>SNQJ01S0009467.1:17905-65785 GCA_010110895.2 Picea sitchensis | reverse complement strand
GAGAGAGAGAGAGAGAGAGCAACAACAGAGGGTTACTACGTCGGACATCAAAAGATAATAGCAAAGCGTTAGCGTGTTGAAAATAGAATTTTCATGCGCACTCGAAAACATTAGCGCACGGGTGAAAGGACCAATGGTCACTAAAAAGAAGAAATAGTGGAAATGGAGGGTACGAAAAATAGGCGCCAACGGACGATGACTATCAAAATCGAATGAAAAGAACGATTGATGGGACACTGTATTAATCGCACCAACTGGTGACGAAAAAAGAATTCAATGGAAAGTATGCAGGAAGCACAAGTTCATTCAAAACATAATATGGGTAACGTCTTTGAGAAGTTTCACACGATTCCTATATAAGGTAAGCGACAAGGATCAGAAGGGTTATTGTGAAATTGTGAAAAGCACAGAGTGATAGAGTATATGAGGTAGAGAGAAAGTTTGCAGAAGTTATAGAGCTAACTAAGCTCAACAGAGAACAATTTTTACCACCATGGAACCATCCAAGTTAGGAGCATCAATCCAGGCCTACAGATGACCTTGAAGCAACCTTAGAGCACCTTAGCAGTGATAGGGAAGCAAACAACAACCACCTCAGCCTTCAAAATTCATCCACTTGGATGAAATCTTGTTTCCCAATATAGAACCAGGAATCCCCACACTAGTGGTGGAGGAAACCCAACAGAAAGCACCAATGGGCATGGATATCGATATTCCAGAAGTAGGACAAAGCCATCAAACCTAGGATACAAGAAATATTTCACGCTCTGAAATCCTTGAAGAATCCCCGAGGGTTAAAGGGATGGTCCCGAACCAAACATAAATGGTTGCACCAGAAAGGTCACACACTGTCGTTTCGGAGCAGCCACAGGAGGGCATAGTAGAGGATGTCACCGGATGGGCAGAGGCGTATTAAGAAGAGAGAACAATGGAGGCTTGAACCTTGATTCAGCCACCATAGTGGAAGGGAAAGTAGCCAGTAGCAAGATCACAGTGTAGGCAAGTTTACACAACCATAGTCTTATCGTGCATTCCAAAAGGGGTGCGTGTCATGGGTAACCTGTTAGTCAACATGAAAAAGATACGGTACTCGGATCACGATGTGACTGACACAGACAAATTTTCAGAGTTTTAAAAGAAGGTTTACTTGGGTATATTGGGTATAGGACACTTCGGCGAACCAATTAACCAACCAAAACATCGGGTAGTCGAACTGGCCAAAACTGGGATTCTAGGCCTGTTGGAGATCCCGCACTTTGGAAGGGGTTGGGATGTAACCAACTGCGTCAAGAAACTAACGGAAGTTACCCACGGAGGATACCTATGGGTGGAATATCCCGTCTTGATAGACGTAGAGTTTATTACATATATTACAGGGCTGTCATCTCTGGGGGAGACACCTGCACAGTTCCTCCATGAAAAAACAAAGGAGAAGGCATTGGCTAAGGAAATGAATAAAACATATGGTACAGAAAGAGGGTCATGCAGAATAATAATTAAGTGCATTAGTGATGCAAAAAAAAAGGATGGCCACAAAAATCATGGCATGCAAGTTACTTAGGAAGTGTCGCAAGGAGGAATTCCCTACCGGGGTCATCGCAACTGCAGCACAGTGTGCGGAGGGCACTATAGTCAGTTGGGCCCCGTACTTGTTAAATATGTTCCTGGAAGACTACAAGGACGCGCAGGACTTGGGGACAAAATTTCACTATTATTGGCTACTCATCCTTATCACCTTGGTTAGATGGAGGGAGCCTAAGTATACATACCTTTCTGATAGATCCACTCATTTTTGTGCAACATGATACCTATCATTGGGGAGCACTTCAAACCCTAAGAACAAAAGTGTGAATGCATGCATGTTCACAGGGTATTACAACAACCTGCAAGAAAGCATTGCCAACACTTGGTAGATTACTCCAGAAGTGTTCACACAATGTTAGAGAATAACCAACTTTAAAGCGACTAGGCATGCAGTATGGATCCAAGCACAGAAGGATCCCAAGAACGAATGGCTACAACTGTGGTACTACGTCAAGGAAGAGGACCTAGAAATGGCCATCAAGGATTGGCATGATGACTAGAGGGTTCCAAACATGAATTATGAGATGCACACAAATAAGGAGGTTGATGCAGGGTAAGAACAGACACCTATAGGAGACAAAACCCGATGCAAGAAAAGAAAGGGGGTGTTCCCAAGAAAGGTACCAAAGCGATGAAGAAGAACAACACCCAGGCACCGCAGGAACAGGAAAAAGAGACTGAGAAAACATAGGGAACCACATCAAGTGCTACTCACTAGGAGAAAGGCTGGACCAAGAGGAAAATCATACAAATGGGGGGGTACACGCAAGAAAACTAAGGTGCACAAAACACCACCAGAATACACGANTTGAGGACGTCACGAACCTCGTGGCCCAAATGATCCAGGACCGAACAACATAGGATTTTAATGAAGACCAATGCCAAAGGGACATGATTTAGAATGATCTATCCGACATGAGGCAACTCTTCGAGCAAATAAAATAAACATAGAGGACCGACAGAGCAATAAAATCAGTCCCCACAACATCACAGACATGAGCCAAGGCTAGATCAAGTGAGCAGGATAGGATCCAGACGACAACACAGCCGAGCTTGATGTTTCACATTATACCTAGAATGTTTCACATGGATGAAATTGTGGGCCAGACACCCTTGAAATATCTGGCCCAAATACAGTTTGTAATGACGTGGATACCAACCAAGGAATTGTATAAAATGAAATTCAGCGTCACACTGGAGGTACAGTCACGTCCATGCACAGACAAAGAAGAACTGCAGTAAATGAAGGACATCAAAGAAGCGTTGGAGCTGGTGCTCGAGCAGGTCAATCTCGAGACCAAAGATGAGAAATATCTCACGGATAGGCTCGAGTAGGGATATGCGATAGCCTATGGAAAAATTCCAAAGAGCATGTAGACAGTAGAGCTCACGACGACACAGATAATTGATCAGATTATGCAAACAATCGATCAATACAGGCAAAAAATCAAGAACCTCTGAGAACAACTCATCCCTACCACTCCCCCAGAGGTGAAGGAGCAAAGGAAGTAGCAAGCAACAAGGTAGTTGGAGGAGATGGAATGACAATTCCGCACAGTTGACGGCTTGTTCGATAAAGCAACACAACTATGGACAAAGTTGGAGGAGGATCAACAGGTCCAACAGTGGGACTAGGAAGAGGAGAAGATAATCATAGCTATTTAGGACCTCAAGCAGAGGTAGAAGATGACGCAGATCATTGAGTGCCTCAAAGGAGTACAGGACATGAAGAAGATACAAACATAACTCATAGCCACACAAACACGAAAGGAGTGACAAGCTCAAATGGAACCTCTCCAAGAACGGGAAATGTAGGTCATTGCATAGGAAAAAGAGGCAAAGAAGAACATGGCACAAACTCAGGCAGAGTGTGTAGAGATAATCAATGACAAGATTGCAATGCAAGTATTGGACACACTTAGAGAAAATACCATGCAGGCTCAAACACAATCAAAGGAACTCATAGCAAAGTTCTAGGCTCTCACAGGAGCAGTTTAAGAAGCGCATAAATTTTAGGTGGCTCGGGATGAGCAACATGTTAGTGTTGGGGGCTTGTTGGATGTAGGTCGATTCAGGAGAAAAGGCTATTTTTTAAAGAAAATCATGCAAGGAGGAAAGGACAACTGGAAGGAAAAGCATCACGTGTAAGAGAAGCAGGCAAGGCGTGCATGCAAGGAAGACCTAACGATGCTAGGGTTAGGGTTTTTTTAATGTATTGTAATGACTGATGAGCCAAGGATATAAATAAGTAGTACTTAGAGAAAGAAGGACATATCAGAATATGTACACTGAGGAAGAGAGAGTTGTAAGAGTTGTATGAGTCATTAATATGGTGAGCTAGGGAAGTAGTGAGTGAATCGATCCAGAGGGTTAGATCACAGGATGAGGAGCCTAGTGCAATCTAGTCAGCCTCACAGGGATCGAGGAGACTAGGGAAGAGAATGAGACCTAATATTGTAAACACGTGAAATGTGATATATTATTGAACCATAATAAAGAGCTTGAGAGACAAATATTTGTGGACATATCCCAGGAGGGGGTGAACCATGGTAACACCTGTGTCATGTGAATGAATTTATGTGTATTTATGGTTGATTAATTGTTGAATGTTAGATGAATGAATTAACTAGTTAGATCTGGTATTCCACATGCATGAATATAATGACTGATAGAATTAGGCGTTGGAATGAATGAATAAGGATTACAGAGTACAACCGCAGATCTCCACTCATTCCCAGGTTGCAAACACCTGAGTATTGCAGCCACCCATAGAGCTATCTTAGGTGAAACTGCACAGTACACTCTGTGTTCTGCGTTGCCTTGTGGTCTACCAGAGGGGCCGATAGTTTTAGAGGGATTTTGTTGGGAGATTATCAAATCTGAACCAGGTTCAATCTATGATAGTAAGGTAGAATCAGAATAACCGATAAATATTCCTAAGCGGAAAACACAAAGACTAATCTATAAAAGGGTTAAGAAACCAACACATACACACAACATGAAAACAAAATTTAGCCAACATTGAAAATTTATCAGAGCAAAGCAACCCATCGATGCTTGAAGAGTAAAAAATGTTCATACCTTTCTAAATGAGCTAAATATCCATTAAACTCATTTGAGCAAGAGAAAGAGGGCGCTTGTGCTAGAGAAGGAGGGAAAGCAACTGAGAGAAGGGGCGATTCTGGGAAGCTAAGGAGGTTGAGTCAAGGGTTGAATTAGGTAGGGTGAGTAGGCTAAGTTATGGTAAGACTGTGCAGTTGAATCAGGGTTGTACACAGGGTTGTACCATCCAACAACAAAGCATCCATACAGGGCCGCATTTGTGCAGGTCGTACAGGCCAAGTTCTACAGGGTCATACGTGGTCTGATTCAGGGAGGAAAGAGCTAGGTCGTATGATGGAGGAGCATCGCCTTCAAAGTCAAAAAAGCAAGCATGGAGATAGGGATATGACATCTTAGCATGACAAAATTTCAAATCAACATTTAACTCAGAAACAGAACGAGTTTTTGAGATATTTTGGAAACAACAATTTTTAAATATATCTTGTTTGTAAAGTCTTACACGGCTGTAAGGAGTTGTAGATAGAGAGCGTTAAATCTTATCTAGTAATAAATAATAGTTATTGTAATAGGACAAAGTAGTTAACCACTAGAAATTGATAGGAGAGGTTGCAAACAAGACAAAGAGAGCTCGTGGAGCCACTCCTTAGATAAATTTGCTGTTGTATTGTAAAAGAAAGGTAGTATTAGTAGTAGCAAAGTAGTAGAGTAGAAAAGATTAGCAGAGAGGCAGTGAAGAACTGTAACACTATGAATTTATTTCATGAATGAGTAGAACAGACAAAATTGTTCCAATTCCTTGGACAGTGTTCATTTTGATGTGTGATTGAATGAATGATACACTATGTGTGTGTTTTAGTTCAATTCGTTTATGTATGGTTGTTTAGAGTTGATCATATGAATCTGTGATGAATTGGATAACTTATAATCATTTTTATTATGAGAACTCATATGCAAGGAGTTCATATCATACACAAAGAGTGCATCGATAGAGTCTCAAATTGACTTAGAGGAGTTCAGAAGAAATGACAGAAACTTATACCAAGTGCAAGGAGTGCACAGATTCAAGGAGCGACTAAGTGTCGAAGAACCAGAATAGAGAAGCGCAAGGAGTGCAGGAAGAACTTATCTCAAAGAAATCCTTCGATCTGAGTTTGTCGGGATCTGAGGAATGCAAGGAGTGCATGAGAGATCAAAATTATCAAAGGAATAAATATCAGGAGGGATAGCATCCCAAGAAGTGAAGACGATCCCTAAGATAGTCGGGTTCACAGGAGGAAGTTCAAGGGCCAAAACCTTTGAACACTTACAAACTCTTCCAAGTCGGAAGAAATCAAAATATCAGGAGGAGGAGTGCCAACAGTCGTCGAATCTATTGTTGGAAGAGGTCTGGACCATTAGATTAACATCCAGGAAAGAAAAGGTGAGTGTTGAGGAGTAAAAATATGCCAGCCGTCGGATCTGAGCACAAGAATCGACAGTCGTTTGATCCAGGTAAAGTGCACGGGGCTTAACCCTTTGTGTGCATAGGAGAGAAAATTTCTAAAGTCCCGAAGTGGTTAGGAACTATTCATCGTCAAGAGAGATAGGTGTCACAAGATATACAACTCTGGAGCGGAAGCACTTTGGAATTTCGTAGGCGAGGAGGAGGTGAAATCGCCAAAGGGTCGAAGAATACCTAGAACATCAGATCCAGAGGAACGTGTGGCGGAAATCCGTTGTCTTCGGGTGAAGGCACACCGGGAGGAATGAGTGCGCAGGAGTTTGAAACTCCTGAATTATGAAGATCCAAAGTGGATAGCAGTCTTCAGATCCAAGAGGACATGCATCAACAAATCATGTACGCCGGGTAGAATTACTTTGGGAGGAAGTGAGTGATAAAGTTTGAAACTTCGGAAGCCTGAAGACCCGAAGTGAGGCATAGCCATCGATCTGCAGGGGAAACTCATCGATTGATCGTGAAATCCAGGTGAAAGCATTATGGGAGAGGGTGAAGGCAGGAGCTGAAACTCCCGAAGCCTGAATTGTTGAAGCAAATCATGACCGTTGATTGAAAGGGACACGCGTCGATAGATTGTGAAAATCTGGGAGAGTGTGCTCCAGAGAGAAGGAATAAAAGGAGGAATATCTTATTTTTCGATCAAGAGACAGCATCTGAGATCAAAAAATCAATGTTCACACTTAATTGTTGGGATAGAAAGTTCTCAGAATTTAAAAATATGAGAGCGGGAAACAATCGAAACCGTGGTATTTCCAAAGGGATACATGGCAATTGTTGGTGAATTTTGGGGAGAAAACCAGTGTGGTCTCAAACCACTCTTGGTCTCCAGACAATCACATTCTTATGTGAGGTCATAGCCCGAGGTCACATGCAGGAAGGGGATAATGGAAAAGGAGCTAGCACCTGAAACTTGATATTTCGAAAGCACGAAGGGGTAGGTTGTGGGTATCATAGGACCTACACCAAAATACAAAAGGGCCTGTGTTTAATTACAAATTGAGACCATCAAGGTTTTAGCAGAGACCCGATTTCACTTGGAGAATCGAATATCCTTTACTGGGAGGTTGTTTAGCCCGAAGGAGAGGAGGGGGGATGCATCAGGTGGTATCAAAGTTATTGAGTTTTTTTGCAGACAACAGATAAAGGAGAAAGGAGATAAATTGATATCATCAGTGGTATCAAGAATTGATTTTGTTTGTAGACATCAGAAGGTGAAGCAATGGAATCATGCCACCCAGAAGACATAGAGAGAATCCATAAATGGAAAAAGAAATGAGGTGACTTAGAATGAGACTGGACGCCATGGAAATAGCGCAGAGGAGAGAACCAGAAACTGGAGATATCAGTGAAGTTGAAAGCGAAGAGATAGAGTTCAAATAATATATAGAATAGGATTCTGCAGAAGACCGTTTATTGAAATTTGTTTCAAGAATAGGAGCCAGAGAAAAAATAGAGGTACCAATGTATGAAGGAAATTTAGAAGTTGAAGAATTTTTGGATTAGGTACGTGCTATGGACAAGTACTTCGATTATGAAGATATCGAAGAAGAGAAGATGGTGAAGCATGCAAGGATAATACTGAAGGGTCATGCAACACTATGGTGGGATGAACTGTAAGTCGATCGTAGATGCAAGGGAAAGAATAAAATTAAAAGCTGGGATAGGATGGTAGCCAAGCTAAAAGAAAAATTTATCCCAAAGGATTATCAAATCAATTTTTTTAGAAGATTGCAGAACCTGAGACAGAAAAGCTTATCAGGGAAGGATTAAAATGAGGAATTTTACAGACTGAACATCAGGGTTGGACAGAAAGAGAATGATGATGAAAAAACAGCCAGCTATATCAATGGATTGAGATATGAAATACAAGAGGATATCAGCATGATGTATGTTAGTAAATTCGAGGATACTTATCAAAAAACCTTTAAAGCTGAAGATAAATTGGCTAGAAAACAAATTCAATGAAACAGAGGAGGAAATTCAAGCAGAGGTAAGGGAACTAATAGAGAGAAGTTCCAGAAACCAAAGAATGAAGTTGGAAAGCAGCATAGTCACCCTGAAAAAGGTGGAAGTTCTAAGGAAAGACAACATGGAGGAAGAATCTCTTTTCCTAGAGGAAGAGGAAGAGTTAGAGGAGGTGAAATTAGATGTTATGTCTGTGGAAAGACATGGAACATGTTTTGGGAATTCCCAGAGAAGAATAATGACATTAGAGGAGGAGAAGCACACATTTCTAAAGCATAGAAGCATGCAGAAGCAGAAGCAGAAGCAACAGAAGGAGGAAATAACCTCATGATGAGAAAATTTATTCTTAAACTAGAGAAGGAGGTAGAGGAACCAGTTTAGTGAACAAGTTTGTTCAGAACTGCTTGCAAGAAGAAAGACAGAGTTTGCAAGGTGATCATAGACAGTGGGAGCACTGAAAATATAGTATCCATAGAGATGGTGGAGAAACTGGAGATGGAGACAATTGCAGATCCAAACCCATACAAGGTATCATGGTTGCAGAAAGGACATCAAGTAATGGTAAGTCAACAATGCCAAGTTGAATTTAAAATAGGAGGTTATAGGGATGAAATATTATGTGATGTAATTCCTATGGATGTCTGTCATAATTTATTGGGGACATGGAAGTTTGATAGAAAAGTTATTCATGATGGGAGGAAAAATACTTATACCTTAGAAATAATGGTAGGACACATATGTTGTTACCAATAGAAGACAAAGAGAAAAAGAGGGAAGATAGTTCAAGTATACTTCTCATGAGTGGGAAGGAACTCTTGAATGAAGTCAAGAAGGAGAAGGACATGTAGTTTTCTATAGTGAGGAAGCCAAGAGTTATCCTTACAAATACTTCTATGGAGGATCTACCTGAAGAAATCCAAGAACTGTTAGAAAACTTTGCTGACATAGTAGTGGATGAGTTACCTCACTCATTGCCACCCATTAGGAGTATAAGCCATCATATTGACCTTATTCCAGGAGCTATTTTACCAAAAAAATAAGCTTATAGGTTGACACCTAGAGAGAATGAGGAAGTAAAAAATCAAGTCCAAGAGTTGTTGGATAAAGGTGTAGTCAAGGAAAACCTAAGCCCATGTGCAGTACCAATTGTGTTGAGTCTAAATAAGAATGGAGGATGGAGAATGTGTACAGATTCCCATCAATAAGATCACCATTAGGTATATATTTCCTTTACCCAGAATGGACGATTTGATGGATTTTTTGAGTGGAGCGAGCTATTTTTCTAAGATAGACTTGAAGAGTGGATATCATCAAATAATGATGAGAGAGGGAGATGAATGAAAGACAACATTCAAGACAAATGAAGGTTTTTTTGAATGGTTGGTCATTCCATTTGGGTTGAAAAATGCCCCAAGCACATTTATGATATTAATGAATGAAGTGTTGAAAGACTTCACAGGAAAATTTTCCGTAGTGTATCTGGATGACATACTAATCTTTAGTAAGACAGAGAGAGAACACTTAAAACATTTGACATCAGTGATGAGAAAGTTGCAGAAAGAAAAATTGTTGATAAATTTAAAGAAAAACTCTTTTATGAATACAGAACTCATATAATTGGGTTTTGTGATCTCTTCAAATGAATTGAAGATGGATCGAGAAAAGGTGAGAGCAATCAAAGAATGGCCATCTCCATGAAACATATTTGAAGTAAGAAGTTTTTATGGGTTGGAAAGTTTTTATAGAAAGTTTATCATACATTTCAGTGGTATATGTACGCCCATGCTGGACACTGTGAAGAAGAAACAAAAGTCTTTTAATTGGATAGAGGAAGCTGAAAAAAGTTTCAAAGTGTTGAAGGAGAAGATCACATAACAACTAATTCTGGTCTTACTAGATTTTGGAAAAATATTTCAAGTGAGATGTGATGCAAGTGGAGTAGGTATTGGAGCAGTCTTGAGTCGGGATAATAGGGAAGTTGCTTATTTCAGTGAAGATTTGAATGACACAAAGAAGAAGTATTCCACATATGATAAAGAATTTTATGCAGTGATTCAAGCTTTAAAGAAGTGGAGGCACTATCTAATTCCTAGAGAATTTGTCTTATACAGTGATAATCAAGCTTTGCAGTTTATTACTAGGAAAGAAAAGTTGAATCAGAGACATCCTAGATGGGTAGAATTTATGCAGAATTTTACTTTTGTTATTAAACATATTGTTGGAACTACTAACAAAGTTACAAATGATTTGAGCAGGAGGCATTTAATTGTATAGGAATTCCAAGTGGAGATCTTAGGGTTTGAATACCTCAAGGAAATGTATTGAGAAGATCTAGATTTTAAGGAAGCTTATGAGGCATGTATGAATCCTTTGTTGGGAGACAGAAACCCATGGACAAAATATTTTATCCAGGATGGAATATTGTTCAAAGGGAGCCAACTATTCATACCAAGATTCTCAATGAGAGATAATCTATTGAAAGAGAAACATAATGGAGGTTTAGCTGGACATTTTGGTTGCGATAAGACATTTTCACAAATGAGAAATTCATACTATTGGCCGAGCATGAGGTTAGAGGTGAAAACTTTTGTGAACAAATGTTAAATTTTCTAGTATGCAAAAGGAAGACAACAGAACACTAGTTTGTATCATCGATTATCAATTCTAGAAAGTCCATGGGATGCAATCAGTATGGATTTTGTATTGGGATTGCGTAGAACCCAGAAAGGGAGTGATTCCATATTTTTTTTGGTGGACATATTTAAAAAAATGGCACATTTCATACCATGCTAGAAAAAAAAACAATGTTGCACACATAGCCAATTTGTTTTTAAGAGAAGTGGTGAGACTACATGGATTGCCTAGGATCATATTCTTAGACAGAGACACAAAATTTGTAGGACACTTTTTGAGAACTCTATGGAAGAGGCTGGGGAAATTTTTTTCCTTTAGTTTAGCATATCACCCTCAGATAGATGGAAATACTAAAGTAGTAAAAATGAGTCTGGGAAACTTGTTAAGAAGTTTGGTCACTGAGAAAGGTCGTCAATGGGATCAGATTCTGGCACAAGAAGAATTTGCATTTAACAATTCAGTGAACATGAGCACTGGAAAAAGTCCATTTGAAATTGTGTATGGTATATAGCCAAGAGGGATTACATAATTGAGAGATATGAATCAAGATGAGTTCAGAAGTTTTGGTGCAGAATATTTTTCAATAGAAATGCAGAAACTCCATGACAGAGTCAAAGAGCAGCTACAGTGTAACGACCCTTAATTATAAATTATAATTAATTTAATAATGTAATCCTAAAAGATTAGCTAAACTATAATTATTTATTAAAATAACCTTAACTAATTATTTGTTATTAATTAGTTATTCTTGATTATGATTAATTTAAGTATAATTAACTCTTTAGTCAATAAGGTTAAAGATTGAATTAAATATTAATTAATTCATTAATTAATTAAGTATTAAATAAAAGGTGGAGAATAAAATATGATATTTAAATCAAATTACGTATACAAGAAGGGATCACATAAGGATCCCGAGAAGATAAAGTAATTAATGTGAATGGATAAGGGTAATTAAATGGAGGGATAAGGAATTTAATGGAAGGTGGAGTGTCGGTGAAGGGGGGGGATAAGGATGGAAGGAAGGAGTTGGAGGGGGGATTCTACGAGAGACTGTTTTCTTGCTATGGGAGAGAGCCGAGAGGGGCTGTGAGATTGGTGTGCTCAGATTGAGGCACAGGATTTGCTGGTTGAGACCTATTGATCAGGCAGGCACCGAGTTGCTATAAGTTTTGGGCTCGGAGGGCCAGGATATCCGTAGATATCCTGGAGCTAGGTCGTTTTCCTAGTTGGCAGGGTGGACAAGAGGTTTTGGGCAATTATTTTCTATGTTTGCAACAGGACTAGACTGTGTAGTAGGTAGCAGCAGGAAGGCAGCTGACAACGGAAATTATCATCAGTGTTAAGGTACTCAATTCGAATTTATGCATTACTCATTGATAAATTTTAATTTTACTTGCATAATTCTTCTTTTATGAATCTGGTATAAATTGTTGTACATTTGTTAGGATTTGGTAGAATTTTTAGATGTTATTTTAAAACCAGTCTTTACATACAGGACAACATCCTGAAATATAAGAACCGAGTTGATCATAAGAGGAGAGAAGTTCAATTTGAAGTACGAGATGAAGTTTTAGCTCATTTGAGAAAAGAAATATTTCCAAGGGGGACATATAACAAGTTGAAGATGAAGAAGATAGGACCATGCAGGATTCTCAGGAAATTTGTAGCCAATGCTTATGAAATTGGATTGCCAGACAATGTTGGGATATCACCGATATTCAATGTTCTAGACCTGTATCCTTACAGGAGAGATTATGAAGGGGAATCAGATGATTAGAAATAAGTTTAGTGGGAAGAACAATTGCCCACAACAGAAAAACCTCAGATGGAGAGAATCATAGAACAAAGAGTTGGAAAGAAGACCAGGAGGAAGACATGTCCTGAATACTTAGTGAAATGGAAAGATCATCCGATGGAAGATTCAAGTTGGGTCATTGAAATTGATATTTTGAAGCATGGAAAAACAATACAAGAGATCATGGATAGGATTCCATGAATATTTTAGCCAGAGGAGTATGATGCAGGAGCATCGCCTTCAAATTCAAAGAAGCAAGCGTGGAGGCAAGGATAAGACATCTTGGCATGACAAAATTTCAAATCAACATTTAACTCAGAAACAGAACGAGTTGTTGAGATATTTTGGAAACAACAATTTTTAAATATATCTTCTTTGTAAAGTCTTACACGACTGTAAGGAGTTGCAAATAGAGAGTGTTAACTCTTATATGGTAATAACTAATAGTTATTATAATAGGACAAAGTAGGTAACTACTAGAAACTGAAAGGAGAGGTTGCAGACATGATGGAGAGAGCTTGTGGATCCACTCCTTAGATAGATTTGTTGTTTTATTGTAAAATAAAGGAGGTATCAGTATTAGCGGAGTAGTAGAATAGAAAAGAGTAGCAGAGAGGCAATGAAGAACTATAACATTATGTAATTTATTTCATGAATGAATAGAATAGACATAATTGTTCCAATTCCTTGGACAATGTTCATTTTGATGTGTGATTGAATGATAGATACATTATGTGTGTGATTTAGTTCAATTTGTTTATGTATGGTTGTTTAGAGTTGATCATATGAATCTGTGATGAACTGGATAAGTTCTAATCGTTTTGCTTATGAGAACTTGTATGCAAGGAGTGCATCACATATGCAAGGTGTGCATCGACATAGTCTTGAATTTACTCAGAGGAGTTCAAAAGAAACGACGGGAACTTATACCAAGTGCAAGGATTTCACAGAGTCAAGGAATGACTAAGTGTCGAAGAACTAGAGCAAAGAAACACAAGGAGTGCGGGAAGAATTTCTTCCGAAGAAATCCTTCGATATGATTTTGTCGAGATTCCAGGAACGCAAGGAGTGCGTGGGAGATCAACATTCTCAAAGGAATCAAGATTAGGAGGGATATCATCCCAAGTAGAAAATATGAGACCCAAGATAGTCGGGTTCGTAGGAGGAAGTTCAAGGGACAAAACCTTTGAACACTTACAAACTCTTCCAAGTCGGAAGAAATCAAAAGATCAGGAGGAGGAGTGACAACAACCATCAGATATGTTGTTGGAAGAGGTCTAGACCGTTAGATAAGAATCCATGAAATCAAAAGTGAGCACTGAGGAGGAAACATATATCATTCGTCAGATCTGAGTGCAAGGATCGACAGTCATCTGATCCAGGTAAAGTGCACGGGCCTTAACCCTTTGTGTGCACAGGAGAGCGGACTTGCTAAAGTATCGAAGTGGTTAGGGACCGTTCATAATCAAGAGAGAAAGGTGGCACAAGATCTAAAACTCTAGAGTGAAAGAACTTCATAAGCCTGTAGACGAGGAGGAGGCGAAATCACCAAAGGGCCGAAGAAGACCTGGACCATTAGATCCATAGGAACGCGTGGCGGAAATCTATTGTCTTCGGGTGAAGGCACTCCAGAAGGAACAAGTGCACATGAGTTTGCAACTCCTGAATTATGAAGAGTCGAAGTGGATAGTGGCCATCGGATCCAGGAGGACATGCATCAACAGATCATGTACATCAGGTATAAGTACTTCGGGAGGAAGCGAGTGCGAAAGTTTGAAACTTCTGAAGTCGGAAGACCCGACGTGAGGCATAGCTGTCGATCTATGGGAGACACGCATTAACTAATCGTGAACTCTGGGTGAAATCATTATGGGAGAGGGTGAAGGTAGGAGTTGAAACTCCTGAAGCCCGAATTGCTGAAGAAAATAACGATCGTTTATTGAAAGGGACATGCATCGATAGATTGTGAAAATCTAGGAGAGTGTGCTCCAGAGATAAGGAAGAAAAGGATGCAGATCTTAGCTGTCAATCAAGAGACATCATCCGAGATCTAAATATTAATGGTCATGCTTAATTGCGAGAATATAAAGTTCTCAGACTTTAAAAATTTGAAAGCGGGCCACAATTGAAACCGCGGTATTGCCAAAGGGGTATGTGGAAATTGTTAGTGAATTGCGGGGAGAAAAGCAGTGTGGTCTCAAACCACTCTTAGCTTCTCTGCAATCACATGCTTATGTGAGGTCATAGCCCAAGGTCACATGCAGGAAGGGGATAATGAAAAAGGATCTAACACCTGAAAATTGATATTTCGAAAGCGCGAAGGGGGAGGTTGCAAGTATCATAGGACCTGCACAAAAAGTCGAAAGGCCATGTGTTTAATTACAAATTGAGACCATCAAGGTTTCAGTAGAGAGCCGATTTGGCTTGGAGAATTGAAGATCCTTGATCAGGAGGCCGTGTAGCCCGAAGGATAGGAGGGGGGTTGCATCATCGTACAACTCAAATTTACCCAGGTCGTACAACCAAGAAGTGGCCATTTTGCTGGAAGAAATTCCTTTTATTGACTGATGGTGTAATATTTATATTAAAATCCCAATAAAATCACCTCTTTGTTGGTTTTCCCCACATTGGGGTTTCCAGGGTATTTTTGGTTCTTTTGTATTTCATTTGCTTGGTTTTAGAATACTTTTGTTGTTCATTTTAAGTTAATAACTCAATTGTAAATTATTTGTATACTTTTCATAAGTTGTATCAATACATAAAAAACATTGGGTGATTAAAATTATTGGAATTTAATTTATGTTTGTTGAGTTTAAAGATATTAACATGGTATCAGAGCCTAGCCTCCAAATACAAGAGAAACCAAGTTGATTTTTTGTGTATACTAGGAGTAAATCAACAAAGGGGTTGAATTACCAGAGAGGGAGTGTGAGTTAGGGAAGATGAAAGAATGGCCAATGAAAGATTGAGGTTCAAATATAGGTTGGAGGGAGCCTCAAACTTCAGTCTACGGCGAGAGGGAATTGGTTTGGTGTTGTAAGAAAAAGGATTGCGGGAGTTTGTTGAAGGGAAAGCAGTACTTCCAGCAGACCCATTACAATAACCAACTCATCTCAGGAAGGATGTGAGGGAAAATCATAGTTTATGGAGTCAAATACCACATCATTCCTCATTTTTCTAGAAATAAGACAACTAAGGATACGTGGGAGGCCCTAGTCAAATTATACCAGTCATATAACCAGAGAAGGAAGACCTTTCTTAGGGAGAAACTCAGAAGCACAAAGATGGCAAGGGGATATTTAGTTGCTACATATTTCACTAAGTTTACTCATATCATAGCTAAGCTAGTAGAAGTTGGGGAGATCGTGGATGATACTGAGTTGGTGAGGACAACCCTGAATGGCTTCACTAAGAAATGGGATGTGTTTTTCCAAGGACTGGTACATGGGAAAAACTCCCTCACTAGGAGAGGCTATGGGACAACTTTAATTAGGAGGAGTTGAGAGTTGGAACCTCACAAGCTAGCCAGTCGAAGACTGAAGATGAGGATAACCTTGCATTAGCTGGAAAGGGAAAGTTCATAGGGAAGAAAAGACCTAGTGGGGGTTAGACTTCAAAAGGTGAAAATAAGACATATTTCAGTAAGATTGTTTTTCCTGTCACAAACCATGAATTTTTTTTAGTTAGTAACCAAATAAGAAGAAGGGAAGAAAGAAGTCACACATGGAAACATCAGCTTCAAAAAATGTTGATGATTTTTCAGCTAGATTTGAGAACCAATTTTCACTCGTTACTTGTCTCTCTAGTTCAACTAGTTTAGGCATATGGTATATTGATCATGGTGCCTCTAATCACATGACTGAAGTGTGATATTACTTCTCCATTTTTAAAAAGGATGAGATGGACCTCATGATATAGATGGGAAATAATGCCAAGTGTTGGGAAGTAGGCCATGGGATAGTCACATTTCATAGGGAGTCTAGGAAGCCACTGATGGTGATGGATGTGTTATATGTCTCAGGTATGATGAAGAACCTGATATCAATTTCAAAATTGGAGGACATGGGATATGTGGTCTCATTTCATAATGGGTGAGTGTACATCATGCCCAAGGACTCCAGGACAAAGAAGGTGATTGGTGTCATGTGAGAGAAGTTGTATAGGCTTCAGTTCAATTCATCTCAAGCATTGGTGAGAAATGCATGTGACATGGCAGAGTTGTGGCATAAGAGGATGGCACACTTACATCATGGAGAACTCAAAGTTCTCAAGGAGATAGTGACAATACTTCCAGACTTTAGAACATAGCATCATGAGATATGCAAGGGGTGTGTTATGGGGAAGTACACCAAGACAACCTTCCAGAATAGTGATAGTAGGAAAAGAGGAATTCTTGAATTGATACACTCAAATGTATGTGGGCCCATGTCATCACCATCCCTGAGTGGGTATGAGTACTATGTCACCTTCATCGATGACCATTCCAAAAATAACTAGAGATACTTAATAAAGACTAAGGACAAGGTATTTAGTCAGTTCCAAGAGTTCAAATATGTTGTGGAGAACTAGATGGGTAGTAAGATCAAGACATTGAGATCCAAAAATGGAGGCGGTTACACCTCGAAGGACTTCAAGTATTTTATGTCCAGGTGTTGTGATAATGAGGGAGTTGATTGTTTCCTACAACCCACAATAGAACAAGGTGGCAGAAATAAATAATAGGGCTATTATTAGGGTTGTTAAATCCATGTTGTATGATCAGGATATGCCTATGGGTGAATTCCTGTAACACAACAATATACATACAAAACAAGATTCCTCACAAGGCATTGGGGATGAAGACTCCTAAGTAGGTATTCACATGGAAGAGACCAGATATTGGAAAAATCAATATTTTTGGATGTCTTGTCTATTATTACATCCCTTCAGAGAAGAGGACAAAGCTCGAGGCCACTGCTGAGAAGGATATTTTCATTGGTTAAAACAATAATTCCAAGGCATACATACTTTACATTCCTTCCTTAAGGAAAATTGTGGTCAGGGGGGATGTGAATTTTGAGGAGGACAAGGCCTTGAGGAAGGATCATTATATTGGTGCAACAATAGCAAGGGATTGAGATCTATAGACTAAGAATACTAAGGAGACATGGGTTATAGGTACAGGTACATGTACATGTGTAGGAATGGGTGATCGAATTACAAATAAGGATGGGGAGCAGGAGACTCCTCCAGTGCAGGACACTCCTTCTACTACTAGGAGGAAGACCAGATGGGAAGAGAAGACCTTGATAGAGGCACATGAGTACATGGTTTCTCCTAGGACATTGGTAAGGAATATTCAAGCACCACCGATATTTTCCAGTTATATGGATTTGATGGGTGATCTATTGGAGGCTGAACCTTCCAGATATCCGGAGGCATCACAACAATAGGTGTGGAGAGATTCCATGGTGGAAGAGTATGCTTCCATCACGAAGAATGATGTATGGGAGGTAGTGCCCTGACCAAAGGGGAAATTGATTATTGTATCTAGATGGATCTATAAAATCAAGCATGTTGTGGATGGTAGTGTGGAGAAGTTCAAAACCTGCTTTGTGGCTAAGGGGATATCTCATAAGGAGGGGATTGATTATGATGAGAAATTCACCCCAGTGATGAGATACACTTCAATCAAGGTTGTGATCTCGATTGCAATAGAGATGGGGTGGAAGATCCACCAGATGGACGTAAAGACAACCTTATTTAATGGCATCATTGAGGAGGAGGTGTACATTGAGTAGTCAGAGGGTTTTGAGCTACATGGGAAGGATTCCCATGTGTGTAGGTTGAAGAGATCCTTGTATGGGCTCAAGCAGGATCCTAGGGTGTGGTAATCATGGATTGACAACTACTTTTATGGGATGGGCTTCACCAAGAGTGAGGCAGACTCCAACCGCTACTACATCATAGTTGGAGGTGAGCCACTCATTCTTGTGTTGTATGTGGATGACTTGTTTCTTACAGATTCAAACAGGCTCATTGCAGAGTGCAAGAGGTATCTTGATTTGGAGGATGAGATGAAGTATTTTGGGTTGATGCAATACTTACTGGGGTTAGAGGTGTGGCAATGAGATGGTCAAATATTCCTTGGACAGGGGAAGTATGTAGTTGAGATTATAAAGAGATTAGGGATGTTTGAATGCAGGCCTATGTCTACACCCATGGTGAAAAAATGGAAGAAGATTGATGCTTCCATATTAGAGGTAGTGGGCCTACTCTTTATAGACAATTGATTGGTTGTATAATGTATCTAGTCAACACTAGACCAGATATATGACTTTTAGTTAACACACTCAGTCAGTTTATGATTGAATCGAGGAGGTTACAGAGGGTGGAAGCGAATCATTTTATGAGATATTTGTGTGGCACGGTCAAGTATGGGTTGAGTTACATCCATGGAGATGGGGTGAATCTGATAGGCTTTATAGATGTAGATTTGGTAGGAAACACGGTGGAAATGAAGAATACTTTAGGTTGTTTTTTCATCTTGGGACCGGGAGTTGTTTCCTGTTTCAGTAGGAAGAAAAAGTCAGTGGCATTGATATTTGCTAAGGAAGAGTACAAGGAAGCTAACTTTATAGCATGTGAGGCCATTTGGATTGGTAAAATGCTCATCGATCTGTTTTTCCATGATTTGGATGCGACTGGAATTCACTATGACAATCAGAGCCACATCAAGCTCTTTAAGAATATAGTGTTTCATGACAAATCCAAACACATAGAGATCATATTTCACTTCATCAGGGATTGTGTGCAGAAGGGGACAATGAAGCTACAGTATGTTCCTACAGGAGAGCAGGTGGAAGATATTATCATGAAGGCCTTGATTAAAGGAAAGTGTGTATTCTTCAGAGATAAGTTGGGGGTGGTACAGAACACCTTCCTCGCTAAGAGGGAGTGTTAATTTTGTAGCTCATAAGGTATCTAATCTTAGCCTATGTGTCCAAGGCTAGTTGATGGACATAATTAAAATACTGAGATCAACATTTTAATTTATCCTAATTTTTTAATTTAGGAAAAGTATAAAAGTCATTTAAATGAATTTTTTTACTTTTCACTTAAATTTATGAAAAGTGACTTTTAGAAATTAATAATTCACTAAATTGAATTTTGGGAGGCTTCTAGAAGTCTCTGGGAAAATTGAATTAGAGAGATAAAGAGGAGGTTGAAGGGTGAGGAGGACACACACTCATTTGAGCAAGAGAAAGAGGGTGTTTGGGAAAGAGAAGAAGAGAGGGAAAGAAACTGAGAGAAGGGGCAATTATGGGAAGATAAGGAGGCCGAGTCAAGGGTCGAATTAGGAAGGGTGAGTAGGCCGATTTCTATCTAGACCGTGTAGTTGAAACATGTTCATACACAAGGCCATACCACTCAGCCAACTAGGTCTGTACACAAGGTCATTTCATCCAGCAACAGAGCGACCATGCATGGCGAGTTTGTGCAGGTCATATAGGCCAAGTTCTATAAGTTCGTACCTAGGATGATTCAGGGAGGAAAGAGATGGGTTGTACAACTTACATTTACCCAGTTCATACAACCAAGAAGTGGAAATTTTGTTGGATTAAATTTCTAGAAGAAATTTCTGTTATTGATTGTTGCTGAAATATTTCTCTTAAAAGCCCAATAAAAGCCTCTCTTTGTTGGTTTTCCCCACACTAGGGTTTCCAGGGAATTTCTATTATTTTTACATTTCATGTGCTTGGTTTCTAAATACTTTTGTTGTGAATTTTAAGTTAATAACTCAACTGTAAATTATTTGCATAGTTTTCAAAAGTTATATCAGCATAGAAAGATTTATGGGAGATTAACATTATTGGCATTTAATTTCTGTTTGTTGAGTTTAAAGAAATTAATAGCCTTGGAATCATTCTAATAAAAACCTGGAACATATTGAGGGATAACTGATACCGATTTAATGATATGGTTAAATGCAATTACATGTTAATAATCTATGGATATGCATGAATTTGTGATATAAACTAACCTGCAAATTAATGGGCTATGTAATAGCCAAGGAATGATGATAATAAATGGTTGATGTCGTGAACATTGATTGATAGACAATATGGTATGAATCATTGTATGTTAAAATTGTGTTGGTTCAAATGCATTGCTATGATATATGGGAAAGTGTAGGTTTTTCAGGCAGCGTGATTATATGAAATTGAATATACAATGACAAAATTCCTATCAACATAGTGCTACTGTCTAATCCATGATAGGGTGTTGACCCTAGTTTTATCGGGATGGTTGGAGGCATTTCCCACCGCATCCTATGAAACCTAGAGTCATGGGAGGATGATTTTAGGTCACGCTCCCCTAGACATGTGATGATGACTGCCAATTTCTTGCTAGGGAATTTTGGTTAATGTAGTTGACACTTACGCTTATGGGTTATATCCGTAGTTAGGTCAATATAGTTGGCGCTCCAAGATATTCCAACAAAGGAAGGATAGGGAAGGAAGATGAAAGTAGGTTAGGGAGGCAGGGTGTTAGAAGTAGTTGAGAGTGTGTGGGGTTTTAATCTTATAGAAAAAGTGTCTAACCTTCTCTTTGTTCTTTAATAGAAAATGCTTAACTAAAATTACAATTATCTAGATAAATGTTGCTTTGTGCTAAACTGATATAATTGTAGGATTCGAATAATATTGTAAATGGTTTATTTATTCATTATGAAGTTAATTTCATTGTTGATTGGATTGGAAGCATACATGAATTGCATTATATGTGTTGATTATTTTCATTAGTACACACACAATCTATGTAGGCGTCAACTACACATACATGCCTTGCACATGTACACTAGTATTTATGAATGCATTAAATTAATGATGTTTCTCATATGATCTAGATATATAAACCTTTCTATTATTATCTTTATATTGTGAATGACCATAACTTCAGGACATAATTTCTTGAAGGGTGGGTGTATGTAACACCCCAAATGGATCTAATTAATAAAGTTAATTAAGAAATGTAATTTAATTCATTAATGTAATAAAGTTAATTAAAATAATTAAACTCATCAATATAATTAAGTCAATTAGATTAATTAATTAATCATATTTGATTATTATTTAATTAATGGATTAAATGATATAACTAAATAAATGAAATAATTATTTATTGGAATATGTCTGATGGGGTAAAGTTGGAAAGGATAGTAGTAGATAAGGAATTTATGAAGGAAGGGGAAAAGTCAAGGAGGGATAAGGTGTGCCAAGAGGGGGTGTCGGTATAAAAAGGTGGTGGATGGGGGAATAAAGGAGGGGTTTTCATGTTGGAGGAGCATCATTATTCAGAGGAGAGAAATGAGCAAAAGAAAATTGGGATAAATATTTTGGGTTGTGAAATTTTGGGACTTGTTATCCCCCATTTCTATGGATAATTGAGGAGACGATGTATAGAGGCCCCTAGGTTGCATACATGGGGTACTGAGAGACAGAACACCAAGAAGAGCTCCACATCACACCTCCAATCACCTTGATATCGATGGTTGCACCATTCAACACATCTAGCTTGGCTCACAGAGGACAACATGTATTTCTCCATGAGGTAATGAGTCTAATGTTGTGGTAAGTGTCATTTTAATAAATGAAGAATTTGAATATGTCGCAAAGGGTTTTTCCTTGATTTTGAAAAATGTTTCTTGGAAATTATGCTCTTTTCATTATTTCACCTTGGTGGTTGGAATCTTGTCCTAGTAAGTGGTCACCCTTGGGGAAAGGGTTGCTATTGGGGGGTCTCCTTGATGAGTCATCATAATGCTCCCGCATATACTTGTCACTTTCCATGCTTTGTTCCTTTCGTTTCCTCATATTTTGAATTTTTGATCCACATTGATCCAAGGAGGGCTTGTACCTCATTTCATGGGAAGAAGGGGTTGAAGGCCCAGAGGCTTGTATATGGAAAAAGATAAAATCAAAACATAAACCTTAGATATGTTTTCCCAAGGATCTTATGAAAAATGAAATGTTTCTAAAAATTAAGGGACCTTTAAAATAAATAATTAATGAACATGCCAACCAAGGTAGAGAGTGTGTGAGAAATGTTTTTCATGATTAGGTAGAAGTCCCACACATCGTCTTCAACTTGGGGAAGCACAGTATGACCAGGGTAGAGTTGAGGTGGGAAATGTTTTTCATGCTTAGGTAGAAGTCCCACTTTAGCTTCAACCTAGGAATGCTCTAATAAATTAAATGGAAAAAGGTCTTGGAAAAATCATGCATCACAAATGAAGGGAAACACACCCTCTACAAAGGAACCCATAAATGAGACAATATGAGACCTTGTATGTCAAGAAACCCCATGCCCAAAAGTTTTACCCCCATTCGCCTCACACTCTTTACATGACTTAGAGAGGGTCCGCTTGGGAAACACTCTTTAACTTCGGGAATGAGTCACCCAATAGATCACCATGATATCCCTCCCATGCCTAAATTTGGAAAGTTTCATAAGGTATTTGAGATTTTTTTTATTTTGAGAGGGGGGACTTGATGCACATTTTCAGATGGTTCTTTTATTGTGTATGGCTTACTTGCCATTATGCTTGTGAATTGTGAACCCTTGGAGGGTGAATTTTCTTGACTATGTGGGGCCTTAGAAGGTGGAGAGATTTCCATGGAGGCACAAGGCATTAGTAAATTTGGGTCATTTTGCGATGCTAATTTCGACGCTCATGTAATGTTCTGTCGTGGATATGGTGACAAATCTTAGACCCCCCAAACATCGTATCATGTGTTGTGGAAATTGCGAAGAACTAAGGATATTGTTGCCTGAGAGATGACCTAAGGAAGTTGTGTCGTTTTCGTCGCATGTGAGATGACCATTTTAGGTCATTGCCCGTGAGACAACTTAAAGTTATCATCATAGGATAGACGGCCGCTTTAGGTCATCGCACATGAGACGACCTAAAGAGGTCTTCACACGAAAGATGACCTAAAGAGGTCATCACAAGAAAGATGAACTAAATATGTCGTCGCACGAAAGACAACCTAAAGAGGTTGTCGCACGAAAGATGACCTAAAGAGGTCGTCGCACGAAAGATGACCTAAAGAGGTTGTCACATGAAATATGACCTAAAGAGGTTGTCGTACAAATATGACCTCAGTTCGTCGCATGAAAGACAACCTAAAGAGGTTGTTGTACAAATATGACCTCAGTTCGTCGCCCGAGAGATGAACTATCCAACAAATCCTTGCGACGAAGTTTCAATATCGTCGATGAACTATCAATACCATCAACGATAAAATTTGTTGTGAGCACGATGGGATCTGAGTATTTAAAAAAAAAAATGAGATTAAGATTAAAAAAATATCTAATGCATACAAGGAGGAATTGCCTAAAGAATTTGAAAATTATTGATATTCAATATGAAGGATATCTAATATTACAAAGAAACATAAGAATATGCACTATGGAAGACATGATAGATGATTAATGCAACCATATGCCCAAGAAGAAGAAGAAATAGTTTAAGTGATAGGTGAGAAGGTTTTAAAGACACATGGTATGCCATATAAACCGTATTTAGTAAAATGGAAGGACAAAATTATAGAGGAAAGCACTTGGATTTTTTAATATAAGTACTAAAACATTCACGAGGGGAAGCTAGAGGTAGATGTAGAGCAATTCACATGATTTGAACAAGGACACATAAGTTTTTATTGGTAAGGGGAATTTGATGAAAGAGCATTGTTGATAGGATAAAAGGCATTTGTGCATCTAGGCGCAAAAGGAGAGGATGTGTGAAAATGTGTGATATTTGACATATGTGTGCAAGGTATCAATAAGCAGGATCCAAACAAGATATTAGGGGTGTTGACACTCAGAACTGAATTTGGGTTGCATGCAAATAAATCTCGAGGCAACCTCGAAACACTTTGGATTGGAAGCTTCCCCCCCCTAACCCGAGAGGGATCTCTCAAACAATGTCACAATATGATCTTCAGTAAGAGTGAAATGGTGGGCAGATTTATGGGTAAATGATGGTTTTCGATTTTTACAATTTGGGGGTTGGACCAGGGAAATGGTTCATTGGGCATGGAGTCAAGTGAAAACCGAAGAAAGGAGATAATAGCAATGATTGTATAACTTGCGGAAAATGAGGCAAAGTAAGTCTATCTTTCAGTGATTGATAATCATGATGCGGTAGCAGAAAAAGAAAAGAAAAGACCATCACAGTGAAAGCATCTATAAAGGATGAATTTTCACTACAAATTTAGAGGAAAACAAACGAAGGCTGATAACTAGATGCAGAGCGCTTATCTTGAACGAATTATGATCAGTCACCATAGAACGCAACACATATATATCAACTGTGGTTAATGAGCATATAAAATGAATTCCAAACAAATTTAACATAGCTGAAGAGGAAGAGATAAACAATATGATAATGACAACAGGGAAACATACTAAAAGAATCGATTGTGATGAATCACACAGTCTCAAGTAAATATGTCTTCTGTATTACTCCATTCTTGGCTTACAAAATAACTCCGCATACAAATGGAACCCCTCTTCAAAAGAGGTTTTCCCCAGCTCCCCCCGTGCCCTCTCTTCTATTACATCAATCAGTCTTTTAAAAGAAAAATCTAAAATAAATCTCTTTGTGTTCCGGGAAATATGAAACGGTTTGTCTTCTCCAAACTCTGCGACTGTCGGATGCGCTGTCGTTACTAATATTTGACAAGTGGGGTATTTTCTGCTGGGATAAATCTTTGTGTTATCCATGCGTTTGATTTTTCTTTGAAACCTCCAAAAATCTGACACCGAATGTTGATTAGAGTGATATCCTGGCCATACACAGTCTCTAAACTTTGCACACTGATTTAATCAAATAGATATGTAGATGGACCTGAAAAGGCTTCCAACCAATGTGTAGGACCGATCACTCCAGGTGGATTGTCACTTCATTTTCCTCTGCTCTGGGTTCCCTCTTATTCGACCGATGGAGGAGGCCAATTGATGGAACCTGGATGGAATATCAATTTCTTGCAAGGGGAGGTGATCAGGAAGCGGTACGTCCAACGTGAGGATGGGCAATATCGTTATATGTAAACCACTAGTAACCTTGTTGTTCTTTAGGTATTCCTCAAAGGTTGGGATATGACCACTCACGATCCACCTTGCTTCTTGCATATGAATATCAATTATAGCTTCCCAAGCCTTTCGAGCATAGCCAAGAGTATCTCGGCCTGGTGTCTCCTCCGTCTCTCGTGCCATTTCAGTAACAAGTTGGTACAACATCATGTAAACACTTTTCATATATCCTGGAAGGCACTGTATAGTCGATGGATTCCATCTCTTAACTGCTGCTGTAAAGAGTTCAAGCTTGTCAATTGTCCCGTATGTGTCGTACATGTCGTCGAGAGAAGTGGCGATTTCACACAATTTTGTAAAACCCAATCTGAATGCAGAATGGCTCGGCTCCATCACAATACAGGAGGACATGGTGTAATATTCCATAGGGCGATGCCAAGTGAAGTTCATTTGAGACAAACCTGAATCCTTCCACCATCTTGAAAGACGTTGTAGCTCGATATGTTGTAAGGAGTTCAAGATATTGAATTCCAATTTTGCAAGTTCTAAGAGCTTCTTACTCGGCATGTCAAATGTCATCCATAGACTATCTGTGTCCTGTCCATATATATCTATATAACGCCTTGCTTCCCATCTAGGTATAGTTGACTGCCAACCAAATCCCAAAACATATTTTATCTCTCAGGAAAGACTGGACGGTGGAATCTTTGTATCGTCTCTTTTAAATATCTCATGGCGAATGTTTCAGCCTCTTCCATAACCTTTTCCCCAGGAAAGGCAAGGAGGGAAGCTCGAAATAGATTGAGTACGCTCTTGATCTCTCCCACTGTTTGAATGGAAGAGAAAACAAACTGTTCATTTTGGTCTTTGAAGTGTTCCAACGCATCTTCATTGAATTCTGCAACTGCCATCTCTTTGAACCGTTACTAATCGTTTTGACAAGTGGTATATGAATGATCGCTTTGTATGGTTAGATAGAATAGTTGGTAAGCTACTGGTTGCAGTGCTTTCTTCTGAGAAACACCATAATGCAATAAGGCCAGAGCGGTGCCACTGCATTCTAACACTTCCCAACTGCAATGTCAAACCCTCCAACATCTTCTCAAAATTTGCAATCTATTGATTGAACGATATGCACCTAATAAGGTTTTGGCCAGTCTCGTCCAAAATGCCTCCAGCTGCTGAAATGTAGTTCACTCCATTTAGGATTTCCGAACCCCTTGTAGATGGGTCAAGGTATGCAGGAATGAGAGGTAGCCCCAACAATTTCCCTATAAAATCAGCAGTCGTCCCTCCATTGCAAAACCTTCCAGTAAGACAGCCTTCAAGGAAATCTATTCAGTAAGGTAAGAAGTTGGCTTTGGAAATGCTGGCTATATAGTTGTTATTTCCATCGTCGATCAAAGAATCGTCGAATATAAACATGGCAGTAACCTCAGGTTTGGCCTCTCCAGAAATTACTCCAACACAACAATGTGTAACAACAACAACTAAACAAGGGAGCCATGAAGTCATGTTAGAATTTAAACACCTGATCCCCATTACTGCAAAGCCTCAAATACGTCTCAGATACTCGAAACGATTATATAGTAGAAGAAACATGAATAATTAAAATAGATGAAAATGGTAGCCTAGACTCCCAGCTGAAAAAGATCCATGATCATTCTCTTTCTCATGCTTTTAAATTCAATGGCAAATCCGAAGGGCAAGCAAAACAACAGCTGTGATTAATTGCAATCTTGTAGATTGAAATATTTGAGCATAGTTTTGAGAGTCCACCGAATTCACCAACCATCTCGGCCAATATCCATCACGTAGCATTCAATGCTATGTAGGGTGGTGTATAGTGTTGCTGATGTGTGCAGGTATCGAAACTGACCTCCTTTTCCTCAAATTCGCGTGTAAATTGCAAATGTCAAGTGCAAGCCCACCATTCTTAAGATTTAGCTATAGCTTCCTTCAACAATCTGATGCAAGTTAGAGATAATTTGGAAATAAGTTTGATGCGATTCTCAAACACATTGGGATGAAAACAATGAGTAGAGCAAATTTTCACTATCTATTACAACATAGGCTCCATCTAGGGATGGTACTTTCCCGTAAAGTGCAAAGAACAGTAGACCAGGTGCCTTCATCCATTGGGCGACCTAACGTGAAACTTGTAATTCTGAGTTCTCCTGCCAGTGAAATCACCATCGAAAACTTTTAATGGAGTCGCCAGAGCATCTGCAACCAATATTTTCCTATGACCAACTGCTCAACCAGGCCTTAGGACTATGAAAATGTCATTCTCCTAGGGATAGATATCAACTCCGATTCCCCGGCAACAGTGCCAAAATGTTGACATTCGGAACTGAATTTGGGTTGCATGCAAATCAATCCCGAGGCAAGCTCGAACCACTTTGGATTGGAGGCTGCTGGCGAGAGGGATCTCAAAAATTCACAATGATCTTGATGAAAGTGAAGAATGGTGGGCAGATTTATGGGTAAATGATGGTTTTGGATTTTTACAGTTTGGGGGTTGGACCGGGTAAATGATGGTTTTGGATTTTTACAGTTTGGGGGTTGGACCAGGGAAACAATCCAATGGCCATGGAGTCAAGTGAAAACCGAAGAAAGGAGATAATAGCAGTGATCGTATAACTTGCGGAAAATGAGGAAAAGTAATTCTATCTTTCAGCGATTGATAATCATGATGCGGTAGCAGAAAAAGAAAAGAAAATACCATCACAGTGAAATCATCTATCAAGGATGATTTTTCACTACAACTTTAGAGGAAAACAAACGAAGGCTGATAACTAGATGCAGAGCGCTTATCTTGAATGAATTATGATAAGTCACCATAGAACGCAAAACATATATATCAAATATGGGTAAGGAGCATATAAAATGAATTCCAAACAAATTTAACACAGCTGAAGAGGAAGAGATAAACAATATGATAATGACAACAGGGAAACATACTGAAAGAATCGACCGTGATGAATCTCACAACCTCAAGTAAATATGTCTTATGTATTACTCCATTCGTGGATTACAAAATAACTCTGCATACAAATGGAACCCCTCTTCAAAAGAGGTTTTCCCCAACTCCCCCCCCCCCGCCCTCTCTTCTGTTACATCAATCAGTCTTTTAAAATAAAAATCTAAAATAAATCTCTTTGTGTTCCAAGAAATATGAAACGGTTTGTCTTCTCCAGACTCTGCGACTGTCGGATGCGCTGCCGTTACTAATCTTTGAAAAGTGGGGTATTTTCTGCTGGGATAAATCTTTGTGTTATCCATGTGTTTGATTTTTCTTTGAAACCTCCAAAAATCTAACACCGAATGTTGATTAGAGTGATATCCTGGCCGTACACAGTCTCTAAGATTTGCACACTGATTTAATCAAATAGATATGTAGATGGACCTAAAAAGGCTTCCAACCAATGTGTAGGACCAATCACTCTAGGTGGACTGTCGCTTCATTTTCCTCTGCTCTGGGTTCCCTCTTATTCGACCGATGGAGGAGGCCAATTGATGGAACCTGGACGAAATATCAATTTCCTGCAAGGAGAGGCGATCAGGAAGCGGTACATCCAACGTGAGGATGGGCAATATCGCTATATGTAAACCACTAGTAACCTTGTTATTCTTCAGGTATTCCTCAAAGGTTGGGAGATGACCACTCGCGATCCACCTCGCTTCTTGCATATGAGCATAAATTATAGCTTCCCAAGCCTTTCAAGCATAGTCAAGAGTATCTCGGCCTAGTGTCTCCTCCGTCTCTCGTGCCATTTCAGTAACAAGTTGGTACAACATCATGTAAACACTTTTCATATATCCTGGAAGGCACTGTATATTCTATGGATTCCATCTCTTAACTGCTGCTGTAAAGAGTTCAAGCTCCTCAATTGTCTCGTATGTGTCGTACATGTCGTCGAGACAAGTGGCGATTTCACACAATTTTGTAAAACCCAATATGAATGCAGAATGGATCGACTCCATGACAATACAGGAGGTCATGGTGTAATATTCCATAGGGCGATGCCGATTGAAGTTCATTTGAGAAAAACCTGAATCCTTCCACCATCTTGAAAGACGTTGTAGCTCTATATGTTGTAAGGAGTTCAAGATATTGAATTCCAATTTTGCAAGTTCTAATAGCTTCTTACTCGGCATGTCATATGTCGTCCATAGACGATCTGTGTCCTATCCATATATATCTATATAACTCCTTGCTTCCCATCTAGGTATAGTTGACTGCCAACCAAATCCCAAAACGTATTCTATCTCTTGGGAAAGACCGGACAGTGGAATCTTTGTATCGTCTCTTTTAAATATCTCCTAGCGAATGTTTTAGCCTCTTCCATAACCTTTTCCTCGGGAAAGGCAAGGAGGGAAGCCCAAAATAGATTGAGTACGCTCCTGATCTCTCCCACTATTTGAATGGAAGAGAAAACAAACTGTCTGTTTTGGTCTTTGAAGTGTTCCAACACATCTTCATGGAATTTTGCAACTGCCAGCTTATTGAACCGTTACTAATAGTTTTGACAAGTGGTATATGGATGATCGCTTTGTATGGTTAGATAGAATAGTTGGTAAGCTATTGGTTGCAGTGATTTCTTATGAGAAATTCCATAATGCAATAAGGCCTGAGCGGTGCCACTACATTCTAACACTTCCCAACTGCAATGTCAAACCCTCCAACGTCTTCTCAAAATTTGCAATCTGTTGATTGAACAATATGCACCTAATAAGGTTTTGGCCAGTCTCATCCAAAATGCCTCTAGCTGCTGAAACGTAGTTCACTCCATTTAGGATTTCCAAACACCTTGTAGATGGGTCAAGGTATGCAGGAATGAGAGGTATCCCCAACAATTGCCCTATAAAATCAACAGTCATCCTGCCATTGCAAAACCTTCCAGTAAGATAGCCTTCAAGGAAATCTATTACGTAAGGTAAGAAGTTGGCTTTGGCAATGCTATCTATATAGTTTTTATTGCCATTGTCGATCAGAGAATCGCCGAATATAAACATGGCAGTAACCTCAGGCTCGGCCTCTCCAGAAATTACTCCAACACAACAATGTGTAACAACAACAACTAAACAAGGGAGCCATGAAGCTGTGTTAGAATTTAAACACCTGATCCCCATTACTGCAAAGCCTCAAATATGTCTCAGATACTCAAAACGAGCATATAGTAGAAGAAACATGAATAATTAAAATAGATGAAAATGGTAGCCTAGACTCCCAGCTGAAAAAGCTCCATGATCATTCTCTTGCTCATGCTTTTAAATTCAATGGCAAATCCTAAGGGCAAGCAAAACAACAACTGTGATTAATTGCAATCTTGGAGATTGAAATATTTGAGCATAGTTTTGAGAGTCCACCGAATTCACCAACCATCTCGGCCAATATCCACCGTGTAGCATTCAATGCTGTGTAGGGTGGTGTATAGTGTTGTTGTTGTGTGCAGGTATCGAAACTGACCTCCTTTTCCTCAAATTCGCGTGTAAATTGCAAACGCCAGGTGCAAGCCCACCATTCTTAAGATTCAGCTATAGCTTCCTTCAACAATCCGATGCAAGTTAGAGATAATTTGGAAATAAGTTTGATGCGATTCTCAAACACATTGGGATGAAAACAATGAGTAGAGAAAATTTTCAATATCTGTTACAACAAGGGGGAAGTCAACACAAATGAAGGTTGGGAAAGGAATAAATAAGGATGGTGAAAAATAAATAGGTTCAAGGGTAGGATGCATAGAAGAAGGTTTGGCACATGAAGGTGTGCAATGTAGTTGAAGGGATTCACGAGGAATACCAATAGTAATTTATAAAACCATCAAGAAGGAAGAATTTACAACCTACATATGAATTTGTTAGTTATATGTTAGTGGTGGGGACATCTATAAAGGTGCAGATATTGACGGATATTAAGTTGGATGGCATCATTAATGAGGGGACTCATACAAGATGAGAGGACATGAGTAAGAAGAGAAATTAAAAGAAGAAGAGGAAGATTGGTGCAAAGAAAAATGTTGAAGGTTAAGTTACATGGACTGATATCTGTGATAGTTGTAGTGGATAAAATTTCAAGTAAGGAGCTAAGGTGAAAAGTCATTTTATATGTAAATATGCTTTATTAATGAGAATTAGTGGACTAGTTTTGTGATTCCCTCTCTATCAATGATATTCATGACTATTTCTTTTCCACTTTTATACATTATATATTTACTATATTGTTGTATTTTGGTTTTGCGGAGCAATTAGGACTGGATCGCATGGTGAGATAAGGAAGGGGCCCATTTGGAATTCCTTGCATCATCGAGTTTTATTAGAAACAACAAGGAAATGACAAAGGGTAGAACTACACTCATGTACAGATGACTTTTTTCTTGCATCATTATACTATCCAAGAGTTTTATGCAACTCTTCCCCTAAGAACTTGGTTCTTATGATATCTCCAAGATATTTATGCAACTCTTCCCCTAAGCAATTGGCTCCTATAATATCACTTGGTTAGTCTAGAAGTCATTCATGATTTTTCTTTTTTTTTTTTAATCTAAGAGGCATGCAAAAAGGTCCTACACTCATGTGGGTTGAATTAGATTTGGTTTAATTTCATGGAGACTTACTTTGGATTAAAATTCTCTCTTTTAGGTTCCTTTCACTTGTTTTCCTTCAAGTTGAAGTGATCTTAGCTCTTTACAATTGAGTGAAATTCATCCAAATCATGTTGTTGATTTCTTTTACATAAAACAACATGCTTCCACAAAATAATACTTAGGGCTCATGATTGTTTTGTTTGTGGCATGCATTTTAATACAAAGTTTTATTAGTCTTGATGTTATTATTTCCCAAAGTTTATATATGTGGAAAAACATTTTTTATTAGTATATTCTTGATTGTCTTGAATACATTATAAATATTGATTTTATATGAAAACACTTGGTTGTTATTACCTTTCTTTTACATTGAATATATCAAGCAACAACACCATTTACTAAACTCGATAAAAAAATATAATGTGATAGATGGAATTATGAATAACCATTAAAGCAACAACACCATTTACTCCATAAGAATCAAAATCTACTATTAAGCTAACAACATAGATGGATTTATGAATATCCATTAAAACAACAAAAGAGAAGGAAAATATGAGAGATAACCAAAATAAATAAATAAAAAGCCAAAAACGAAATCATATACTGAATTAAAAAAAGGTTAAGATAGATATACAAAACCTCTTATCACTTTGTATATTAACACCCTTGATATTTATATTCAGAAGTATAGACATTGAAATATGACTTTATTTATATGTAACAAATAATAATACTAATTATAATCAAAGAATCTGAAACTAATCTGATCAAAGTAACTAACTTTTGAGAAAGAAAACATGATGAACTTACCTAAGGTCCTATGTTCGAAGTAGATCCACAACTTGAAGTGCTTTCACTTATTCTTGTTTGCTTCTTCTGAAACCTGCAAAAACTTGGGCACACAAGACTACAAGAAAAATTAGTTATACTGATAACTAACTAATCAACTTGATCAAATGTAGAAAGATTCATTGCGATTAATATTCTAAACATGTAATCATTCAACAATGATGAATCACATATCATGAACACTATATATCGAAGGAATGTGCATCTCAGATGCGACGACCTGAATAAGCTCCTCTTCGTTTCGAGAATAATTTATTGGAGTTGTCTGATCTTGGAGAAAACCTCCCTCGATATGAAGGAGAAAGAATGAAGTCAACATTGACTATGTTGTTGCTCCATTGGATCGAGAGAGGTTTGCTCCAAGAATAAACGGCTCCAATAATTTTTTCTCTATTGAACAGGGCCAACCACGTGAAGGTGGAAGCTCCTATGGCCTATTCCCCCCCTCAAATCACTCTCAATTCCCCAATATCCAATCTATATTCTAATAAAAAATGTGCATTAAAAATATTCAAAATTGAAAAAAATGTGATTATAAAGCTATAAATGAGGTTTATCATTCAAAGGAATATGTCATAAAAAAATAGTTTTTATAAATGAGATTTATCATCCAAAATATGTTCCAAATATACTACCTATATAATATACATCGATGTGTCTTATAAAATTAGTATACATCATAAATTTATTTTAGTCTTCTTTAGTTTTCTAGTCCAATTCTTAAGTAATTCCATCAGCCTCAGTGTATTTGTTTTCTAGGGGCTCTTCAATAGTTGATGTTTCTTCAGTCCTCTCATGTCGAGAACGCCTAGTCTCGCGCCCACGACATGGAAGTTCCTTTGAGGGGCCATTGCCTACAAAAAAAAATATTAAATTTATATGGCCAATTTTTAAATATCATTGAAGTAGTTGATTAATATTAAAAAAACACTGCCCAAAGGGGTTGGATCCAATGGTGGAAAGTGAGGAGTTTTTCATCGTTGGGCGAGGTTCAATTTTCATGAGGGATTTAACTGGAGCCATGGGGGAACCTTGAGGTAGAAGTTGAATGTGTGGTTGCACCCAGAGATACTATATTAAATGGTATCATGACCCGTGCACACATAAGTGGATCAAATCCCACCCCCATGTCCTCCAAATTTTAAGTTCCCTATGGTGGAGAGTAGTCGATGAGGGAGTGCACTGTTAAGGCACTCCGTAAGTGAAGTCATTGGTTCGAAACCTTGGGGACACCTCAAATCCATCCATGTTAAGGGCTGGTGTGGTCCAAGCCGGGTGCGATCCCCGAGTGATTTTGACGGCTTAGATTCGCCTGGGTTATGGCATCTCAGCTACATGCCAATCCCGCAATATTTAGCTAACAAATCAAAATATTAAAAAAACAGTCTGCAATGTAATTATTTACCTGGTTCACTAGTGGGCACTTTTGGAATGGATTCCCTGTACTCCTGATCTTCGGGTCGAGGAGGATCAACTACGAAACCGTAAATGTATAAGTAATAACAATTAGAATTACAAAATTTATAAGTACAAAATTATTAAGTATATGATTAATATAAATCCATTTTATCGTCGTGGGCCTAAGTCACAGGAACATCTTTGGAATGCACCCACTAGGATGGGGCTACTCGGGAGAACCATGATCTTTTGGCTGCACTTCACTATCAACGCATTATTGTCCAATACTAATGTTTTCGTTGATAATGTTGCTCCTCTGATTAAAACAAATTAAGACATTAAATTTATGGACAATATCAAACATTAATGTATTTTATAAGTAATGAAAGGTTAATGTGGGATGATTTTTATTTACCTTATCCCGCAAAATGGATCTTGGGGTCTGCCCCATGCTTTTCCTATGATCAACAACAACTTTATAGTTGTACTTGTAACCAATTCAGAGGTCGTCCTTCATGGTTTCAATTCCAAAGTCATTGCCCTACATTGCATAAGAGTATGTATTTTTAATGTTATTGGATGCAATTACCTGAAATTTGTAAGGAGATACAAATAATATTGTTAAGATGTTTGGGAACTTACGATTCATGATTATAACCTCAAGTAGCCACCTTGGCCTAGCCTGTGTTGGCCATGTTTGGCAATCCTTTCTCGGGTTTCCTTCGAAGTGTTAGGAAACCTATCATCAAAAATTTCAAGTATGTTATATACCACACTTTTATTTAGATCTAAAGAAAATTAAAGGTATTGAAATTACAATATTGTAATTTACCTTGTGGTACCAGTTATTTGTTCTCCTGTTTTTCTTAATTTATTTTCTTTTGCATCATCAATGAGCACCTTCCACTCCTTCTTTGGAATCGATGGAGGGTGCTCATACCTAGGTTTGACTGCCAAGTTTCGTATATACACATCCCTTGTATATTTTAAATATTTATCTGCTGTAAAGGCAACCTCTTTTTTATTGAAGGTCTATACTCCAAAGAGACCTTCAAGATAACCCAAAAATTCATTTTTGAGGTTGGAATTATGGAAACTCCACCTCGTGCATACGGTTGCCCCAAAAATCAACAAGGCCTTGCTCTCCAGGTACCTAAAAATGGTCTTTTCCTACACACAAAAATATATGATCATTAATTTAAAAATAACAATCTTGATAATTTATGTTTGAGATGGACAACATGATACAATTAAAATATGAAAAACTACCTAGGAGTCTTATTTGTTTTAATATAAGTATGTTATCATCGACCAAAAATGTGCACGGAAGGGTCCCCACATCGATCACACGTCTAGCTCTAGGAAATGAACCCATATCAACCACATCATTAGCCTCATCTCTATCACCACCTCTATTATATCTTGGTCGTTGTGTGGATGTCCGGTGGTCCATGTCATGGCTTCCATCTAAAGGTGTGGAATATGGAGAAGTAAACAACCTAGAAACTATATGACGACTCGTGTGAGGACTCTATGGTGTCTCTGTAATGCCACTACTACCGAAACAAAGCTTAAAAGGCTCCAAATATCTCTATATAAGAAAGAATTTTTTTTTTCGTTAGATAATGTAAAAGTTAAAAAACAAACTATCATAATTGAACTTATCAATACATAAAAAAAATCACTTGAAATTATGGTTATTACCTGATATGTCCTAAGTTGTGTCATAACCAGATTGGTCCTTGCTATGACGTCTAGAGTTTGATCTGGACAGTATAACAAGTGAGCAAGTTCCTTGTTCTCTTTAATGATATTATTTTTAATCATTACCATTGGATCAGGGGATGAATACAACTCCTCCTAGTCGGGGGAATCATGATCATCACGGCCTGCAGACTACATATTTAAATAAAATCAATGTTATTTCAGTTATATAAACAAATGAAATAACTAATCATCACACAAATAAAATTATATAAACAAATAATAAAATTCTCTTAGAATCAAAGTCGAATTTGTTAATCATTTACATGTTCTGTGGATGTCCCTTTTCCACGATCATCCTGCCACATTATTTTTTATTATTTGGGTTGGTTTCCATTGATGTCAACTCTTGAAGAAAGTCCGATAGCACAAAGGTTTGGGCAATGGACCCAAGTTTGTTTGATGGATACTGTGTATGTGTATGATTGCTCATTTGTTCATTGTTTATTTACTCTACAACTATTGGATGATAATTCTACATTGATATAACACTTGCATTTTATGGTTAAAAAGGATTAAATTTCTCTATTACTGATTCACCCCCCGAGTTCCTTCAGGAAATAGTTTAACCACTGGAAGGAGATCATGGATTATTCTTAGAATGGAGTACCATTTTTTAATGGTCAGAATGGTTTAAAGTATGAGATATGGAGCAGAAGGAAGAAAGTATTTTTATAGGAACGGGGGTATTATATTTGGCCATCATTTGTTACAGGATATGATAGTTCAAAAAAGGAAAATAATGCAACCAAGAAGGAATTGAAGAAGAATAACAAAATAGTAATGGATTTCATCTGGGAAGGATTACCTAATCCGGTGCGAGAAAAGGTTGGTAAATGTTCATCAGCTAAAGAAATTTGGGAAAAGTTACATGATATATATTCTTCACCCATCACAAATTCATAAAATGCCAAAGAAGATGCAAGTACAAATCAAGAAGAAATATGTTCACCATGTCAAATAGATTCAAAAGATGAAGACTACATAATAAACAGAAGTATGTTATTTTGATTTAATTGTGAAAAACACGGACATCTTGAAATGGAATGCCATGAAGAAAATGAGACAGAAAACTAATTGAAAAAGAAGACAATTTTGAAGTAGAATTGATCAATGCTTTAGATGAACTAAGAAAAGAAAGAGAAGAAAATAAGTCACTCAAGAAAGAATTCATGAAACAAAAGGAAACTGTTCACATTTTTTAAGAAGCCCAACAGGTCATCAAGAACTTAAGAACTCATCTAGAAGAAGCCAGAAAGATCGAAGAAAATATTAAAGATCAAAAATAGTATTTGGAATCCAACATAGTAGCACAAAAGGAAGAAGCAGAACTGAGAGAGAAGATATTGACAGATCATATTAAGGAAATAACTAACAATCTAAACCATCTTGATTCAGAGTTTGGTCAAGAAGAGAAAGTACTTGAAGAAGAAATAATCACATTAAAAATTCATCTTGAAGAAGCAAAGAGAACAGAAGAAGTCATGAAGTCTCGAATATTAAATAAAGAAGAAGAGGTTGATAAGATTGAAGAAGAAGTTGTCACATTGAAAAGTAAAATTGTCAAGCTCAACAAGAACGTTGAAGAGATAGAAACATCCACATTAGTAGTAGAGAATGAAGAGAAGCACTCTAGGTTGCTAGAAAAGAAGAATGAAGAAAAGAGAAAGAGTTATGCATAAGTACTCAAAGGAAGGAATAATGGTCAACCATAATCTAATAAAACTAATAAAGATACATCTTCAAGAATACCATCCATGTTCAAGCCACAAAGAAGCTTTAATCATGATCATGATCAGCCAAGGTAGAAATTCAGAAGGACTACACCACAAAGAAGATCATTCACTCCGAGGTATGTAAATTTATTTTATGGTCATTGTTTTTATTGTACTAACTTTAGACATAAGTTTGCAGTTTGCAGGGAATATAAAAGAAATGTTCAAGCAAGAAATACTTATGTGGCCCCATGTAACATTCAATGTTACAAATGTCATAACTATGGACACATAGCTCGTGAATGTAGAAGTATGATCGATACTTCCATGAAAGAGAACAGTGATATCAAATATAAGAAAGTATGGATAAGAAAAAAGGAAGAACATGTGAACAAATACCAGGTCCCAGAGATCACAATATTGGCAATAAAACAAGATGAAGACAAATCTACAAAGAAAAAGGAAGATGTCATATACATAAAGGTTTGGAAAAGAAATGAAAGAAAAGGAGGATAGGTAAATAAGGAACAGGTTCAAGAGATTGTACTTTCAGGTATTGTAGTGAAACATGAATCCACAGATAGAAAGAAAGAAGCCAGAGTTTAGAGAGATGATGAATCTACCGATGAAGATGATGATGAATCTGCATCAGAGAAGGAATTGTTTTGAGACATCTATCTTAGAGAATCTCAGGTAATATGAATAATAGATAGGGGGAGTCTATGTGGTAGCTGAGACAGACCAAAGAACCATCCTTCAAGTAGCTTGTAGATTTTGAGTAGACAGATTCGGAGCAGTCAGTTAACGGAAGTACAATATGATATATTAATCAGTTGTAGTAGTGAATACTTCATGATAGTACTGTGACATATGAGTCAAAATTATGGATAGTTGTGTAGAAGAATATTGGATAGTATGGACAGAGATGGATTCATAAGAACACTTAGCAGGTTTGGAAATATCTATGACAGTGGATGAGAGCATGTATTCATAGATTGGTTTAGAGAGTGGTTCAGAGACAAAGGAACATTATCATAATGGATGATAATTACATAGGAATATTTGAATGTTTGTTCTTGAATGCTTTTCATATATGTCAGTTAATTACACAAGGAAGAACCAATGGACAATAACTCCAAAAGGAAACAGGTACAAGAATACTTATATTTTTTCTACACAACATATTTCAGAGAACTCAAGAGAGAGAAACATAACCAAAAAGATAGGTATAAATATCATTCACATAAGTTGTCAAATAGAGAGGTAAGAATAGAGGTATGATTCTAGAGGAAGAGAATCATTAGATGTAGGATAGAGATTTAGATTCTTGGAGAGAGAGTAAAAATAGGCTTATAAACACAAAGAAAAATCAAAGGCATGTAGATAGGGGGAGCATCCCCAAGGAGAATTCAGTGATGGGGAGCATCCCCAAAGGGAGATACCCTTTTCCATTGATGTCAAAGGGGGAGAGATACAAACATTGATGAGGAGTATAAGCATGAATGTTATCATGACTAGGTGTTTCCATCAATGTTGGTGTTGCCATCAATGCTAAAGGGGGAGATTGTCAGACAATTGGATTAGGTTGATGGATAGTTGGTATGGATTGTTGGTTGGCATTGATGTCAACCATTAGAGAGTGATATTGTAGATTGATTTCAACCCTTAGTTATTTATTTCAACCCTTGGAGAAGCATGGTAGCGAATTTTGGTAGCACAAAGTCATGGGTAAGGGACCTAAGTCTTTTTGAGGTATAAGGGAATGAAGATCAATTAATTTACATGTAATACTATTATAGATGGATAGTACATGTCATGCCATTTCTGGTGATATGTGGAACATCACATAACTCCTCACAGTTAGAGATTTATGGCCTTGTGAAGTTGGGGAACCCTCATGAGTTATCTAGAAGCCCCTAGAAGGTCAAAGAAGTAAAATTACTCTAGAAACTCCTAGAAGAAGTTGACTAGTCAAATTGGGTGAAACTATGAGTTAATCATGGGTATAGTTGTTGCATTAAGAAAATAATTAAAAATAAATTAGTTGCAATAAGAATTTGTGAGTTTGGTAATTATGGTAAAGTAGTTGTGATGAGAAGATTGAACAGTCAAAGTGGTTGACCAAGAAATAAATGAAATAATAAAGTTATTGCAACAAGAAGTTAGTTAAGGTAAAAGAAGCTATGAATTGAATAATTATATAAAAGTTAGTTGCAAAAAAAAGTTTTGAGTAAAGATAAATTATATAAATAATAAAGTAATCAAAGTGGTTAAGTGGACAAAGTGGCTAAGTGGATGAAGTTGGCTAAGTGGAAAAAGTTGGTTAAGTGGAAAAAGTGGCTAAGTGAAAAAAAAATGGTTAAGTGGAAAAAGTGTCTAAGTGGACAAACTTGGTTAAGTGGACAAAGTGGTTAAGTGGATACATCTAGAGGAAGCTACTTGGAGAGTATAAATAAGAGAGCAAGGGTCTCTCATTTGTATCTATTGAGCATATTGAATATCTACAAGTGATTGAGGTAACCAAATGATATATAAGGAGAATTTCAGAGGGAAGGTGAAGTAAACAAGGCCAAAATTCAAGGGAGGATAAAGTCTTTTGATGATGCTTTCTAAGGTATGTTATTTACAGGTCATCTCACCATTTTCGCAATAAATGTTTTTCTACAATGATTTAGATAACAAAATCTAGAGGCCATTGAGAAAACATATCCAAGTAATTGTGATAACAATTTATTCTTGTGGGTCATTGTATTTTGGGTGTTACACCCCTTGGAAAATAGGGTTTGTGGCTAGTCCTGAAACTACAGGTGTTTCGGGTAAAAATGTCATAACTTATTCATAACAAATCCAAATTAAGTAATACCAAATGTATTGGTTAGAGTACAGTCTGTAGTATGTTGTGTGAAATTTTCATATCTATACAAAAAATATTCCATGTGGGGCATTCTCTACAATTTCGATCTCTAGAATAATCCATAATTCAGCAAGGTATGCCATTTTTGCTATAACTCATTTTCTGGGAGGTTCCAAGCAGTGAAACATGGAGGAATTGAAGACAATACATGGAAGAAAATTTTGTACTATTTTCAAATATTTATTCATTACAGGTACATAGTTATGATTATTTCAAGTTAGGGTTGTTGACTAATCCAAAATTAGCCATGTGAGACTAAAGTAAAGTTTGATGAAAAAGGTAGTCTCTTGTTGTTAAAGTTAAAGAAGGTTTGCAGGTATGTGATAATATACACCAGGTCTATTACAGAGTTACAAATCAGATTTGGATGATGAAATTGATGAGGTATTTGTGTTGAGGTATGTTACAGATAGAGGTTGTATAACAGTGAGGTTGTGGCACATGGTTTGATGTAATGGTTTATGGTATTTGGTTATGGATAGTGTTAACTCCCAAAATAGCACCATCATTTTGGTTGGGTTTTACGGTGGATAGCATGGCTATTGATAGTTTCCTCAACTCATTGTTAAGTCTTTTAGCTGCAGATTTTAGCCATGTGAGATCAAAGGAAGTTTGATGAAAAAGGTAGTCTCTCTTGTTGTTAAAGTTGGGAAGAAGGTTTGTGGTGTATGTGATAATATACACTGTGCCCATTACGCAGTTACAAATCAGATTTGGATGATGAAATTGATGAGGTATTTGTGTTGGTATGTTAACCAATGTTGCAGAGCAACGTTGAGGTCAGGTTGTGTAACATGGTTTGATGTAATGGTTTGCATTTGGTTTGGATATGTTAACTCCCAAAATAGCACAATCATTTTGGTTGGGTTTACCAAGTGGATAGCATGGCTATCATAGTTTCCTCAACTCATTGTTAAGTCTTTTAACTGCAGATTTAGATTTTCAGTTTCCGACTCAAAATAATTTACTTGTAAAGTCTTTATTTTTTCAAAATTGTCATTTTTTCTTTCCACAGCTAACGTGTTTTCTAAAGGTTCATTGTGCGCCAGGAAAAGCTCCACTTCTCGACAAATTTGGCGAGACGCCATCGGCCAAGCGTTGTTGAAAGTAAATCTTAAAAGGTTCTTAAATTCGCCGAGTATGCAGTCGTCAAAGATACATGCTTTTAAACAAATGCTCTTAAGGAGGGTCTTTCAAAGTGGTTACGTGGAAGTGCATATCTTCCGCGAAATTAATGGGCTTATTAAAGAGGTAGCCGCGGAAAGTCAAGATTATCAACAAATAACAGAGGTCAGATTCCCGCAAGTTGGCAATATCAAATCAAATCTGTTCCATATCAAACATTGTTCACAAAAGATCGCTAGGGTTTTGAATTGCAAAATGGAAAATGACACTTAAACTTGCAGGGAACTTTTTTAATCCCTTCCCAAGCTCCAAAATTAAGATCCCATTACCGCCATCGAAAGTTTCAGATTCTCTAGATGTCGACATCGACCATCCATATGTGAAAATGACTTTTAATGACCGAGAATTATTCTTGAAAATCCGGCTTTCAACAAGGCATAATTTTGACTAGCTGCTAGAAAGTGGGCGACTTTCAACAATACGAAGCTGCTTTTTACGCTATATAGTCATGGAGCCTCAGAATCTGCATTGATTACGATGCCTGCATCCTAAAATTTTCGAATCAAAAGTAAATGAAACCTTTTGGATTAGACAGTGGTGATTATTCCATCAAATCCAAAAGGCTATTTTGGAAAGATAAGTCAAAAGAGGAGTCTTTGGTCAAGTTTTGTCATTTTTGAAGGCAGAATATTAGTAATGAATAGAACAGCTCATCAATTTCGAATTTGTAATCTTATGGAGTGGAGCCTTGGAAGGATAGTCATCACTTCACCAAACTGCTAGAACAGATATTGGACCAGCACATGAAGATCACCCTCATTTTGAGGATTTACCTCTACATTTGTGTAAATTAGTTTTATATTTTAGCAAAAACAGCATCCATTGTTTTAGGATCTGATAATTAAATTGTAAAGCTATAAAGCTACATCAAGACCAAGAAAGGGTTAGTTTTTGGATACATAATATCATATGTAACAGGCCCATTGATGCTAATTTAAATCACAGTTTTCTCTTTGACGCTTTTCCCACCTTCTTTCCTCGTACTTTTATCCGAAGTCATTTCCATTCGAATGACTATTATCCGTTGTTTTGGCTTCCATATTGATAATGAAGTTTCTTCATCGCTATTAGACCTCACATCGCGGTAATCGGCTAGAGCACTTGTTCTTCAATTTTAAGTTTATTTAATGATTATCAATCCATGAGAGCACTCTGTCATTTGTTTATCATCTTGATCGTCTGAATACCATGTTTGAATTAAGTTATCCCACTGATCAATTCCATTCACAAAACACAAAACATTCATTTCTTAAGTTACAAGCACCTTTGGTCTACAACCACAAAGGGTTTCTGATGTTAATACAAATTACGCCACGTCGGAGCGAAGTTCGTAAGCTTAGCTTCCCTGAGAGACGACATAGTTCTATTTTTTGATGATAGACAAGGAATAGACACTATCGGTTGTAATCATCTATCCGGCGACGCATTGTTCATAAAATTGTTGGTGACTCCACCGGTATGATATGAACAGATCCTAGCTAAGAGGTATGCATTCAGAATTTTTTCAAGCATCATATTCTCTAATCAAGTACCTTCTAGAGATGAATGGGAGAACATTCTTCCAAGATTTCATGGTGAGGAGTGGGAAGTGCCACCAACATTTGCCGGATTTCCATGAATTACTGACCGGTTTGAAATTGTACATGAAGATGTCAAACTTAAGCCGCTTTAAGTTTTCTTTAGAGGAATTGTCCTTAATCGCGCTCTGCCTCTTCCTGATGCAGACAAAATGCCTTTTAGCGTAGTTTCATTCTACTTCATGTGTTTTGTAAAGATCATTTCTCTGTTGATCTTCTTTTTCCTGATTTTTGTCATGAATTTAATCTCTCGAATTTAGAACTCGGTGAAGAGCATGTTGGTCGGGTTGAAAATACTCTTCATCATGATCACGAGATCAATGATTCAATAATTATGACAATCTTAGTGACGCTTTTGACACCATATCAAACGCACCTACTGTTGTTAGCTGTCATGAAGATCAGGTTTTTATATCTGAAAACCTTGAATATGCTGAATGCAGACCGATAGATTTACAAGTGACAATCTCATATCTGCAGTGGATGTGGAGGACATCCTACCATTTCCATATTTGCAAGCACTGTCTAATTTTCCGCTTCCCAGACTTGAATCTCGAGCATATGTTATAAGCAGCGCACATCTTCCAGACTTGAAGAAAGGAAATTGGCACAGATATGAAGAGGCTAGCTGTACAGGATCCGGAAGGTCCAGATCACAACTGGCCTTATATGTATCTCCAACAAATTTTGAGCAACCTACATTCAACATTGAAACCATTGAAGGTAGCCAGCAGCAATTTGTTTCTCAATTCGACCAACAACGAGGAGAGGTATTTCATCATGTTTTTCATGATCCTATTGTTGATTTTATGGAATCCACGAACAATATCAATGTTAAAATATTCTTTATGATGGAAGTCGGTCCGATCACCTGCTCAAATCTCTTTTCACATGTTATGACTACGCTATTGTTTGGGTCAAGATTTAGCATGATGCCTGTAAATCACTTTCTGACATGGCTTTATTGGAAGTATGCTTTTACTTGATCAGTATACTTCTATTGGCTAGATGTATGAGTAGACAGGAAAATAAGCTCACTTTATGAGCACGTAGATCGCTTCGCTATTGTTAACAAGGTGAGGATCTCGTGAGGTCGCGGAGATGAGAAGTCATCAGGTGAAATGCAGCTCCTCTGGAGATTTGCCGAAGAAGAATTTATTCTTTCAAGCATGTACTAACAGCTAGGAAAGCTTTGATGAATCTTTATACATCGTTTTATCGCTATTCCAGATGCAAAGCACCTTCAACAACATGAAAGAGAGCACAAGCACAGATCAAAAGGAAAAAGAAATGATACAAATGCATATATCATTCCATCCACTAAGAGAGGTGAATTATAGGTGGTGAATTTATGTGAGAACATCATTTCCTACCTACTAGCCATCTGTTATTTCCTGCATTTTCCGTTTCTATGGAAACTCATTATGAAGCAAACCTAGAAATCTGACAACCCATTACTCTGTTATCACTATCTTGCAATAGATGAAGACTAGCTAAGAAAAGCACCTGGATTTCTCCTTAAAAAGGAATTTATATATACTGCCATAGACAAACTGCGGTTCCTTCATCTCTTCCGAACGCCCCCAACACTGTGGAGTCCCGAAGTGGCTTACTATGATCCTTTTTCTGTTCTTTTCCAATCCTTTACATTCTAGATCTTGCACAAATGCAACATCCTCACCGGCTTTTACACAGCTTTGCTAATTGGATTCTAGTATCCGAGCATGTTTTAGCCGAAGCACTTGGTTGGCATCGATGAATATTCAAAGGAAAGTCCACCCTAGCGATGAACATGAACAAAGTATGGCTTCCCAAATTGTCCATGTCATTACAGTTGGAGATATTCCCTTTTAGTGGATCATTTGAGAGATGATCACAAAGTTGATATGCATGATGGCTTCACCTTCAACCATTGATATGCAAAGTCAAATCCACTTGAGGTTGAGAATGCTACTTGGATGCTAACTGTATTCAATTGTTTTGGGAAATACTTTTTTCTACATTTTGAAGCATTTCAATTGTGCAAAGCCCCTGTATATATAGCTTTTCTGCGTTTCATGAGAGATGATGGTTAAAGATAAAAACTTTAACTACAGCCTTGAAGTCAGAGGCAATGGTCAAAAACTGACTTGGCAGGGGGTTCCTCTAGCACCAGAGAATGATGCATCAACAGCTGAACAAAGAATTGCTATACCACGCCTCGCATCAGAGTGGTCTCATTCCATACAATTCATTCATTTCATGCTCATGCCCATTCATTAACTTCTCAGCAACTGGTTCAGGAATATTCTTATATATGCAACTTGGTTTATAACAAACAAAACAAACCGCAGAATCGGGTTCTTGCGGCTATTCGTGATACGTTGCTAGAAGCTTATTACAAGGATGACAATGGCTCTCTCTCAGGGAAAACTTCATTCTTTGTAGCGTTGGAAAACCCTCATGCTTCAGAAGGAAGGAAAACTTTTTCTACTTAATAACCGTGTTAAAAGAGTGGACTTGGGAAATGCATATCTCTCTGGTAGTCTGGTGCCTGAGTTTGGAACGCTTGAACATTTACATATTTGGAGCTTTGCACAAATGACGTCATGGGCATGGTTACCTTGAAATTGTAAAGTTGGGTTCAGATATATTAAGAGGAGTATGGTATCACAAACTATTTGAAAGTTCAAGAGCGTGTTGAAACTGGTGTTATTAAAACTGATATGGTTGTAACCTTCGATCCCACTCGTGCCAAGATCACCAAAGCTGCGACCAAGAAGAGTAAACGAGCATTTATCACACAAATACTTCTTCCTGCTCGTGAGGAAGGTGGAAGGATTTGAAATCCATTTCGCTACGTGGTGAAGAGCTATTCTATTGCACGAGATTTGGTAGTTGGTGGGTTGGTATCTCGCCGCATGCAGACATTGGTTCTTGACAGGTGGTGGCAGCTTAGGGTTCTACACAAAAGATAGTTATCCATTTGGGATTCCCTATCGTGTTGGTTTCAGTGATAAGTACTCTATAAATTTAGTTACAAAGCATTGGCAGCTGTAGGTTGAAATATAGAGTTATTACCTGATCCAAAAATTGTTCATTATAACTGAATGGAGATCACATATAGAAATGCGACAACAAATCTTGCTCGGGATACCCTCATTGATGTCACGGCCAATTCAAGAGAATATGATCCGCTCATAATAAAGCTGAATAATGGCCGAAATTTTGGCAAATTCTTCATCTAGAGTTCCAGGTTTGGCATTGAATCAACTACCATATGTTTGGTTAACGGAAAATGAGCTCCGACGCTTCAGATCTGATGAAGACTAGCAAGAATTTTACAGGGCCGCCCGTATTCAGACCTACAGTATTCATTTCTTGTGGAAACGGCTTAGTAGAGCCCGGGACAACAAGATGAAGCTTGTAATATCATTTCAGGCGATTTATCTGATGCCCAGAGTATCTCTTCTTACCATATATGTCATTGTAGTGGATATTGACTACCATCGTACTATGTATGGCTTGCACCAGCGGGTGAATCCAAAAGAAGTTATCTTTGGATGGTATTCCACAGGTGCAGGAGTGAGTGGTAGTAGTGCTTTGATTCAAGATTTCTATGCAAGGGAAGTAACAAATCCAGTTCATTTGACAGTGGATACAAGTTTTCTAAATAAACAAAGCAACCATTAAAGCTTATGTTTCAACCACCATATCTCTTGGAGATCGGCAGCTTGCAGCACAATTTCATGAAATTTCCCTTGATCTCCGGATGGTTGAAGCCTAAAGAGTTGGATATGATGTTCTGAAGAAGACAATTGTGGACAAACTTCCAAATGATTTAGAGGGGCTAGAAGCTACCATGCAGGGATTACATGCTCTCATAAAGGATGTCTTCAGATATGTTGATGATGTAGTGTGAGGTCAAGTTGCCCCTGATCAAACAGTTGGAAGATATCTTATGGATACAATGGCAACCATACCAAAGATGTCACCAGACGCTTTTGATAAACTATTTATGACAGTATACAGGATCTACTTCTAGTGAACTATTTTGCAGGAACTCTAATCACTGGCAGTGAGCACATAATGATCAACAGTCATCCAGACACTGATGATGTAGTAGCTTATGAAAATCCTAATGAAGAAACTGTAGCAATGATTGAAAAATCCCCTACTACTGTTGCTATGCTTTCAAGTCCTGTTGTTGATGACTGTGGTCATGGTTCTTCTTCTTGGAGCGTGGATTGCTCTACTATAGTGAAAGTCAGAACAATACATATA
>SNQJ01S0009467.1:4413-17895 GCA_010110895.2 Picea sitchensis | reverse complement strand
TAGCTTGATAAATAGTTTCTTCATTGCTTATTAGACCCTACATTGTGTACTGGTTTATGAGCAATTTGTTCTTCGCCCACTTAAGTTTATTTACTGATTATCAATCCATGAGAGCACTGGTTCATTTGTTTATCATCTTGAATATCTGAATATCATGTTTGAATTGAGTTATCCCACTGATCAATCTACACAAAACACAAAAAACATTTTTACTTGAAGTTACCAAGCACCTTTGGTCTACAACCACAAAGGCTTTCTTGGAGTGATAACAGATAGTGTGAGGTATTGCTAGAGAAATTTAGATGGTTATATTGATATATGTATTTGGTATATGGTTGAGGTACATGTTGGGTACATGGTTTAGACAAGTAGTTGATGAGTTTGCAAATACATGAGGTGTATAGTTGATGATCTTGGTACATTGTGATGAGTCATAGTTGATGAGTAGTTGATGCATGATTGGTACATACTTGTTACATGGTTGGAGGCACTTGTTAGTAGTATTGTTGACACATGGTTTATGGATGATGTAGTATACTTGTCTTGGTATATTATTAGAAGCACATATTGATCTTGGTGATGATTATGAGTTGTTGTGTTATGCTTGGTTGATGCACATCTTGGTGATATTGTACATATGGTTGAGAGTTGTCTTGGTGATTGATCTTGGTGAGTAGATTTGATTTGGTTGATAAGATTGATGAGACAAGTTGGTGTGATAGGTTGTTTGAACAGGTTATTGTGGCAGGTTATTTGTACAGCTTTGGTGCATGGTTGATGCACTTGTTCATGGTACAAGTTGAAGTACAGGTTGATGTATGGTACATGTTGGAATAGGTTATTGGTACAGGTTGTTACAAGTTGTTTGGTGCAGGTTGATTGGTACAGGTTTACAACAGTATATCTCACAGTGATAGTGTGACAATGGTTCCATCATTCTACTTATTTTCAGGGCGGTTGGATGGGGAAAGGATAGGTGGTTGTAGCCACCTTCCGGTTGTAGCTGGAGAACATAGGGGGTTGTAGCCTCCTTCTGGTTGTATCCAGAGAATTGGGGAGTTGGAGCTTCCCTCAGGTTGTAGCCTAAGAAACTAGGTGGTTGTAGCCACCTTCAGGTTGTAGTCGGAGAACATAGGGGGTTGTAGCCTCCTTCCAGTTGTAGCTGGAGAATTTGAAGTTGGTGCTTCCTTAAATGTAATTCTTGACATATAAGAAAATCATTCTATGGTTTTCTACCGCATTGGTTTTCAACGTAAATATTGGTGTACTGTGCATTATGTGGATGTGTTTGTTATTGTTTATTATGCACTAATGAATGTTAATGCTTATGATACAGTAAGATATTGATGATGAACACATGAACATGGTTGAATAAGTAAAATAATATAATTTTTGGTTTAAAGGATTAATAATTGGTATAATTGCTCATTATTGATTCACGCCCCCTTCTCAATAATTCAACAATTGGTGTTAGATAGTTGGATTAGGTTGATGGAAATTTGGTATGAATTGTTGGTTTTCATTGATGTCAACCATTGGAGAGTGATATTGTAGATTTATGTCAACCCTTAGTGATTGATGTCAACCCTTGGAGAAGCCTGGTAGCACAAAGGCATGGGTAAGGGACCTGAGTATCTTTGAGGTAAAGGGTATGAAGATCAATGAATTTACAAGTAATATTATTCTATATGGATAGTACATGTCATACCATTTCTAGTGATATGTGGAACATCAGATAACTCCTCACGGTTAGAGAGTTATGGCCTTGTGAAGTTGGAGAACCCTCATGAGTTATCTAGAAGCCACTAGAGGGTCAAAGAAGTCATATTACTCATGCTTCCCATGTGACCATTTCTCCCCCTTGAACCATGCCTCTGTGCTCTTTCTCCGAGAAACCAGAAGAATTTCAGTTGTCAAAGAATGCAGATTATGTGTGCAAATTGAAGAAGACCTTGTATGGTCTAAAACAAGATCCTAGAGCATGGTACTCTAGACTGGATAAATATCTACAACATGTAGGATTCAGAAAAGGAAGTGCAGACAACAACCTCTACATCAAGGTAAATCAATATGGAAATTTATTAATTGAAGTTTATGTTGATGATATTATTTTTGGAAGTAATGATGACAGGTTAAGCCAGGAATTTGCAAAGGATATGCAGAATGAATTTGAAATGTCATTACTCGGAGAACTATCTTTATTTCTGGGTCTTTAGATATGTCAAAGAAACCAAGGAATTTGTATTTCTCAATCTAAGTATATCATAGAAATGCTAAAGAAGTTTGGAATGGAATATTGCAAACCAGTTACCACTCCTATGCAAACCAGTTGCAAGTTGAGAAAAGATGATGATTCAAAGTCTACAGACCAGAGGCAATACAGGTCAATGATTGGTATCTTACTATATGTGACAGCATCTAGACCAGATGCAATGCAGGAAGTTGGACAGGTGGCATGATTTCAAGCAGCACCAAAGGAATCACATGTCTTAGCAGTGAAGAGGATTTTCAGATATCTCAAAGGAACAAAAGAGTTTGGATCATGGTATCCAAAAGGAAAGGATTTATCACTTATTTCCTACACAGATGTAGATTGGGTAGGTTGCATTGATGACCAATGAAGCACCAGTGGAGCAACGTTCTACTTGGGTGAGTGTATAGTATCTTGGCTATGCAAGAAACAATCACCAGTATCTTTATCTACAGCTGAAGCAGATTATATTGCAGCAACAGGATGTTGTACACAAGTTCTATGGATGAAACAAACTCTGCCAAATATACAGGTTGAGTATGATGAGCCTATTCCAATCTATTGTGATAATACAAGAACCATCAGTATCTCAAACAACCCAGTGATGCACTCCAATACAAATAACATTCCAATCAAGTATCACTTTCTATGGAACATGTTGCAGAGAAGAACATTAGATTTGAATATGTGGGAACAAAAGAACAAGTGGCAGACATATTTACAAAACCGCTTCTAAGGGAAGCCTTTAAGTATCTTCGCCAGAGACTTGAAGTAATTTCTACTCCAAAATGAATGATTTTGAATGTTTATCTTATATGTCTTAGATTTACACGAGGAAACACAATAAAGAGGACATTTCAGGTTGGGAGATTAGTTTCAGGAAGAGTTCAGTTAGGGGGAGCAGGCCCAGATGGAAAGATACATTTTCCATTGATGAAAAAGGGGGAGAGATTTATCAGATGCAAGATAGAAATGATCGGAGAAAGAGCACAGAGGCATGGTTCCAGAGGGAGCGATGGTCACAGGGGGAGCATGAGTAATATGACTTTATTATTGCATCATCGTGTTGCCATCAATGCCAAAGGGGGATATTTTTCATTATTTGGGTTGGTCTTCATTGATGTCAACCCTTGAATAAATTCCAATAGCAATTTATGGTAGCACAAAGGTTTGGGTAATGGACCCAAGTTTGTTTGATGGATACTGTGTATGTGTATGATTTCTCATTTGTTCATTGTTTATTTACTCTGCAAATATTGGATGATAATGCTACATTGATATAACACTTGCATTTTATGGTTAAAAAGGATTAAATTTCTCTATTACTGATTCACCCCCCCTCTCAGTAATCCAACAATTCTAATATAATTAGAACCATGAAACATTTAAAAAAATGTTAACGATAACAAAAAATTGATTACCACACAAATAAAATTATATAAATAAATAATAAAATTCACATTAAGTGTAAATCAAAATTGTTAATCATTTACATGTTCTGCGGCTAGCACTTTTCCATGATCAACCTGCCACATTATTATAAAATTGGGACCAGAAAATAATTCAAACATTGTTAAAGATACAAAAAATATAATGCAATAAGTATAGGTTTCTTAAAGAAGTGTTGCATAAGTACCTGCACACTATTAATCAATGTTTTTATTCGATTCAAATGGCAATCCGCTGAAAATGCAGGTAGTTGGACAGGTGGCACAATTTCAAGCAGCACCAAAGGAATCACATGTCTTAGCAGTGAAGAGGATTTTCAGTTATCTCAAAGGAAAAAAAGAGTTTGGATCATGGTATCCAAAAGGAAAGGATTTATCACTTATTTCCTACACAGATGCAGATTGGGCAGGCTTCATTGATGACCAACGAAGCACCAGTGGAGCAACGTTCTACTTGGGTGAGTGTTTAGTATCTTGGCTATGCAAGAAACAATCATCAATATCTTTATCTATAGTCGAAGCAAATTATATTGTAGCAATGTGATGTTGTACACATGTTCTATGGATGAAACAAACTCTGACAAATATACAGGTTGAGTATGATGAGCCCATTCCAATCTATTGTGATAATACAAGCACCATTAGTATCTCAAAGAATCTGGTGATGCATTCCAATACAAAGCACATTCTGATCAAGTATCACTTTCTATGGGAACATGTTGTAGAGAATAACATTAGATTTGAATATGTGGGAACAAAAGAACAAGTGGCAAACATATTTACAAAACCATTTACAAGGGAAGCCTTTGAGTATCTTCGCCAGAGACTTGGAGTAATTTCTACTCCAAAATGAATGATTTTGAATGATTATCTTATATGTATTAGATTTACAGGAGGAAGCACCACAAAGAGGATAGTTCAGGTTGGGATATCAGTTTCAAGAAGAGTTCAGTTAGGGGGAGAAACCCTGGATGGAAAGATACATTTTCCATTGATGAAAAAGGGGGAGAGATTTATCAGATGCAGGATAGAAATGTTCGGAGAAATAGCACAGAGGCATGGTTCCAGGGGGAGTGATGGTCACAGGGGTAGCATGAGTAATATGACTTCAGTATTGCATTAGAGTGTTGCCATCAATTCCAAAGGGGGAGATTTTTTATTATTTGGGTTGGTTTTCATTGATGTCAACCCTTGAATAAAGTCCAATAGAAAATTACGGTAGCACAAAGGTTTGGGTAATGGACCCAAGTTTGTTTGATGGATACTGTGTATGTGTATGATTGCTCATTTGTTCATTGTTTATTTACTCTGCGACTATTGTATGATAATTCTACATTGATATAACACTTGCATTTTATGGTTAAAAATGATTAAATTGCTCTATTATTGATTCACCCCTCCTCTCAGTAATCCAACAATTCTAATATAATTAGAACCATGAAACATTTAAAAAAATGTTAACGATAACAAAAAATTGATTGCCACACAAATAAAATTATATAAATAAATAATAAAATTCACATTAAGTGTAAATCAAAATTATTAATTGTTTACATGTTCTGTGGCTAGCACTTTTCCATGATCAACCTCCCACATTATTATAAAATTGGGACCAAAAAATAATTCAAACACTGTTAAAGATACAAAAAATATAATGCAAAGAGTATAGGTTTCTTAAAGAAGTGTTGCATAAGTACCTTCACACTATTATTCGATGTTTTTATTCGATTCAAATGGTACCCATTGTTTCACCAAATGATTATAACTGAGTGGAACCTCTATGTATCCTATGCTCTCATCATCATAAGAGCATGATCCTCCTTCGGAAAGAAAAAAATCCATGCATCTACGAAATTTTCTTCTGACCTTTTCACCTCTAGTGGTCCTTGTTCATGTATCATATGATCTACTATATGCAGTCACATTTACCTCTATTTGTCATTATCTTACCTCACTCGAGGAAGAAATATCTGACAGGTACATGTTTGGTTGTACCTTCATTCAATCGAATCATATATATAGTTATCCAAGATTGTAATAATATAATGAGATATCTAAAATGATACAATGAAATCATCACCTCTCTTGATCCAGGTGGATATTGGTGGCCACCCACTTGTTCCAAATTCCACTTGGCTCATCTTAACTGTTTTCAGTTCAACACATTTCTCTGTAAATGTGACATCTCTTTGTAATTATGGGTTTTGCACTTCTGGGGTTGTCTTGAATCCCTACACAACATCCAGTTGGATATTGGTGGCCACCCACCTATTCCAACTGGCTTATGTTGACAGTTTTCATGTTAGTACATCTTTTTGTACTTCCGGGGCCATTTTGAGACCCTAAACAACATTTTTGGAGTTAGTGTTTGATGGAATAATGTGTAGTTCTCGAAAATATCTTTTCAATGGGCTATCACACGCCTAAAATAAAATTCCTATGCAAAATTTACGACCTTGGGAAGTTGATGTACTAACTTACCCTAACGGGGCCCACATGACTTTTGGCTCTTCATCTCCTATGGTTAGGTTTTTAGATGTCTAGGGTTTTGACATTCATGTTTATTGTAAAAAGGCCTTCATAGAATCATTGTACTCATCTTCTTGCAAATGATCGTAGCCATCACATCTCTTCTCAAAGATAAGCTTCCACCATTCTAGTGAGTTCATTCACTCTGTATTTTTACAGTCTCTCTACATTTCTTTCAATAATAGAAATCATGTATTGTTGTATTTATTTGTTTCTGGAAATATTTGTGTGTATTTCATTGTAATATATCTTCTTTCATTTCTTTCTGAAAATAATCCAGATCATCTCCTAATTGACTTAACCACATTGGAACTCTGTTAAGCGATTAAAGAAGTTATTTTTTGTTTTCTATCAAAGATCCTCTATTCCAAACGTAGTTTTATGCTAATTTTGAGTGACAACAATTGGGTTCAAAATCCCCTAAGTGGGCATGGAAGAGTGAAAGTGCAAGTAATGGGTGATTTTGATGTCATAGATACGTCCCTCATAGTGTGATAGCTTACTGAAGTGATTCTATAAGAAGTATCGCACCCCCACAAAAACAAAATATGTGAAATAAAATTCTATAAGATGTTAAGAGAACGAGATGAGGAATAAGAGAACGAGGAGGAAATATTTTCCAGTACATTTATCATTAATAAGGCATCGATTCAATGCTTGATTATGTCATCTAGAGAATGTCCAAAGTCAAGAGGACAAGGGAAGTCATATCATGCAAACAAATGACTATTCATGGGGCCCTTAGAGGAGGCAAAGTCCACTCCAAGGGTACAAAATGATTATGCTCTCTTCTAACATAAGAGGCTTAGGGAGTGTCTATAAAAGAAACTATGTAAACCAAATTGTAGCAACAAATAACATAGAGATTATTTTCATTCATAAAATAATTGTGGTGGTTGTTAGGGTAAAATAACTGCTAGTGGATGGAGTTTTGAAGCTCTCAATGTAGAGGGGAAATCTACGCGGTTGTGCAAGATACCAGATATATAAAATATGCAGAATAGAAACGAAATGCTAGAAATGACAGAATAACAGTAAAATATCCAGCATAATCTTCACAATACACAGAAATGATATACGAAATAGCAACAGAAATAACACTTTGAATCAGGGAGATAGCAATGTTCCTGACCTCTTGAGGGCAGCCTCCAATCGGCTTATTTCATTTACAATAATATCCAAGATAGGGTTCTCATACCCTAGACTCCTATTTATATACTAAAAGAAGCATCTAGAGGAAGATCCTTCTAGAAGCTGACGCTTCTATTAGGAATGCTTACATCCACTATATTCTATTTTATTGAAATGTCTCATTGTGTATTGACCTTTGTACATCTGAATACATTGATCTACCTATGTGGGTTAGGACCTTAACAGGTTGTTGGTAGGATGGAATAAGTCCCTTTAATTCAAGAGTGTCTCCTTTTTATAGAATACCACCATTATTGAGTTGTTCTCCCCATGTTTAGATTCAACTTACAATTTTATTAATGTCTATGGACCTTTTAAGTGTATGGAAGTTTGTGGGATTCCTTTTTTTTGGGAACATGGATTTGAGAAAGGAAAATTTAATCATTGAAGGTGATTTAAATCTCACCTTGATCCTAGGTATATGCTGGGGGAGATAGAAGGATGGACCCCATGGCCAAATACCTCCTACAAAATATTGATGATGAGGGTCTATGTGACATAGATCCCTTGACTTTGAAACCCACCTTGAGAAACAATATGTTGGGTGCAAAGGTTATCCTCAAGAGAATCAATAAATTCCTTGTGGTTGAACAACTTGATATATATATATATAATTAGTACATGGATAGGAGAATTAGGTCCCTTTGACCATGTCCCTATTTTCCTACAAGTGGGGGATATTACTCCAAAAACCACATATCCATTTAATCTCAATTCACATTGGTTGAAAGAACTTGAGTTCAAAGACCTAGTTTGAATGAATGAAAATGTTATGCTAGGTAGTTGGTGTATTTTGCAAAGTTACTCTTGTTTTGTGAAAATATAAAAAGAAACAAAAGGAATATAGAAAGACAAGAACAAGTGTTCATATCAATGGCTATTGAATTTATTAAAGGATTTTTTAATTTAATGGGGAAGGATCTATTAATGGTTATGGATGAATCTAGACTTTCTAGTATTATTGGAGTTCGGGGGCACCTTAAAACTAGCCAAGAAACTCTTGCCAGCGCAGCAAGCAATCTCTCCACGCTGCAAAAGTACATCAGTCCTCCAGATTAGCATCCAATCAGCTTCCAAATAGAGTAAAAGTCTTATATGAACATGGATATTTTAAGGACCTAAGTTTTGTCATTTAATTGATTTATTTAAGTCATAACATGTATATATTTAGTTAGTCAAATACTATTTCCTAGTTTGAAGTAGTTTGGTAGCAGTTTGTTTTGGTTCAGTTGTAACTTATTCTAAAGATAGAAAACCTTCATGAATTTGACTCCTTTAAGTTGTTATGATATGTATCTCTATATATTGTAATGAAAAAAGAGGAAAAAGGGGTTCGAGTGTGAGTGAAGTGACAATTTTATGCCTGTAACATTTTTCTGAGTTTAATAAAATTAGTAGTGCAAAAGATAGATTTGTCTTACTAGAGATTTGTGTGCCTGTATCTTTCATTTTTTCTTACCAGATATTATTGTGCCCCTTTTCCCAACCAACAAGAGTGCTAAGAGAGGTTTTTCCTCTATCATCACTTCTCTTTCTTCATATAGTAGAGAGATTAAGAAAATTTCTAGACCCCATGCACTGCACACTGCCTAGACCTCATGCCTATACCTCATTTCTTTTTTTTTTATGATAGATGTAGTAAGCATGAACGAAGTTGCAACTAACTAATTCAATTTGAACATTTTTCTGGGGTTGAAAAAATGTAGAAAAGAGTAATTGACAACCTAAAAGGTTCCATAATTATTTCCAAAATCGATTGAGAAATTGATAGTTGCGGTCATAAATGATGGAAAAAGGTAAAAATAAAAATTACTCTATATAGTTAAAATAAGAGTTTGGCAACTTTAGAGGCACCAATAGTGTTGTGGCAAGTTGCGAATACTATCTTCTTCGAGAATCTATATAGTACTTCAAAGATTCAATCATGTTTTCATTGGTTGGTAGGATAACCACTAACAAAATACATGAAGGGAATTGGAAATGGTTGTTACAACCCAAGCTCTTTGTTTGTAGTTTCTTTGACTACACTATGAACATGTCCTGATATATGTTTAAATTTGGCAGCATGTAAATAGTCATTCTCAATGAGAGGCCATGTGGGCCACCATGAGGATAGCTAACCCGAGGAGATTTGGAGAATCAGCCAGTCCTGTGAGGTATTGACAAAATTCATGGGGAACATACAACCTACGTGAGTCAAACCAAAGAGTCAAGAAGAATGAGATGTTATATGATCTTGTGAGTCTATCCAAGGAAAAGGAAGAAGCCTTATAAGTCTAAGACAAAGTTGAGATGTAAATCTAATTCAAAATCGGGAATGTGCAACCTTTGTAAGCATAGACATACTAGTGAAAAGGTGGGAATGTACAACCTCTGTGAGCCTAGTCAAGCCCTATGAGCCATGAGCAAAGTCATGGAATCTAGAAAAAGTAAGGTTGAACGTAAAATTCCTATGAAATAAAAAAACAATCTTTCTTATGCAAATAATGTAAATGTATTGATATAGTGCGTTGGCACGTGTAATACCTTTCACCATGAAGAAATTTGAATTGGCATGTATAAAAGTTGATATGAATTTATAGTTTGAGTGGCAAACTCAAGTTGTATGCAAAGGTCGAGCTACATGTCTAGTTTGAGTTGTCAAACTCAAGTTGTAAAATTCGTATTGCTTGTCTAGCTTGAGTGGTAAAATCCAAGTTGACAATTCATGTTGCATGTTGCATGTCGAGGTTACATGCATGTTAAGTTGCATGCATGTCAATTGCATGCATGCACATGTCTGGATTGCATGTCGAGTTGCATGTCCCAGTTGCATGTTGAGTTGGCATTCCATGCAACATCAAGTCTCAAGGACGAGTTGCCATGACATGCAAATTTTAGTGACAAGTCCAGTTGAGTTGGGAAGTCAAGTCCAAAATGAGAGTTGTAATGGAATGCATTCTCTCCTAATTCGAGTTAACTCCTCACTCCTTCCTACACCTATTATATACATAATTTGACCCTCATTCTTCACATAGTTGTTCTGTAGTGTATATGAGTGGAAAGGAAAAGGAGAAAGAAGGAGTCTAAATGGGTGAAAGACTTTTTTCTAGGTTATGATTTTAACAACAGAAAATGATAGAAATTTTTTTCAGTGTTTGTAGGTCATACATCCAGGTCTAAGTATTACTTGGAAATATCATTCAAGATCATAATTCATGGTGGCTCTATGTACATGATCTTACATTCTATTACAATAAAGGAAGATTGTGTGTTGCGGTTTTTATCCCTGTATAGGGTTTCCCAAGGGAGTATATGTGTTGTTAATGTGCATTATTGTGGATCCATGTGGTTATTTCTATTCGGTTTTGTATTCTACATTATTGAAATGTATTAAGATGAAAATGAAGTATTGAAGAAAGTAAAGAAATAATTTGCAATTTAAATCAAGCTCAATAAATTAACAATATAGTATTCCATTTGTTTCTGCATGGATTACCCAAATTAACCCATAGGATTACCTTGATTTGAACATAGGACATTACCCTAATTAACCCTATCATAATCAATGGTTTTACTAGTATGGAAATCTATGGTTAACCCTATCGTAATCAATGGTATTACTCAATGTGCAACACTAGGACTCATATTCTATAAAGCTGTAACACTACTTGGATTCTATCAATGGTTAAATTACCAACTTTGTTCTATCAAGTTGTAACACTACTTAATACAATGGTTCTACTTCATTACTAGTATAATGTTAGTAATATAGTAATCTCATAATGATTATGGCCATAGTGTTACTCGTTCACACATGTATTATGCTCTATACTATTGGTATACTATCTAGGAATTATAGGGGCATGTTTGGGTCAAATGACACATGCCAACAAGTGGAGATAATGGGACATGATGCTGGTTGGAAGAACCCGAACTGGTCCATTGAGCCAGAGACTCAATCCACAAAGGCCCTATTAGGAGAAAAAACAACATACGCTAATTAATCTAGGAGTCAAGAGGCAAAACAAAACTTCTCACAAAGAAGCTAGTTGGTGATGGAATCCAACATGCTTGATATTGATGCGAAGGGGTTGAGTTACATTGAGGTGGGAGATGCTGATTATTTTGGGTTGGTTGTCATTGATGTCAACCCATGAAGAAAGTCCAGTAGAATTTGTGCTAAAGGTTTGGGTAATGGACCTAGTTGTTTGATGTATAATGGGTATGAGTTTGCAATATATATTTGAAGACAAGACTATTTTGGATGGATGAGTACATGTTATGCATTTCTGGTGGTATGTGTAGAATCACATAACTCCTCACGGTTAGAGTTATGGCCATGTGAAGTTGGAGAACCCTCATGGAGTCATCTACAAAGCTAAAAGGTCAAAGTAGTCAAAGTGGTTTGCAAAGAAATTATTTAAATAATAAAAAAGTGAAGTGATGAGTGTATTATAAGTCAAAGTGGATACAAAGAAATTATTTAAATAATAAATTTAATGGAGAAATTACTAGAGTGGACAAGTGGTTAGAAGTGGGTTAGCCCTAAAATAGGAAAGTGGTTTAAGAGCTTTTAGAGGTAAATAATAAAAGTGAAGTGATAAGTGTGCTATAAGTCAAAGTGGATAAAAATAAATTATTTAAATATTAAAGTTAATGGAGAAATTACTAAGTGGACAAGTGGTTAGAAGTGGGTTAACCCTAAAATTAGGAAAGTGGGTTAAGATGGATTTAAAAAGAGTGGCTTATGGGAAGCTACATAATTAGGAAAGTGGGTTAAGATGGTTAAAAGGTAACCCCTTGAGGAAGCTACATGAAAGTATAAATAAGAGGAAAGGTTCTCTCATTTTAATCATACTTAAGCATATTGAATATCTACATGTGACTGAGGTAACCAAAGGATATCTAAGCCGAATTTCAAAGAGAAGGTGAAGTAAAGAAGGCCGAAATTCAAGGGAGGATAAATTCTTTTGATGATGCTTTTTAAGGTATGTTATTTATAGGTCATCTCACCATTTTCGCAATAACGTTTTTTATAGAATGATTCAGATCGTGAAATTGGGAGGACATTGAGGAAACATATCCAAGTATCTTTGATAAACATTTTATCTTGTGGGTCGTTGTACTTTTGGAGTTACACTCCATGGAAAATAGGGTTTGTGGCTAGTCCTGAAACTAGTCTAAAACAAGTGTTTCGAGTAAAAACGTCATAACTTCTTCATAACAGATCCAAATTATGTAAGACCAAATGTATTGGTTATAGTACAGTCCTTAGTATGTTTTCTATCATTTTCATATCTATACAGAAAATATTCCCTATGGGGAATGTTGGATTACTGAGAGGGGGGGATGAATTAGTAATAGAGCAATTTAATCCTTTTTAACCATATAATCCAATTGTTATATCAAGGTATCATTATCATCCAATAACTGTAGAGTAAATAAGAAATGAAAAAATGAATAATCATACACATACACAGTACACGAGTGTTTTACGTCGAAACCCAAAGCGAGAGAAAACCAAGGAATTCTTTTTCTTATATGTCTTGAAGAATTACACTCATTGGAAGCACCAACTTCCTTTGTTTTCCAGCTGTAACTGGAAGGAGGCTCCAACCCCCTAGTTTCTCAGGCTACAACTTGAGGGAAGCTCCAACTCTCCAATTCTCTAGCTACAACCAAAAGGAGGCTACAACCCCCTGTGTTCTCTAGCTACAACCGGAAGGTGGCTACAACCACATGTCCTTGCCCCGTCCAACCGCCCTGACGTATAAGTAGAATTATGGAACCACTGTCACACTATCACTGTGAGATATACTACTGTAAACTTATACCAATCAACTTGCACCAAATAACTTGAACCATGCATCAACCTGTACCTCAACTTGTAATCAACCTATACCATAAACAAATTCATCAACCATGCACCAACCTGTACAAAACAACCTGTAATCAACCTGTACCATAAACAAGTGCATCAACCATGCACCAACCTGTATGAAACAACCTGTAATCAACCTGTACCATAAACAAGTGCATCAACCATGAACCAACCTATACAAAACAACCTATAATCAACCT
>SNQJ01S0009466.1:232230-250079 GCA_010110895.2 Picea sitchensis | reverse complement strand
AAAGACTTTCCCCACCAACCTCTTACATAGATTCAAGGATTGGTTGATAAGTCAAAGAAGGTATATGGCTTCATTTAAGGCACATTGTAGAAGAATATGAGTTCTGAGAATGACCTTGGAGATAGAGGATTTATTTTCCCATACGTCCCCTTTCATATTCCCCTATAGTGGAATCATAGTGCCTCTCACGCCTTCAAGTGTTTTCTATGGTGGGTTGCATTACCATACATTGAAGCACTTTGAAGGCCTAATTACTATTTAACTATTTGAGTGAAGGTCAATTGAGTTGTGTTAGAGTATTAGGATTGTGTTTTGTATTTGTAAAATACACCATGTGAAACTCTTACATCAAAGCCATACATTTCCATTGACCTATTGAAATAAGTATTATCAAATAGTTGTTGTACCACCCGAGCACATATTTTAGTTTAGACACATTTTCTTTGAGTATTTTTTCATATTCTTTATTGCATTATTTATTTTATATGTAACCTTGTAGGTTATAAATATTTAAGCAATTTTAAACTATAGTGAACTCCACATCATCTAGCCATTTCCTTAGGCTTCATGGCCTCCCTCCATTCTTATGAGAAATTCAAGCCTTAACCATTCTCTTGAACCTCTTGTATGGTAGACGATGCACTAGATACATATGGTTAAGATGGATTTTGATTATGGATGGGGTGCTTAAGCATGGGATGATATTTTATTAGGTAGACTTCATATCTAATCTTCTTGCACAATGTATTCCAAAGGCTAAAACTCCCTTAATTAGATTGTGGTGCATTTGAGTTTTACATGGCGTCTTATCTTATGCATTGTGTATGTGTGAGCTAAGAGTTCTCTTGTTTCAAGCCCACATGGTAGCCTTTCTTTGCACTTGTACATGGTTATTTCCTCATAGATGTTTAGCTATTATTTAGTCATTTAACCTTTTAAGGTCTTTGAAAATTGCAAGTTTGAAGGGTGGTCACCTCCACGATCCAAAACACATATTTTTAAAGGTGTAAATCATTTTCTTCTCTTGCGTCATGAAATTTTCCTTCTTACATTCAAAATCGGAAGAAAAAAAATGACACATAGCATGCATAACACATCATTTTTTTATGACTAGGAGTAATAGTAATTTTTCATATTCATAAACAAAAGAAATGAGACTTATCTTTTAACAAAAAATGGTCCAAGATATTGGTCATGTAAGAGAAAATTTCCATTGAACCAAAACCATCTAGTGTAGATACCACCACCAACCTAGGCTATGAGGCCACAATGGTGAAAAAACCAAGCAATAATATTCTATATTTCTCATCCCAACCTTTCTACTCACATTCTTACCTAACCTTCTCAACACAAAGCATTACAAGAATCTTATTCATCCCGCGATAGATAAGGAACTCTCTTCCACTACAACATGCAACATAAGGAATATATTCACTTTATGAACTTCATGGTCCCTTAGATATATTATTCTCTCTAGTTCTCTTTAGTGTGGATAGAAAGAGCTTGATCTATTGTATTCTTTCTAAGAATTCCCTAAAAGAACTATATTTGTCTCTCAAGGATATAAAGAGCATATAATGGATAGTGAATGATGAATTGTTATCTTACCTATCCTATATGCTCACCTAAAACCATCATATTTCATCCAAAGTCTACAATTTTCCTCTTCTTGATGTTTCTTTTGGTTAATTTCCAAATTGGTATGGGTTGGAAATGGAGAATAAAACATGAAATATGTAGAGAATTAATGTTAGACTGCTTCCCACAATGTTAGAGTCAATGACAATGATATCATTGGTGGAAATGATGCATGAAATTACCTATAACTAGCGGAATGTGGGACTCTTACACTTCCCATGGCATGCAGATTGTTCTCAACCCATGCTCCCATTATTATGTGAAAAGACTTTCCCCACCAACCTCTTACATAGATTCAAGGATTGGTTGATAAGTCAAAGAAGGTATATGGCTTCATTTAAGGCACATTGTAGAAGAATATGAGTTCTGAGAATGACCTTGGAGATAGAGGATTTATTTTCCCATAGGTTCCCTTTAATATTCCCCTATAGTAGAATCATAGTGCCTCTCATGCCTTCATGTGTTTTCTATGGTGGGTTTCATCACCATACATTGAAGCACTTTGAAGGCCTAATTACTATTTAACTATTTGAGTGAAGGTCAATTGAGTTGTGTTAGAGTCTCAGGATTGTGTTTTGTATTTGTAAAATACACCATGTGAAACTCTTACATCAAAGCCATGCATTGTCATTGACCTATTGAAATAAGTATTATCAAAAAGTTGTTGTACCACCCGAGCACATATTTCAGTTTAGACACATTTTCTTTGAGTATTTTTTCATCTTCTATATTGCATTATTTATTTTATATGTAACCTTGTAACCTTGAATGATACTATTTTAGCGCACAATGAATTCCATATGGTTAATGATTGTATTTGAATCTCTCACTACAACCAACAATTGAGCACATGAACCTTTAGAAATTTTCAATCAAAAGAAGTTATTAATATAAATTATAATTAATGTCAATGTTTTCTATTGAAAGTTATTAATATGGTAATATTAATATTAAAATTGCAGCCTAATTTTTATTTTTATTTTTATTTTTTAAATAATAATTAGCGTTGCAATTTCAACAACAATAATATACCTATGACGGATGTGCAATAAAAACAATGAAATGTTGTCGTCGCAAGTGCAATGACAACAAAAATTGTTGCAACACATTTGCCATATAAACAACGAAATGTTGACATACCTGTGACGGATGTGCAATAAAAACAATGAAATGTTGTCGTCGCAAGTGCGACACCAATAAAAATTGTTGCGACACATTTGCTATATAAACAACGAAATGTTGACATACCTGCAATGGATGTGCAATAAAAACAATGAAATGTTGTCATCACAAGTGCGTCGAAAACGAAAATGTTGCAACGCATTTTCTATATAAGCAATGAAATATTGACATACCTGCGATGGATGCCCAATAAAAACAATGTAATGTTGTCGTCACAAGAGCGATGACAACAAAAATTGTTGCGACACATTTGTTATATAAACAAAGAAATGTTGACATACCTGCGACGGATGTGCAATAAAAACAATGTAATGTTGTCGTCGCAAGTGCGACGACATCAAAACATTGTTGCGACACATTTTCTATATAAACAACAAAAATTGTCGTCGCAATGTCATCGCAAGTGCGACGACATGTTGGTTTCACTTAGATTGCCTATATTGTCGTATTGACGATGATTTTTTTTTTCTGTCGCAATTGTGAAAAGTTCCTTAAGGTCGTCGCGCTTGCGACGATAATTCAACTTCGTCGAAATTTCCATGTCCTATGATACAACGTTTCAGGGACTCAAGATTCGTCGCAATATCCACGACATAACGTCGCAAGAGCGTCGAAATAGCCATTGCAAAATGACCCAAATTTGCTAGTGAATATTATCATAATGGATGATAATTACACAAGACATGGCTCGAACAATGCTAATGCATTCCAAATTGACAGATATGTTTTGGACACATGTAGTGCATACAACAATTCACATTCAAAACAGAGTAATGCTCATAAGCAACAATGACAAAACTCCCTATGAACTATGGAAAGGAAGCGCAGAAAACAACTTCTACATTAAGCTAACTCAAGGTAGTATTTTATTAGTTGAAATTTATGTTGATAATATTGTTTTTGGAAGTACTAATGACATGTTAAGCCAAAAATTTGCAAAGGATATACATAATCAATTTGCAATGTCATTACTTGGAGAACTATCCTTCTTTTTGGGTCTTCAGGTATGTCAAGGAAACCAAGGAATTTTTATTTCTCAAACTAAGTGTATCAAAGAAATTCTAAAGAGGTTCGGAATGGAATATTTCAAACTAGTTACTACTCCTATGTAAACCAGTTGCAAGTTGAGAAAAGATGATGATTCAAATTCTACAGACCAGAGGAAATACATGTCAATGATTGGTAGCCTACTATATGTGACAACATCTAGACCAGATGTAATGCAGGCAGTTGGATAGGTGGCACGATTTCAAGAAGCACCAAAGTAATCACATGTATTAGCAGTAAAGAGGATTTAGATATCTCAAAGGAACAAAAGAGTTTTGATTATGGTATCCAAAAGGAAATCACTTATTTCCTACATAGATGTAGATTGGGCAGGTTGCATTGATGACTAACGAAGCACTAGTGGAGCAACTTTCTACTTAGATATACAGGTTAAGTATGATGAGCCCATTCCAATCTATTATGATAATACAAGCACCATTAGTATCTCAAAGAACTCGGCGATGCACTCCAAGAAGAAGCACATTCCAATAAAGTATCACTTTATACTAAAAAAGTTGCAAAAAAGAACATTAGAATTGAATATGTGGGCACAAAAGAACAAGTGGAAGACATCTTTACAAAACCACTTCCAAGGGAAGCCTTTGAGTATTTTTGCTAGAGACTCAGAGTAATTTCTACTCCAAAATGAATGCTTTTGAATGACTATCTTATATGTCTTATATTTACATGAGGAAGCACCATAAAGAGGACAGTTCAGGTTGGGGGATCAGTTTCAGGAAGATTTCAGTCAGGGGGAGTATCCCCATGGATAGTCCAGATAGGGGAGAAGCCCCGGATGGAAAGATACCTTTTCCAAGAGGCAACTAAGTATAAATAAGAGGCAATGCTCTCTCATTTTAATCACACCTGAGTATATTGAATATCTACATGTGACTGAGGTAACCAAAGGATATCTAAGCCTAATTTCTGAGGGAAGGTGAAGTAAAGAAGGCTGAATTCAAGGGAGGATAAATTCTTTTGATGATGCTTTCTAAGGTATGTTATTTATAGGTCATCTCACCATTTTCACAATAAATTTTTTTATATAATGATTCAAACCGTGAAATTGGGATTCCATTGAGAAAACATATCCAAGTAGTTGTGGTACAAATTTCAGCTTGTGGGTCGTTGTATTTTTGGAGTTACACTCCATGGAAAATAATCTTTGTGGCTAGTCCTGAAACTAGTCTAAAACAAGTGTTTCGGGTAAAAATGCCATAAATTCTTTATAACAGATACAAATTCAGTAAGACAAAATGTGTTGGTTATATTACATTCTCTAGTATTATTTGTACAATTTTCAGATCCATACAACAAATATTTCATGCGGGGAGTTCTATACAAGTTCGCTCTCTAGAATACACCAGCATTCAACAAGGTATGCCATTTTTTATATAAATACTCTTCTGAGAGGTTCCAAGTAGTGACACCTAAAGGAATTGCAGAAAACACACTGAAAAACATTGTGTACTATCTTTAGATATTTATTCATTACAGGTACATAGTTATTATTATTTCAAGTTAGGGTTATTGACTAATCCAAAACTAGTCATGTGAGACTAAAGTAAAGTTTGATGAAAATGCTAGTATCTTGTTGTTAAAGTTAAGGAAAGTTTGCAGGTATGTGATCATACACCAGGTCTATTACAGAGTTACAAATCAGATTTGGATGATGAAATTGATAAGGGATTTTGGTTGAGGTACATGTTGGGTACATGGTTGAGACAAGTAGTTAATGAGTTGGCACATACACGAGGTGTATAGTTGATTATGTTGGTACATATTGATGAGTCATAGTTGATGAGTAGTTGATACATTATTGGTACATACTTGGTACATGGTTGAAGGCAATTTTTAGTAGTATTGTTGACACATGGTTTATGGCTGATGTAGCATACTTGTATTGGTATATTATTAGAAGCATATATTGATCTTGGTGATGATTATGATTTGTTGTGTTATGCTTGGTTGATGCACATCTTAGAGAGTTTTCTTGGTGATTGATCTTGGTGAGTAGATATGATTTGGTTGATAAGATTGATGATACAGGTTGTTGTGACAAGTTATTTGTACATGTTTGGTGCATGGTTGATGCACTTGTTCATGGTACAGGTTGGTGCATGGTTGATGCACTTGTTTATGGTACAAGTTGATTACAGGTTGATGTACAAGTTGATGCATGGTTGATGCATGGTTCAGGTTATTGGTACAGGTTGTTTGGTTCAGGTTGATTGGTACAGGTTTACAACAGTATATCTAACAGTGATAGTGTGACAATGGTTCCATAATTCTACTTATATGTCAAGGATGTTGGACGGGGAAAGGACAGGTAGTTGTAGCCAGAGAACATAGGGGGTTGCAGCCTCCTTCTAGTTGTAGCCAGAGAATTGGGGAGTTGGAGCTTCCCTCATATTGTGTCCTGAGAAACTAGGGGGTTGGAGCCTCCTTCCAGTTGTAGCTAGAAAATAAAGGAAGTTGGTGCTTCCAATGAATGTAATTCTTAAAGAAATATAAGAAAAAACATTTTGTGGTTTTCTCTCGCTTTGGGTTTCCATGTAAAACATTGGTGTACTATGTATGTGTGTGATTTATCATTTGTTGATTGTTTATTTACTCTGCAACTATTGGATGATAATGCTACATTGATATAACACTTGCATTTTATGGTGAAAAAGGATTAAATTTCTCTATTACTGATTCACCCCCCCTCTCAGTAATCCAACAATGAAGGGACATAATTACATGATTCAAAGGTGGACTCAGAAGGACCATTAATAGGGATATTGCTTTGAACTGTTTCTATTAGCTCACGCCCACAATATTTTTGTCATTTACTAAAACTCTATATTGTTTGCACATGTATGTCACCGTGACCCGTAAATCCGTGAACATCACTGTGAGAGCATGCACGTGCACCCTTACGAAAGATCCAAAGAAGCCTAGGACATAAACTTATGAAAAATCATGAACCCACACACTACATGACCTAGCCCATGGACTCCACCATTATGGACCTGTTGAGGGGTCCAATGTCCCTTTAACTCAACAACATGAACCAAACCTAATTAAGAGGCCCAATTAGAATCGTAAGCGTTTGATGAGTGGTAAGGTTCTCCATATTCATGATCTAGCTAGAATTATTGATGGGATTTAATCATGAATAAAAGATGTGTCTTTTCTGTGAAACCTTTCCTCGGGCTGGGCAATTCTCTTTTTTTTCTTTTCTTAATATTTATAAAAAATAAAGACAAAGCTTAATCAAAATGGCATAGGGAAGTTAACAGTGTGTTGGGAGAAGGATAGGTTTTTTAGGATAACCTCTATACCTTAACAGGCAGACGAAAAATATCTAAACAAATTCAAACTAGCATTAATACCATTTTGATTAGTGGACATTCAACATTGTATGAGATAACAATTACAGAAAGGAAAACATATACATGAAAATAAGTTAGTGCAAGAAAATTAATCTTCGATGCTCTATTATCAATCACAGGTTAAAACAATCGATTTCTATTCATCAACTAGGATAAAAAAATTGTATTATAGAATTATTATATAACTTTAAATAACATAAACAAAAACTCTTACTCAATACAACAACAAATATTGAATACAAAGATAGGGATAATACCCCCTCTATCCAATCACATTAACACCTTAGATGAAAGAAGTGTATTTGGTTCTAAACAAAACTTCTTAATTAAAATAACTTGCACATAAATATTTTTCTTACAAAATTCCATAAAACGTCTTTCTATCCAAAACCATTGACCCCTTGTGCCAAGTCGATGCCCTTATTTATAACAAAAATAAAAATAAATAACTAAAATAAAAATAGTTACTAGAGTTATGTTAAATTAAGAAAACTCCATGTGGCAGATTTATCTATCTGTTATCTTTTGCTCGTCTAGTGGTTTCATTGAAGTGGATTCATACTCTGACCACTTGATGAAGATATCCTCACATGTATTTGCATATGGAAATATGTGTTGATCCATCGGGGCAGAGAAGACCTCCTTTATCTATATTGCTCGTTCGTTATACCTGATTAGCTTGACACTTAAGCGTTGTAGGACTGCGAGAGATTTGATTGGGTGTTACATGAACTTCTTCACTTGACCTGGGATCATGCTTGAAATATGTGAAATATATGCTTCCCATGTCGAGTCTTGCTATGTATGTTGCTTGACTATGCCATGAAAATCAGTGAAATCCTCCGGTGGACCAAACTCTGGTAGGTCAATGTTTTTCATCTCCCAACTTTTCCCGCACTCTCCCCATATTTTTTGTATCTTATACTAAGGTTCCTAGACCATAGTTACCCAGTATTCAACTGCTTTCCTAATTCATGACTTTTTGTTATCCATCAACACTTGAATGCCATGCTCTTTTGTGTCTCATCCTTTCTACACTTCACTGATGTAATTGATCCGCTCCAAGGCATGATGTGCCTTCTCATACCATCTCTGCACATCTTTACAGGATTCCATCCCCATGAGGGTATCTTATTGAAAGTCGGTTATGAAAGTGGTGAAGATATTCCTTTCACTTGTGAATTGCGCGTACGTTTCTCGAAACTCACTCTTCAGGAGTACTACTACCTGTATTGAATTATGGTAATACTCTTCTTGATGGCGCAGATGATCCATATCTTTCTTCATGGAATATACCTCCCTTTCGCCCCTTCTTTCCCTATCAAGTATCATCGGTTATAGCCACTCCTAGTTGATGTTGTTAAACGGATCTCCCCAATACGGGAGAAACACCTTAGATCTAGTGCTTGCCTCTGTGTTGTCGAATGTTGGAGGCTGGGAAAGCTCCTTTTTGGTAGATGTTTGAATAAATTTTTCCACCTTTGAGGAAAAATCAAGATATCTTGTAGCGCCTTGTGTAGACCCCTCACTGACCTATGCTTGTTTCCTTTTGGGCGTTCTTGGTGAGTGCCTGGTCGTTGGATTTCTTGGAGGCATTTTTCTTGCAGAAAAGAAAAGAATGTTATAGCGAGCAACCAACCAACCTTGAAAAGAGTCATCAACACCATCGCAAGTGTAGAAATGATAAAAACAATTCTTACCTTCTTGATTTCAATAAATTAACATGGTCTTACTGGTAATCAAAATCAGAGATCTGATTGTAATCTTTAATTCGGGGTATAAGCGATTTGCGAATGAAACAACATGTTTTGGGACTTGTAAACAAAACGTATACTTATCTTGTCACATCAAGTCTTTAATTCAGGAGTGAAAATGTGATATGTGCAATCTATTACGGAATATTCATCAGGCCTAGGATTAAATGCAACACAGGCTAGCAGCGTAGGAGTGGGTTACTTCCTAGTTCATTGGAAAATTCAAATTTTGATTGTTGGTCGACGCGTGAGGTTGTGGTGTTGGTTTCACGAATTTTTTTTCTATCAAAACACATAAATCTATCTTACCTCAATTAGGGGTGTCCCATCAAATTACCAAACCCTTTTAGTATTTACTAGTATAATCGATATCGAGAGACATGGTGCATCACAGATCAACTGGGGTAATCAATATCAAAGGGTAAAATTTCAAGCTAAGACGAGGAGATCGATATTCTAGCGATCAACCGATATTCAATGAGTGCATCGAAGTCAGTGGGTCGACTTTGTCATTGCTTCATTAAAAATTCTCCAGGCGAACATAAAATCTATGCTCCTTCCCTCATGCTTAGTTTGTGAAAATTGATTGAGAAACACTTTGGATTTATTCTATTCCTTTTCAATAGAACCTTTTATATCAATGTGTACACAAGTTCCAGGGTTCAAAAATATGGATCTACCTATGGGGTTTATTCTTTGCCACCCTCTTTCCTTTTAACCTCAATCCATGTCCTTTCTAGAAAAGAGCCCGGTAGGGTGTACATTGACATGAGACCTTTTAGCTATCATTCATTTTCTTATGGCGTTGCTCCATTGTCAGCGAGCATCCATAGCGCCGACGGAGTCACCCCAATATCACATACCTTGCTCTACTACCAACGAGCATCCATAGCCCCAACATAGTTATCTACATAACCTCTCGGACTTTACACTCTTTTTATATAGATCATTTTCTTCTGGCAAAAATTCCGAAAGTGATTTGGAGAGGAGGATATCTATTTTTTGATAAGGTGTAAGTATTAAGGTGGGGCCTTTCCTGGATCTGTCCATAGGTACATGTGATTATTTCCATCTAGCCACCTTTCCATTTAGTGTTACCAGGCCACTAAGAAGATATTTCATTGCTTCCCCGGGTAGTATGCTTACAAAGACAAATATGATTTGAGAAAGTTTGTATTTTCCCAACGTCTCATATTTTTCATGTAAGTGTAGGTCATGAGCAGAGTCTATTTTACTGTATTTATTAAAATCAACCATTTTTTTACAGAACACAACTTAATTAACAAGAAAAAAGAAAAGACAAATAAAAGAGTTCACAATCGGTCTTCCCTAAACCGACACACTCATCCGGATCAAAATGTATGCTAAAAAAAGAGAAAAAGAAACTCAAACAAAACAATAAAAGCCACTTTTTTTTGGTTAAGAGAAGTATTCTTTTAAGGCCTGTCCGTTCACTGGGAGGGTGTTAGATTCACCCCTCATATTTTGCAACCATTATGTGCCTTCCCTAATCTTCTCGACCATCTGAAATGGTCCAAGCCATAGATTTTGGAACTTTGAGTGTTTTCCTTTGGACTCGTTTGCTTTATCCCACTTCAAGACTAGGTCCCCTACTTCAAAAAAATTCTCTCTCGTCTTATGTTTGTCGAACCATATTTTAAATACTTGTTGATGAGTAGTGAACTTAACTTATCCTTTTCCCTTTCTTCATCCAGCATGAGAAGGGTATCAATCCTTTGTTGTAGAGCTGATGAGGGATGACCTCTTGATGCCTGAGCAAGCTATAAAGATGGAAGGTATGATCCATTTGGAAGAATGAATTCTTTCCCATATACTAGAAAATATAGAGAGTTTGATATGGCTTCTTTAGGTGTTAATCTATCGGCCCATAAGGCATTATGAAGTAAATTATGCCAATTTCTCTGATTTTCAAAAAAAAACTTTTTTAAAATTCGCACCAGATTTTTATTAGTTGACTCTGCTACCCCATTCCCTTGCGGATAATAGTTTGCAGAATATCTTATTATGATCCCCTTATCAAGGGCGAATTCCTTCAAGCGCGTGGAAGAAAAATAGGCAGCATTGTCAATGACGAGGACGGAGGGAATCCCAAACCTTGTTATTAGCTTTTGTTATAAAAATTGGATCAATACCTTTTCATTAATGTGCGTGAGAGGGATAGCCTCTGTCCACCTTGTGAAATATTTTTTTGCAGTCAAGATGTACTTATGTTGTTTTGAATAATTGGGAGTAATTTCTCCTATGACGTATATTCCCCATTGCTCGAAAGGTCTAGATATGGTCACTGGATGGAGTGGAATGGCTACTCTCTTTTCCCTATCGATGCTCACTTGACAAGATTTACATTTACTGGCCTATGCATGAGTGTCCCTGAAAAACTTAGGCCAATAATAACCAACCCTTAATATTTTGTGAGTCATGGTTTCTTCTGCAAAATTTCCACCTGCTGGGTCGTCATGGAGTTCTTTGAGTACCTTTTCTACATCATCATGTTCAAGACATCTAAGGAGTACTCCATCATAGTTTATGCAGAAAAGAACACAATTTATGAGGCGATATTGAGCAGATTTTAACCTGAGGGCTCTCCTTTCTCTAGGGTTTAAGTTTTCCAGACAAGTTCCATGATGCAGAAGATAAGACAAGTTTCCATACTAGGATTATTTCCCGGGAGGTATGTATAAGGCTTCACTGTACCATAATGACAACTCATTTTCCCAACCGGGGTCTTCTACGTTAATCATATATTGGGCTTCAGCGACCAGTTTACACAATCCATGTCCTTTGACTATTTTGGCAGGTTTTATGTCTAGATCAAATTCTTGGATGAATGCCATCCAATTTCCCCTTCTTTCTTCCATCTCTTGTTGAGTGAACAGAGATCAGACCACTGGATGAGGTACTATGACTTTAGTGTGATTCTTCAGGATGTAGGATCTGAAATGTTTAACTGCTTTATATACTGCGTAAGCCTGTTTGTCTATAACAGGGTAATTAAGTTCGTCTCCTTGGAGGTTGGTTCTCATAAATGATATTGATGCTTCATTTTTTTCATCATCCTTTTGAGTAAGTACTGCAGCCAAATATTGGTCAGAAGCAAAGGTATAAAAGAAAAAATCTTTACTGAAATTAGGGATTCTTAACACTAGTGCTTGGGAGATGGCAGTTTTGATATTATTGAAGGCACCTTTCTTCTCTTCATCCCATTTAAACTCTGCATCTTTTCGAATCATTCTTTGTAAAGGCTTGATGGTTTCGGCGAAATCAGGAGTGAATTTTCTTACAAAAAATATTTTTCCAAAGAATGATTGCATGGCCTTTTTATTGTGAGGCAAAGGGAGTTGAGCTATCGCTTTTATTCATTCAGGGTCGACGTTGATTCCTTCCTGAGATATGTATGACCTAATAATTTTCCTTCCTCTACACCAAAGATGTTTTTCTTAGGGTTCAAAGATATTCCATACTTCCTACACCTTTCAAAGATCTGAGTCAAATGTTGAATGTGATCTTCCTTATTTTTTAGTATACTGTTACGTCATCTAAATAGAATACCACACACTTGTTAATCAATCCCCAAAAATCTACGTCCATGGACCTCTAGAAGGTTTCCCCTGTGTTAATCAACTCGAAAGGCATGTGTTTATAAGAAAAGGTTCCCCACTTGGTCTGGAAGGTAGTTTTTAATCGATCATCTTCTGAAACCAGGACCTAGTTATACCCCGAGAAACCATCTAGGAGGGAGAAAATTTCAGAGCCGGATACTATCTGTGGGAGTTGTTCCATGGGTGGGACTAGATATTTATCCTTCTCCGATGCTCTGTTAAGGTTTTTGAAATCCACACACAAACAAATCTCCCCAAACTTCTTTCTGACATGCACCATATTGGCTACCCAAGTAGAGTGTCTTACCTGAAAAATAATCTTGGCATCTAATTATTTCTTCATCTCTTGATACATTAGAGGTTCCAGAGATGGGTGGTACTTCCTAATATTCTGTTGGAAGGGTTTTATTCCATATTTCAATGGGATTATATGTTGTATAATGAGAGTATCATATGCATTTAATTCTTGGTAAGACCAAGCAAAGACATATTGATATTCTTTAAATAATTTAAGATAAGCCTTCCTGTCTTCTTTGGACACTGTCTTTCATAGGTTGAAATTCTTGGGATTCTCTGGGGTACCTAGGTTTATAGTTTCGTATATAAGGCATGATCTCCCTGTTTTTTCATTCCTTGGCCCTAAAAATATTTCCCTTAGGTGAAAAAGGTTATCTACATTGGCCACTCCTTTTGGTAACGTGTGGCACTTCGATTTTTCATTAGAGTGATTTGTTTTTCTCCTATACTCATGGAGATTTGATTTTGTGACTAGTTCTTGGAATATTTCATCGTAAATGGCCAAATCCTTGAAATTATCCTGATTAGTCGGGAAATCTACAATCTCTTCATCTCCTTAAAAAAAATTCCAATTGAAAATGTTGTTAGGCACTGACGGTTTGTAGAGCAGTTCGAATCCAAACCTTGAGGCTTCATAATATTCTAAAGGAGATAATCTTGAGGCTGCGGTGGCTAAAGAATCAACACAAGTATTCTTTGTCTTGGAAATAGCGGTAATGTTGAAGGCCTAAAAATTGTCTATTATCTTTTGTACCTCTTGCTGGTAGTTTCTCAAGTGAGGTGAATTACAATGAATTGTATTCTTTACTTGTCTAACGATAATTTCAGAGTCTCATAAAATTTCAATTCTTTGACGTTTAGGTCGATGGCCTTTTTTAGTCCCTGGACTAGAGCTTCATATTCAATAATGTTATTGGTGCATTCAAATTCTAATCTGCAGGATAAGAGGTTTTGTTTCCCCTGTGGATCAATGATGATACATCCTGCTCCCAACCCTTCTTTTTATTTAGAACGATCAAAGTACAACATCCAAATTTGTGGGAGAAAATTACTAACTCCTTTTTGTCTAGCTATTTTTTCATTTTCATCTTCCTTTCCTGCTACTCCTGATGGGAAATCCCGACAAAGGATGCTTTCTTCTGTGGCTGCTAGCAAGTCTACTTGAAAAATAATTTCTGATTTTTTTGTGGGAGGTATGTGAGACACAGGAGGGGTGAAATTATCGAAATCAGAATCACAAGAGTAGTTTCCTAAAACAAGGAAATTTTGTTGATGAGGGTTCATTTTGGGTTTCTAAATCAGTGATAGTATGTTTGAGATATCTTTCTTTGTCAATCCTGATCATGTTTGTATGTGCCTTTAGTGGAAACCAAAGGTAAACCCAATGGGTACTAAAGTATCCATTTAATTTCTCGGACCAATCTCGGATAAGTAGCAGTCCATAGGCCTCTAGGATGTCTACTACGATTATGTCAATTACTTGAACAATTTTGGGGTGTGTAGAAGTTATGATAATGACATCCTTAAGTTCCTCAATGACTTTCACCTAAGTCCGATCTAGTTGTATAGCGTTTTTATCATTTTTGAGTGGTGTTTCATTTACTTTCTTGCAAATTGACAATGGCATGACATTTGAATATGCCCCTGAATTGACTAGGCAATTATGTAGATTTCTATTAAAAACTTGAAACTTCAATAGGAAAGGAGGAACAAAAGGCCTTCCCCTTTTGTCTAAAGAGAAAAAATTCACACTCGTCTTATTTTTTAAATCTATGGGAGATGGGACCTCACTTTGATCAATGCTTTTTATAGGGATATCTATTGATTTTAAGGCCTGCAAAAAAAAATCTTTTTGTTGAGGGATTCTACACATGTCCATGATAGACACATTAGCCTTCATCTTCTTCAAGTCTTCTACCACATTGTAGTCTAGTTTAGGAGCTCCCTTTGTGTGTATGTTTGTTGGCACAGGGGAAGACCCGGGGTTCAACACACCAACAAAACCCTAACTACCGTCCCTTTTAGCAACACCTGCGAAGCAGATGAAGTCTCACCCGAGGTAGAGGCAGGGGTGGTTAAAAGACTTAGGTGTCTGCAACCTTAGATGGGACACATATCTGTGATTATATCACTTACAGAGAACTTAGCATCGATCATTCATCAATATTCAACCCTTATTATACTTCGCAGATAGCATAGAGCATCGCGACATTCACTTAGATCTAAGGTATCTTAGTACTTTGCAACAGTAAAGTAGATCAGATCCAGTAGATCAGCACTAAGCATCTTCATACATATCAGATCTACTATTCATACACATATAATGAATCACAAAGCATAAGTAGATCTATCTAAATATATCAAAGCACTTAGCAAAAGAAGGGATAAACACATAAAGTCAAAGCACAAAGCATAACACACAGGTTTACGTGGTTCACTCCCTCCCTATGGCTACGTCCACCAACTCTTCTTCTTTATTATCGTCGGCCAATCGGTTACAAGAACAGAGTTGTAGAAACCCTTTCTCCACACATGACAGAATATTTGTGCAGCTCGCTAGATCCTTCTTCCTTTCTTTTCAACACAAATCCTTCTATACCTTCACACAGGGACTTGCACTAAGCTTTGCAAGTCTATACGGAATGTAAAAAACTCTTGATCACATAGATTCCCTCTTGGCACTTAGTGTTTGGTATGTGTTATATTATTTGCATGTGTAGTAGTGTTGGAGCATATGCACCGGGCGTACAGGGGGGTAAGAGGGGGGGAGGATCCCCCTGCACGGGGGTTCGGGGGAAACATTTTTTGGAACCGCATTATATTTAGGTTTTTTTTCGGCACATGGTTTCTTTGCCAATGGTTTTCTATTTCCGGTTAAAGAATTAGGGTTTTGAACTAATCCAGGTCATTGGGTTAGGGGTTTGGATGTCGTTGGATCCTATATGTATTTTCTATTGTAAACATTGTAACACAATGAATGGATATAGAGTATGCTAGTTTTCCCGGTTTGGGTTTCCAGGGGAAAAATCTCTGTGTAATGTTTGTATTTTCCATTGTATCTTTTATGTTCCTTTCTGAATATATGTTTACAGTAGATATTGTACAATGTTAGAATTTACATTTGGTATCAGAGATTTATTGGCTTCAGGGGGATGCCTTTGTGGTCAAGGGTTTGCCTCGGGACTGTGATAAGCCTTGTTACAGTGGGAGATCTGCGGTATTGTTTTTCAGGTGAAAAGAAATGCCAAGAAATTCAATGATGGAGATCGAGAAGTTTAATGGGAAATTTTTTGAGTTGTGGAAGCTCAAGATGGAAATCTATTGGTGGACAAAGGTTAGTGGATCGTGGTAGATCCAGGTACTGCACCTACAGGAACTTCTACAGATGACTGGAAAAAGTTGGATCGGAAGGCAAAGAGCACAATCTGATTGTGTCTCTCCGATTCAGTATTACTGAATGTGTCAGAGGAAGCTACAACCAAGGATTTATGGGAAAAGTTGGGGAATTTGTATCAGTCTAAGTCCCTGGTAAATAAACTATTCCTGAGAAATAAGTTGTATAACCTGAGGATGAGAGATGGAGACTTGGTGGTAGAACATTTGAATGCCTTCAATACTGTGGTAAGTCAATTAGTATCTGTTGAGATTAAAATTTCAAATGAAGATAAATGTATCAGTTTATTGTGTTCTTTACCAGACTCGTGGGATAGTCTGGTTGTGGCCATAAGTAGTAATACAACTTCCTTGAAGTTTGAAGAAGTGGTCTCATCCTTGTTGTCAGAGGAGATGAGATGAACGAACATGGAAGGACATAACACAGATGCATTATTTGCAAGAGGACGTTCCCAGGAAAGAAATAGATCTTATTTCTCAAGTGGCAGATCTAAGTCTAAGGGTAGATCTAAATCTCCCAGAAAGTTTGTAAGGGTATGTTGGAGATGTGGAAAAGAAAGGCACTATAAGAAGTAGTGTAGATCCAAAGTTAAAAAAAAGAAGGGATCTGAAGAATCTTCTTCTACAGAAGAAAAGACCTCCAAGGAAGAAGGAGGGGATGTTTACTTGGCCTCTTCAAGCACACATGAAGATCATGAGGCATGGTTGATTGACTTTGGTGCATCCTTTCATATGACTCCCCACAGGGAGTGGTTCTGCGAATATGAAAGGTATGATGGAGGTAATGTTTTCTTAGGTAATGATTCGACAACTAGAATCATAGGAAGAGGAAGGCTCAAGTTGAGGCTCATAGATGGAAGGATTAGAACATTGTCTGGTGTTCTGCACATCCCAAGTATGGCTAGAAATTTGATTTTTGTAAGAAAAATGGAAGATGCAAGGGTAAAAATAATATTTGAAAAGGGAACTTGTAGGATGGTTCGAGGAGCAATGGTGTTGATGAAGGGAGTTCAGTTTAGAACTCTGTATAAGATGCTAGGAAGAACTATTAGTGATGGGTGTAATAGATCCATTGTTCATGATATTGGATTTGAAGAAGAAAGAACTCCTAAAGTCTCTGGAGAAAAGTTTATGTTGTGGCATCAAAGACTGGGGCATATCGGAGAGAAGGGTCTTCAACTACTACACGATAAAGGTATGGTTGAAGGTATGTCTAACTGCTCTTTGGATTTTGATTTATGTGAACATTGTCTATATGGGAAGCAAAATCACGTAGGATTCCCCTCCGAGTTCACAATGATGTTTTTGGACCTATGTCGGTCCCATCATTGGGAAAATCTGTGTAATATGTCTCATTTATAGATGACTTCTCGAGGAAAACTTGGATATATTTCCTCAGGAAGAAATCTGAAGTCTTTGACAGGTTTAAAGAGTTTAAGGCTCTTGTTGAGAATCAAACAGGGAAAATAATTAAGGTGATGAGAATAGATAATGGTGGAGAGTTCTGCGGGAATGAATTTGAAGAATTCTATAAGAAGTGT
>SNQJ01S0009466.1:174927-220781 GCA_010110895.2 Picea sitchensis | reverse complement strand
CATTATGTTTTGGAGGTTTAGACACTTTTCTACAGGGATATGTTGATTCAGATATGGTAGGTGATAAAGACAGCAGGAGGAGCACCACAGGGTATGTTTTTACTATAGGTGGAACAACAGTGAGTTGGATTTCAAAACTACAAAAGGTTGTTTCACTTTCAACAATGGAGGCAAAGTATGTTGCTGCTACAGAGGCTAGTAAAGAGATGATTTGGTTACAAAGGTTTATGGAGGAATTGGGAAAGAAGCAGGAGAATAGTAGGTTGTATTGTGATAGTCAGAGTGCCATTCACCTTGCAAAGAACTCAGCCTTCCATTCAAAGAATAAGAATATATAGTTGATGTACCACTTCATACAATCTGCCTTGGAAGATGGACAATTGAAGCTGGAAAAGATACACACTAGCCAGAATCCTGCAGACATGTTAACAAAGGGAGTAACTAGGGAGAAACTAAGCTCTTGCTCAGTTTCAGTTGGTCTTCAAGAATGAATATGAAGATGAGAAATTTTCCAGGTCCAAGAAGGTTCAGAGTCTAGCATATACAACAGCAGTGGAGTTTTTGAGATCAGTCTCCAAGTGGGAGATTGTTGGTTGTGGAGCCTGATTATCTTCCTGATTTAGAGGTCTTTTACTTTCATCCATGTTTATACCCCTTGAAGTATTTACACCCCAGAAGTATGTACACTCTTCCATGCAGGGGAGTGCAGAGGAGGGGTACCCCCTCTGCGGGGTCCGGGAGGGCTATCCCCCCGGCTGGGAGGTTTGGGGGCAAGCGGGCCCCCAACGGGGGTTCGGGGGCGAAGCCCCCGAAGAAAAAATTGCCTTGTAAAAGTATATTGTAATTTCATTGTAAATCTGGACCATTCATTATAAGGTCGTAGATCTAACGATAGAGATTATGTTAGGGTTTTTTTCTCTAGAAGGCAACCCTCTTTTCTGAGGGAAATGTATTGCGGCTATTTATGTTGGCGAGTATTGTATTCTGAGAGAGGAGACTGTGAGAGAATGAAGAGGAAGTTACAATGGGTTTTGTTGTAGGTTGTATCCCTTCATTTTGTTGGATAGTAATAAAGAAAGGACCTGGCAATTTCTCTGGTGGACGTAGCCCACACTGGGTGAACCACATAAATCTGTGTCTCTCTTGTATTGTGTATCTTCTGTGTTTTGTTTCTGCATTTGTTTTATTTTATTGCTCTGCGGTCCTGTTTTTCTAACAAGATGTCCAGGTATTTTGCAACTGTAACAAAGGGTCACTCCTCTCTTTATTTTAAACGATCCCCAACTTCTTCTATACTACACACTAGGATCATGGTAGCTAATCTGCAAAAAATTCTTTCTAGGATCCTGGATCCATTTGTTAGTCCAAACAATTTTTCTATGCATAGGTATAACATATCTATCACTATTCCTATCAGATCTACTCATATCAAACCTTTTGTCATCTATCAGTGCCCCAGTTTTCAAACTAGGATAAACTCTATTAAACATACCTAGATCCATACCTTAGAAACAAAAAATTTCACTTATCTTACTTCTACAAAGCATAAAGCCTTCAGATCTAAAAAGTTTAATTAGTCTTACCTTTATCAAAGCATAGATCTTACATATATTACCTCTTTTCTGCAGTTATGACCTCTTTTCTTCAAAAACTTCAACTTTTACTTTTCTTAGAGCACAAAGTGTTTAGATCTTCTTTCTTTTCTCCAGATCTGGCCTTCTTTCTTTAGCACAAAGATTTTTAGATCAAGTGGAATACTGTGCACTAGGGCACAGATCCATGCACAGAGATTCCACAGTTTTAGGGTGAATCTTTGCACAAAGATTCTTCTTCCTCAGTTCCCAGCAATCACAGATTCATGTCCCGACAACAGAACCATTTGTTGGCACAGGAGCAGACCCGAGGTTCAATGCTACAACAACGCACCAACAAAACCCTAATTACCGACCCTTTAGGCAACACCTGTGAAGTAGATGAAGTCTCACCCGAGGTAGAGGTAGGGGTGGTTGCAAGACTCAGGTGTCTGCAACCTTAGCTGGGACATAGATCTGTGATTATATCACTTATAGAGTACTTAGCATCGAGCATTCATCAATATTAAGCCCTTATTATACTTCACAGATAGCACAGATCATCACAACATTCACTTAGATCTAAGGTATCTTAGTACTTAGCAATAGTAAAGAAGATCAGATCCAGTAGATCAGCACTAAGCATCTTCATACATATCAGATATACTATTCATACACATCTAATGAAGCACAAAGCATAAGTAGATCTGTCTAAATATATCAAAGCACTTAGCAAAACAAGGGATAAACACATAAAGTCAAAGCACAAAGCATAACACACAGGTTTACATGGTTCACACCCTCCCTGGGGATACATCCACCAACTCTTCTTCTTTATTATCATCGGTCAATCAGTGACAAGCACATAGCCATAGAAACACTGTCTTCACACAAGACAGAAGATCTGTGCAACTCGCTAGATCATTCTTCCTTGCCTTTCAGCACAAATCCTTCTATACCTTCACACAGGGACTTGCACTAAGCTCTACAATTCTATACGGAATGCATAAAACTCTTGATCACACATATTTCCTCTTGGAACTTAGCCTATATCACATAGATACCGTCCTATAATATATGCCTAGATGTCTATTTATACATTTACAATAGTGGTCCTAAGCATGGGTGAACCCACGGGCCGACATCCCTTTCCCATTTCATATTCCCAAAACCCAAAAAGGGACCCAAAAGTGGGTCGAGATTCTGCAATCTCCGCTTCTTCTGGTGCTCCATCTTCGACAGCCTGTCGAAGTCCCAAAAATGGTAAAATATTACCAAGTGCTCCCAAAAATTTCTCAAGGGACAACAATGTTTGTGGGATTTTTATGAAAGGGAAATAGGGGTTTGGGATGATCGGTCGTTGGTTTTTCTCCAGATAAATAAGCAGTGGTGGGATCACTTTGGACATGTTGAGTTCTACCTCACGTCTATACAACTAAGACTTCAGCAGGAGGTCCCTACATTTCAGTGACGTCGTTGAAAGGCATCAGGTGATTGGAATCCAATAACAACATGGCTCTCTCTTCCAGTAGCTCTTGACTTTCTTGATCGATGGAATTTTTTGCTGAGATACCGGGTTGTTCGGTTAAAGAGAATTCATCTAGGAATTGATCAGCCATTATATTCATAGCATGTACCCATTGGGGGAAGTCTCTTTCTGAATGATTTTCTTGGTGATATGTGTAGAAAGAGTTAGATGTTATGTTACCTAAGTTGACGTTTAGGTTAGTTGGGGGAAGTTCTATAGCTTTGAAGGGAGGATTTATTTTTAAAAAGGGTTTATAAGGTCTTTGATTTTGGTTTCCCTCCCCAACACTCCTTTTCATATCTACGATCTCGTTTGAGAGTTATTTGATCACCCATTCCAAGTTTTCTAGATCTCCTCCTTCTTTATCAGGACTCGATTTTGTTTGTTTTGAAGGGGGTCTTGTTAAAAAAGGTCCTCTCCTAGGTAGAGGTTGGGCTTCATTTTTTATTAGTGAGATCTGACCTTCTTTGCATCCTTTAATTTGAAATTCAATCTTTTTAGCCTCTTCGAAATTTTCAGCTAGATTATGTTTGGAAACCCTTTTTATGAACATGGAAATAGAAGATGGGAGAGCATTAGCGTATACTTCAATTTGAAACTCCTGGGTAGGTTTAGCTTCACATTGGAATTCGTTCAAAATGGTGGTAAATATTTGGTTGAAATCTTTAACCTTTTCTTTTGGACTCATAGTGGTGGCAAAAATTTCTGCCATTAAAGCTCTTGTGGTAGTTTCTTCTGCAAATTTGTCCAAGAAATCCTTTTGAAACTTTTTCCAACTAGTCATAGAACCAACTGGAAGGTTAAAATATCAAGTCGAGGTTGATTTTTCAAAGGTGTAAGGGAAAAGTATACACACTACGTCTTCGTGTTGCACATTCATCAACCTTATAGCCAATATTGACTTCTTAATGTGGTCCTCAGGTAATCCTGATGATTATGGGTCAAATTTAGGAAGTAATTTTTCTAGATGTCTGGGTAGGTTATGCACCCATCTTGGGATTTCCATAGAATATCTAGACAACCATGGTTGATTGTATTGAGGTTGATTTTCCACTTCTCCATTATTTTCGTTATTATCCTCCGGGTATACGATTCAGAACATGAGCGATCTGAGTTAGACCCTTCCTCGTCAGATTCAAAATCATCAGATTCAGAGTAGTTACCAACTGGTGTTTCGGGAATCACATTAAGGGGTTTTTCAATCTCATTAAGGGAAAAATATATCAGTTCTTCTACCATGTGAACAGATACCTAGTCAAGCGTGCCAACAATTGGCCTACTTACTTGTTTCCTTTGAGGAAGTAAAGGAGCTAAAGGTAATTCTTCGATTTGTCGGGCATAAGATCTTGTGATTCTTCTAAACTTATTTAACTCCTTGTGGTGAAGAGAGTAATGTATATTAGGGTACATGTGTTCTTCCTCTTTGATTTGAGGTGAGTTACTTGTATCGGGAGTACTCTCTGCATGTGGATTGTCTCGAGAATGACTAGCCATGCATGTGGGTTGTCTCGAGAATGACTAGCCATGCATGTGGGCTTTTTTGAATCTATAGGCTATGCAGAATATATTATCAGAAATATTATTATCCATTCATTCGCCAGGCCCAATTTTGTTGACGAGTCTGAGGTCCCTTTAATTCAACATTAGGAACCAAACCCACTTAAGAGGCCCAATTAGACCCATAAGAATTTGATGAGTAGTAAGGTTCTCCAGATTCGTGATCTGGCTGGAATTATCGATGGGCTTTAATCGTGACTGACATATGTGTATTTTCTATGAAACCTTTCCTCAGGATGGGAAGTTATATTTTTGGTTCTTTTCTTAATATTTATAACAAAGAGAGACAAAGCTTAATCAAAATGGCAGAGGGAAGTTAACTGTGTGTTGGGAGAAGGCTAGGTTTTTTAGGATAACCTCTATACCTTAGCATGCAGACGAAAAATATGTAAACAAATTCAAACTAGAATTAATTCCATTTTGATTAGTGGACATTCAACATTTTCTGAGATAACAATTATAGAAAAGAAAACATATACGTGACAATAAGTTAGTGCAAGAAAAGTAATTTTCAATTCTTTATTATCAATCATAGGTTAAAACAATCGATTTCTATTCATCAACTAGAATAAAATAATTGTATTATATCATTATCAGTTAACTTTAAATAATATAAACAACAACTCTTACTCAATACAACAACACATATTGAATCCGAAGACAAAGATAATCCCCCCTCGATCCAATCACATTAACTCCTTAGATGATAGAAGTGTCTTTGGTTCTAAGCAAAACTTCTTAATTAAAATAACTTGCATAGAAATAATTCTCTTACAAAATTCCAAAAAAAGTCTTTCTATCCAAAACCATCGACCCCTTGTCCTAGGTCGATGCCCTTATTTATAACAAAAAAAAAAAACTAAACTAAAAATAACTACTAGAGTTGTGTTAAATTAAGAAAACGCCACGTGGTGAATTTATCTATTTGTTCTATTTTTCTCGTCTAGTGGTTTCAATGAAGTGGATTGTTCTTCTCGTACTCTGACCACTTGATGAAGAGATCTTCGCATGTATTTTCATATGGAAATTTGTGTCGATCCATCAGGGTGGATAAAACATTATTTATCTCTATTGCTCATTTGTTATACCTTATTAGCTTGAAACTTAAGAGTTGTAGGACTGTGAGATCTTTGATCGGGTGTTCCATAAACTTCTTCATTTGACCTGGGGTCATTCTTGAAATCTGTGAAATCTTTGCTTCCCATGCCGAGTCGTTCTATGTACATCGCTTGACTATGTCATACAAATCAATCAACTCCTCTGATGGACCGAACTTCGGTAGGTCAATTTTTTTCATCTCCCAATTGATTTTCTCCCAACTTTTCTCGCACTCTCCCCATATTTCCTATATCTTCCACTGAGGTTCCTGGACCATACTTACTTAGTGTTGGGCACAGGCCCATTTTGGAGTAAAGACAAATTTTGGAGAATAAAGCACAAAGAAGGAAAAGACAACTGGCAGGAAAAGTAACACGTGCAAGGTAAACGCGCATGCAGAGGAGAAAAGCATGTGAGGAACACATGAAAGAATACCTAACCATGCTAGGGTTAGGGTTTTGGTAAGAGGATGTATTCTAGTAAGCCAAAAAAATGTATAAATAGGTACCTAGGAGGTCTAGGTCGGGGGTTGGATGTCATGTTGTTGGTCATTGTTACTTTGTTGTTCGAAGACTAAAGGACTGTAATTTTGATCTATTTTGTAAGATGTTGAGTTGAGGAGAGAAAATAAGGTAGATATTGAGCGTTAGATCACATGATGAGGAGCTTGGTGTGATCTAGTTCGCCTCATTGTAGATCTCGACTTGTTTTGATGGAGAGTTGTAATGTGCAAGGCATTGTAGTTTTGGGAAACATAATAATAAAAGAGTAGAGAAACCAAATCTTTGTGGACGTATCTGAGGAGGGGTGAAACATGATAGATCATGTGTTATGTGATCGAATGTTTTGTATCTCCTTTCTTGTTAATGATTATATGTTATACAAATGTATGAATGACTTAGTTAGATATGTTATTTTACATTCATGAGTAAGAATGATAGATTAATAAAGATAAGATGAATGTTAGATTAAACAAATGAATATAACATCAGTTAATTCCATATCCCCACTCATTCCCAGGCTGAAAGCACCTGAGCATTGCAGCCACCCATAAGAACTATCTCGGGTGAGGCTGCGCAGTGCATTCTGTGCGTTGTGTTACCTTCTGGTTTACCAGGACAACCGATAGTTTTAGAGGGGTTTTGTTGGGAACCATAGTAGACCTGAACCTGATTCATCCCAAGAGTGGTAGCATGAAGGGAGACTAAACAACAAATGGTTTTGTTGCCAGTTGGAATAGAATGGGATTGAGTGAATGAGATTTGTTGAATAATAAAAAACAAATGTGAGATCGGGTGAGGAAAGGTTAAAAGAATGAGAATATAAAAGTCAATGTTTAGACCATGTAACCCAAATAAGGTGGAGATCGATAGCTGGTTGAAAACAAAGGAGCTGGAATTTGTGCAGAAAGATAACAGAACCCTGAAGTTAACATTGTGCAAATATTTGGAAAAGTACGCATTTAGCGACTTGCACAAAGTATTTTTCTGTGATTTCCCACATGTGTTGCAGGAGTGGATATTGAGGTTGAAATAAAACCACCCTACAAATCATATCAGATAGCTTGACTGAAATTATGTGGAGATCGCATAGTTACAACAAGTTGACAATAAATTTTTGAGCGCAATAGATTTTTGGTTAGACAACATTGTTGCATGATTTATCACAGCTTTTGTAGTAGATATTGCGAAGTCTTACAACACAATAGAGCAAGAGTTCCTGAAGGGACCTAGAGGTAGGTATATCATATCATTGTATACTTCCATTAAGATTTTACTTTATAACAAAGGTGTAATGACAATGACATCAGACATCTAAACTTCCCTGCGTGCATGGGGGAAGCACTTACAAGAGACAAAGAAATGGAGGAAGAGATGGATAAAGGAAAGAAGGAGGAGGAGGCCTTGGATCCAATCATGATGGAGTAAGAACATATCAACCATATCATGGCAATAGCTGGAAGAATGTGCAGTGGATTACCCTACCAATATAAGATGAACAATACGAAGAGATCCATAACCGCAAGGGAAGGCTTGGAAAGTGAGGAAGAAGAGCTAGATGATCTCCAATTTGTGGAGCAGATTGATGAAATACTGGGCATGACATATGAAAGTAAGAGAAGAGGTCAAGAGAAGAAACTAGAGGCATAACTCCTATCCATATCAATGTCGGTGTGGAACCCGTAAACCCATGTGCAACTAATACACCAGAAAGAACACCACCATTTAGACAACCAAATTTCAGTGGAAGAAACGTGGCATGAAGTACATTTACACAAGGAGAAACAACTGGGGGATCCAGTTCAAGAAGCATTAGTCAAGGATCTACACCATGTGTAGGTATTTATGCATAGAGGAGCGAAGACAAGAGATGAAATAGTAAGACAAGATCCAACACAACACTAATGGGTGAAGAATAATGTCGAACCACATAAGCAGTTTGATGCATAGAATGAAAATGAGATATTCAAGAAATCCAGACAAGAATTATTGAAGCTAGACATTTCATCTACATCAACTGCGTAACATACTCAGGACATACCAATGTACGAGATGAATTCATCGTTGGATCACACTAATGAAGCACAACCCCTAGGACAAGTAAGTACCATAAATGTTTTTCTGCAATCCTGTGTTAAACTACTAAATGATCCGTCATCTGTTAAAGTGTTAGAAAATATGTTATAAATATGTAACACAGACGTAGAGGGAAAGTTAGAGTAGAAAATAGTTAATCATCTGCATACAAGGAGGAGAACAAGCAAAGAATTTAGACTGAATGCTAACATTGGAGATTTCAACATGGGGGATATTATACTGAATTTAGGCTCTGAAGTGAATGTCCTACCCAAGAAGACATGGCAATGTATGGGAGAGCCCACATTAGGATATTCACTTGTTCAGCTGAAACTAGCAAATCAACACAGGGTTCTGTGAATTGGAAGGCTAAAGTGTGTGGCACTAGATCTAGATGGAGTGCGCACTAAGGCTGATTTCGAAGTGACAGAAATAGTGGATGGCACAAAACCTTATCCGACATTGCTTGTCTTGGATTAAGCATTTGAAATTCATGCTATAATCAATTTGAATATGAGGAATATGACATTCAAGTCGGGAAAGTATAGATTCATTGCGCCACTAGATCCATCAGAAGGAGAAAGGTTTGTAGAACCCACTTGCTTAGAACTAGAGGAAATCAACCAATTATACAGAACCACCGTGCGAGAAGAAGATTATGTGACTCCAACTGCAGATGGGGTACTCAGTTGGATAAGTATCATTTCATGTGTGTCAGATTGAAATACATGGTTGGATATTTGGTAGCAGAGATTGCATGAAGTATCCACAAGAAGATGCACAAGAATAGACCATGCAGTAGGATGGGTAGGTACGGAGATAAGAGAACCTCCCAGCTTTCATGGGGTGAATGACTTAGAATAATTCCTAAAAATATATGAAGGTGAAGTGTTAGAAAATTAGAGACTCTTAGCTCCGGACATAGCACTCAAGGCAACACCCTCAATATGGTGGGGTGCGCACAAAGAGACAATCAAGGACTGGTACCAATGTAAGCGACTACTTCGCATCAGATTTGGCGCAGAACAGGGAAGAAATCAACTGCAGAGATATGAGGGACAGGGGAAACCAACAAAACACTTGGAGAAGTGCAGAACACTATGGAAAATGACACCACCAGAAGAATGGCCTCATCACTTCATTCACACATTGGAAGGAATTCCATCAAACTAGTATGGAGACCGGGAACTACACAGAGGCACTATAGAATGGACAACATTACAAAAACAAATTATAGTCATTTTCTCATTTGAACATGAGAACCCCAACATGGATTCAACACTCAAACAAATTAGAGGGGTGATATTTATCAAGGAACCAAAGATTGAACTTATAATAGAGTACCAACACCAGAATAGACAAACAGTGAAAAAACTACTGTCATGCTACCATGTGCAGGAAGAAGCACCAGATGGAGATGACCCACACAACATTCAAATTACATAAATTGAAGGATAAAGGGAGGTGGAAGGTGAATAAAGTAAATATTGGGACACATTATAATCCCAAAATGGGCATAAGGATATGTGTATATCTTAGGAAATTGAAAGATGCTTTCCTACATGACCCTTTTCCCACACCTTTCATAGATGAGGTATTAGAGAATGTAGGAGGCTAGGAAGCATACTCATTCATAGATGGATTCTCATCCTACCATCAGATTAATATAGCCCCAAAAGACATGTACAAGACCACTTTTTCCACAGAATGAGTATCCTACCAATACATAGTCATGCCTTTTTTACTAAAGATTGCACCAACAATATTCTCAAGAGTAGTCATAGTTGCATTTAAAGAATTCATCCATCAATTTTTAGAAGTATATATGGATGATTGGACAATCTACAGTCTGTTGAAATACCATGTGGAAGTATTAAGGCTGATGTTGGAAATATGCAGACAGTGTCAGGTATCATTAAATATCAAGAAGTGCATTTTTGGGACACCATTTGGAATACTATTGGGCCATATAGTGTGCAAACAAGGCTTGCTAGTAGATCCTGCCAATATTCCAGTGATTGTCAATTTACAACCACCAAAATCAGTATTTTCGTTGAGAGAAACATTGGGGCACACGAGCTACTATAGGAAATTCATAAAAGGGTATGCACAGATCACTGCGCTAGTGGATAAACTATTGAAAAAATATAGTAAATTTCAGTGGAATGAGGAATTTTAGTGGGGGTTGGAAACTCTAAAATAAAATATGGTAACAACAATATTCCCATATTGGGAAAATAAATTTCATGTGCATTTGGATGCATTAGCCATAATACTTGGAACTATTCTGGTGCAACCAGGAGCAGGAGAGTTAGACCATCCTATACAATTTGCAACTAGAAAACTGTCAGAGTCAGAGAATAACTACAATACCAAAGAAAGAGAAGGCCTAGCAATGGTATATGCACTGTAGAATTTCAGATACTATCTACTTGGGAAACATTTTAAAATGTTCATAGATCATTCTTCCCTCAAATACCTAGTCAATAAGCCAGTGTTGGGGGGGAGGATATGTAGATGGTTACTGTTGTTTCTAGAATTTGACTTTGAAGTGATAGTCAAGACAGGGAAGTTGAATGTAGGACTTGATCACCTGTCAAGGATCACCAATGGAGAAGAACCTACAAATTTAGAGGACAACTTCCCCGATGCACATTTATTTTTAGTCTCCAAGTAGCTGATGAATAGTTTGTTGGCATCATTCAATACTTGAGTACAAGGACTGCGCAACAAGAATTCAACATTGTGCAGAAAAAAAATATGGCAGTCAAAGCTGCAGACTATCAATTGATAGCAGGACACTTATATAATAAGGGCGCAGACAACATTTTGAGAAGATGTGTACTATAACATGAGAGGCCTAGGATTCTAGCAGAGGCTCATGAGGGAATAGTTGGCAGACATTATGCAGGAAAATTTACCATACATAAGGTATTGCGCATAGAACTATGGTGGTCGACCATCCATAGAGATGCAAAGGACTACTTCCAGAGATGTGATGTATGTCAGAGGGTTGGTAAACCTAATAGACGGAATGAGATGCCCCTAAGACCACAAGTAACCTTGCAAGTATTCGACAAATGGGCAATAGATTTTGTGGGACCAATTAATCCACCAACAAAGAGGTCAGGAGAAAGTTATATCATTACCATGACAAAGTACTTAATGATATGGGAAGAAGCAACACCAATAAAATATTGCAATGCAGAGAGAGCAACACACTTCCTTTTTGAGAAAGTGATCACTATATTTGGATGCCCAAGGATTTTGATGAGTGACCGAGGCACTCACTTCATCAATAGTATTATCAAGGCTATGACTAAGGAGTTTGAAGTATATCATCAAAAGAGTACACCATATCGCCCTCAAGAAAATGGAACAGTGGAAGCCTTTAATAAGATCCTAGAGAATGCATTGACAAATATATGCAATCTCAACATGGATGATTGTGATTTGAATATACCAACAGTATTATGGGAATATAGGACTACAAGCAAAAAACTGGCAGGGCATACACCATTCAGGTTGGTGTATGGACAAGAAGAAGTGGTTCCATTATAATTTTTGGCACCTAGTCTGCGTGTAGCATTAATCACCAACATGACAAAACGAGGTGCAGTACAAGAAAGGCTAAGTCAACTGATGGAGATGGAAGAAGATAGGATTCTAGAAGGATTTCACCAAGAAGTACAGAAAGCAAGGGACAAATATTGGCATGCTAGACATATTAAAAGGAAGAGTTTCAAGGAGGGAGACCTAGTCTTGGTGTATGACAATAAATTTCTTCAACACCCAGGAAAATTTAGAATGCATTGGTTGGGACCATATGGAGTGAATACTATCACAGATGGGGGAGCAGTACAGTTGAAATATTTAAGAGGTACATAACTCAAAGGAATGATCAATGGGAGTCGACTGAAACTGTACAGGGAAAATTGACCTCCTAGTACTTAGAAAGTTACCATGCAATAAAGAGATATGCATATAGTGTATTATAAAAAGAAAAAAGAAAAAAAAGGGTTACTGCACCAGACATTAGAAGAATGAGCGCATCAAAATTGGACTTAGCGCGACGAAAATAAAATGTCCACGTGTAATGACTAAACGACACACCAGGCACTTAGAAAACTAAACACGCTAGAAAAAGGACAAATGGTCAGAAAAGGAGGAAATTTGAAAAATGGCGATTATGGTGAAAAATGCGCCAACTAGCAGCAATTATGGTCAGAAAAGGCAGAAATTTGAAAAATGGCGGTTACAGAAAAAAGGCGCCAACTGGAAGCAAGTATGAAGTTCAATGCAAAAGTACGCATAAAGCGCCATTACATTAATCAATGTTGGGGAAAATTCTCAAAGAAGATTCGTGACTTTCCTATATAAAGGGGAAACATGGGCAACGTAAGACTCATTGTGAAATCGTGAAGTTGCAGAGAAATATAGCATGCAAAGTGGAAGTGAGTTTACACAGAGAAAACTAGTGTAGACTTAGTCGGCGAAAATGAACCAGTACCCACGATGGAATCACTAAATATGGGTGCGTCGAGCCAAGTAAGGAGGAAAACATGAAGTATCTTAGCACCATGGGAGGCAGCAGAACCTGGATAAGAAACCAGACAACCCGTTGAATTTGTCGACGTCAATGTAATTCCTTCACCATTTGAAGCACCCATAGAACCTACGCCAGTGGTGGAAGAAAGGCAGGGTCCAACCACGTTGGCCATGGAGTTTGACCCGACCAGCAATGCACAGGGACATCATGTGCATAACACAGGAAACCCACCAGAAACTACGATGACTGAAGGAGTCCAGCAGGTGAATGGCCAAGCTACTGCGCAAACAGAGGTGACAGTACCCGAAAACACCAGAGAAGAAACCATGCAGCAACATGAGGGTCTGGTAGAGGATATCACTGGTTATCCAGACCCTAATGTAGAAAGAAGACATATGGATGCGGGGTCCTCAAGTCAATAGAAAAAATGAAAGGGAAAACAACTTATGACACGGTCTCTGTGCGGAAATATTGACACAAAAATTGTGCTCCCGCGCATTCCAGAAGGAGTGAAATCCATGCCAACACTTCTAGGTTGAGTGGAGAAACTAACGTACTTGGACCACTATGTGGTCGACGCTGGAAAATTCCCCGAATTTACGTAGCAGGTCTACTTGGACAGTATAGGGATAGGGCCCTTTGGAGACCCCATCCTACAACCAAAGTCATGGGAATATAGCCTAGCAAACACAGGGATCCTCAACCTATTGGAGATTCCCCACTTTGGAAGGGGGAAAGAGGCGAACAATTGCATCAAGCAATTGATAGCGATCCTCCATGGAGGATTCCTCTAGATGGAATAACTCTTCTCCATAGACGTAGAGCTAATAATAAGAATCACTACTGTTGTCAAAGGGTGAGAACCCCGTGCAATACCTAGACGAAAAAACCAAGGAGAAGGCGTTGGCTTAATAAATGAAGAGGACATATGGGACAGAGAGGGGATCGCATGACATAATTATGAAAAGTATTAGCGACGTCGCGACACAGATGGCCACTAAACTCATGGCCTGTAAAATGCTAAGAAAATATCGCAAGGAAGAAGTCCCTGCTGGGGTCGTCATAAATGCAATGCAGTGTGTGAATGGCACGTCGCTCAGTTGGGACCCTTACTTTCTCAACCTATTCATGGAGGACTGAAAAGATGCGCAGGACCTCGACATTGAGTTCCACTACTCATCGATACTCATGTTGATCGCCCTGATGGGGTAGAGAGAACCCCCATATTCATACTTCTACAGTCATATAGGTTGGTGTCGCGCAACACTATACACGTCGCTAGGGAGAAACTCTGACCCCAAGCACAGAAGCACAGACAGAGGTACCGTTTCCAGGTACTTTACAAAAATTCTGGAGAGCATAGCCAATACTTGGTGAATTACCCCAGAGGTAGTCGCGTAGTTCAAGGACATTGCCAACTTCAAGGCATCCAGGCACAACATGTGGATCCAAGTGCACAAGGATCCAAGGAAGGAGTGGCTTCAATTGAGATACTACGTCATAGAGGAAGACATATAAATGACTATGAGAGATTGGCCTGATGATGCAAAGATTCTAGTCTTAAATCAAGAATTACCTAAGGGAACGAAGGTGGACGCATGGCAAACCAAGACACCTGCAAGAGAAAAAGATGCGCCCAAAAGGCCAAAACCAACACAGAATCTAGCGCAACAAAATAAGGGGGGCACATCAAAGAAGGATTTGCATGCAGAGAAGAAGGACATTACCTCGCAACAAAAAAACAAGGAGTGGGGACTACAGGAACACATGGAACCCCCTCAGCATCTACTCCACAAGAACCAGGGCCACCTAAGCAACCAATTTCATAGATAGGAGGAATGCGCAAGAAGGAAAAGGCACATAAAGAGCAACCCAAGTACACGATCACAAAGGACAACACTGACCTTATGGATGAAAAGGTGGAAGACTATGTCGCATAAGACTTTGAAGAAGAAAAGCACCAAAGGGGGCATATACAAGATGACCTAGATACCATAAAGAAGGTCCTCAAGAAAATTTGAACCAAGCAGAGGTCTGAGAGGGGAAAAAAATCCTTCCCCGAGGGAGAAACAACAACGATGACAAGGACTACACCACAAATGTATCACACCATTCACATAGTTGCGCAGATGATTCCAACATTCAGAATAACAAATGACATGCTACAGATGGATGAAAATGCAACACAGACACTGTTGAAAGAGTTGGCGTTGGTTGACATGGTATTATCTAAGATACCAACAAACGATCTGTACAAACTCCAAGTCAGCATCAAGCAGGAGGTGCAATCACGCGCTAGGACAGATGCAATAAGACTGAAGGAAACTAAAAGTGATAAGGAAGCATTGGAGCTCGTGGTCGAAAAAGTAAAGTTTGAGACCAAAGAAGAGAAAGAGAATGCAAATAAAATTGAACAGGGGGTGACAACAGTCTGTAGACACCTTCCAGATAGTGTGAAGGTCAAGAGTCCAAGTACAGAGGAAAAACTCAATCAGATTTCCCAAACCATCGACCACTATAGGCAACAAATCGATGAACTAAAGGAAAAATTGACTTCGACGAATCCACCTGAGGTTATGGAGCAGAGGAAAGAAGAAGCTGCACTCCAACTAGTAGATTTGGAGAAACAAGCTAACACAATAGCATAACTATTTGACAGAACAACACAACTTTGGACAGGGATGGAGGAAGATGAGCAATTCCAATGGTGGGACTAGGATGAAGAGAGGATAAATATAGAAATCCAGGACCTCAAGTAGAGGCAGAAGACAATGGGAATCACTGAGTGTTTAAAAGGAACACATGAGATGAAGAGATTGTAGGCCAAACTAAAGACTACGTAGGCACACAAGCATGAGAGACAGGTAGAGATGGAACCCCTCCAAAAGAAAGCAACAGAAATGATCGTGCAACTGGAGGCAGAGAAGAAGAATATGGAACAAACACATGCGAGATACACAACCATAGTTCAGGAGGAAGTCACAATGCATAAATTAGAAGTGCTTACAGAAAAGGCCGTGTAGGTGAAAACATGAGGAAGGGGACTTGCTCAAAAGTTCCATAGTCTAGAAGAGGCTATCAAGGGAGCATGTAGTGCCTAGGTGGCTCGGGACGAGCCACATGTTAGTGTTGGGGGGTTGTTGGGTGCAGACCCATTTTGGATTAAAGACAAATTTTGGAGAATAAAGCACAAAGAAGGAAAAGACCGCTGGAAGGAAAAGCAGCACGTGCAAGGTAAATGTGCATGCAGAGGAGGAAATCATGTGAGGCACGCATGCAAGAATACCTAACCATGCTAGGGTTAGGGTTTTGGTAAGAGGATGTAATGGCTAGTAAGCCAAAAACATGTATAAATAGGTACCTAGGAGGTATAGGTCGGGGGTTGGATAGATGAGGAGAGAAAATAAGGTAGATCTTGAGGGTTAGATCACAGGCTGAGGAGCCTGGTGTGATCTAGTCTGCCTCATTGTAGATTTCGAATTGTTTTGATGAAAAGTTGTAATGCGCGAGGCACTGTAGTTTTGGGAAACATAATAATAAAAGAGCAGAGAAACCAAATATTTATGGACGTATCCCAAGAGGGGTGAACAACGATAGATCATGTGTTATTTGATTGAATGTTGTGTATCTCCTTTGTTGTTAATGATTATATGTTAGACAAATGTATGAATGACTTAGTTAGATCTGTTATTTTACATGCATGAGTAAGAATGACAGATTAATCAAGATAAGTTGAATGTTAGATTAAACAAATGAATATAACAAAGGGTAATTCCATATCCCCACTCATTCCCAGGCTGCAAGCACCTGAGCGTTGCATCCACCCATAAGAACTATCTCGAGTGAGACTGTGCAGTGCATTATGTAAGTTGTGTTGCCTTCTGGTTTACCAGGATGTCCGATAGTTTTAGAGGGTTTTTATTGGAAACCATAGTAGCCCTGAACCTGGGTCATCCCAAGAGTGGTAGCATGAAGGGATACTAACCAACACCAAGTATTCAACTACTTTCCTAATTCGGGAGATGTTGATATCCATCAACACTCGGATGCCATGCTCTTATATGTCTCGGTCTTTCTGCACTTCACTAATGCAATCGATCCGCTCCAAGGCCTGAGGTGCCTTATCATACCATCTCTTCACATCTTTACAGCTTTCCAGCCCCATGAGGGTATCTTCTTCAAAGTCGGCCATGTAAGCGGTGAAGAGATTTCTTCAACTTGTGAATTGTGCATACGTTTCTCAAAACTCACTCTTCAAGAGTACTACTACATGTGTTGAATTCTGGTAATACTCTACTTGATGATGCAAATGGTCCAAATATTTAGTCATGGCAACTCCCTCCCTTTCATCCCTTCTTTCCCTATCCAAAGTAGCATTGGTTATATCCATACCTGCTCCAATCGGCTCAGTCATCTTAACATTTTTTGTGTCAAACAACATCTCCTCTATGGTGACAAGAAGTGTGCTATCGAGCGTGAGCCTCCTTTTATTGGTCATTATTCTCATCACAACTTTCCTTTTTCTATCATAAGCGATCACCTGTATATTGGCGATTTTGTCTACTAGTTCAGGTATCTGTTGGTCTCCCCAGGTCAAAGTGTTTCCTAGGCTTCCTGTCGTGCATAAATGTTCTATGACCAATTCTTGTAATTCCTTAGCAGAGGAGGTTTTTGTATGCTCTAGTGACTTGGCCTCTTGCTGGTCCTTGTCGGTTGGTGGAGTCTTTGTCCTAGCCGGGGAGATAGGAGAATAATTGATATTAGTTGGGGGATTGACCGTTGAGATGCCTATTTTGGGTTGTTGTGTTTCTTCTTCCTATTCACCAACACCCAAGTCATTATTGGAGCTATCCTTCTGAAGTTGTGTTCCTAATTGGTAGAGAAATTCATTGTCCAGAGTACTTCTAGTCTCACGGTCGCCTTCCTGGGAATTTGGGATCAAAGCATCGAAAGCTGGTGTAGAGGTTTCCCCAGGTTCTTCCTCTTCTGTGATTGGTACCGATGTTATGCGTGAAACCTATGAACTTTCCTCATCATCATATATGGTAATTAACTCTATGAGGACATTAGGCACACCCGTCCCACTTGATGCTCTTGCTATCCTCCGCTAAACTGTACCAGTACCGACGATCCTGCTTGTAGTGACATGGGGTTGGGTTTTTTTGGTCGACGGTCTCTTCGGATGGAATTTTCTCTGAGCCACTTACCTCTTCTCCGCAATTTCTTGTGTCGATCGGGGTAAATATCAAGGGTTCTATTAGAGGGTTAAGTGGGGGATCTTCTTCTGACCTCTATATATCTCTTTGGGCTTCTTCCAATAACAACGTCCCCTTCCTACGCGCCTTTATTACTTCTACTGCTTTGTTATCTTCTCTTACCCTGAGATATTCTTGACTTGTCTACTCCATTGTCTCAACTTTCTAATCCATAGTCATCGCTTTGAATCTGGTCATATTGGGGTTATCCCTTCTATGGAGCGCGTCCTCCCAGTCCTGAGCGCCCTCGGTGAAAATCTCATCTTCGAAGCTATCATGAGCATATGTCCAACATGATGACACTTGCGATGCATGTTGAAGTATTAGGCCCTTTGGATCATGCTTGCGAAATCGGTCTGTGGGGAATTGATACTCAAGTTGGCTCAACCCTTCTTGTTTCGTGTGTGCAGTGTCTTTTACCACGTAAAACCCTATATGAAATCCATAGGGTATGAAATCTCTCTTCTTGTCCTTCACTAGAGTGGCATTATAGCCTTGTAGAATGGTATGATAACAAATTTCTTCCATAATGAGCCGGTCTGGGACATGAATAGGGAGAAAGTGTGGCGCACCAGTAGCCCTGATCACTCTGATATAAGTGTTGGTTTCCTCAAAATACTAGTGGCCTACTTTTGAAACCATTGTTTTAGTTGTCGTTGTAATCCTTGGGTATTCTTTTCTAAATATGATGAAATGTACTCGGGCTATGCACTCATCGCATATCAGGGCATAAAATATCTTGTACCTATTCTCCCACAGAATGTTGAAATAAACATGCACGAGTAACTCAACAACATGTCAGCTCAGATTCATTCCTACGAAAAATGTTCCTTGCACAGATCACGTCCAATAGGTATGACGCCATGTGAAAGGATGGCGTTTCTCTATCCTTTGTTGTTTAGGCCTACAATATTTTAGTTCTTAACTATTTGTAAATTATGTCTCCCCAGTTAAAGTTTCTCCGAGAAATCACCACAGTATATGCTAGAGGCATCCATGCTTCCAAAAACTTGGAGCAATTGTTTTCTCCATATAATCGGCAGATCAAAGCAATTAGATAACTATATGGATCTTTGAGGTTTACCATGCCATACCATTTGTTTCTCCTATTTGTGAATTTCTTGTCTTCTTTCCACCATGAGGCCATTAACCTACTAATGTCATGGAACTCATAAAATTTGACCAAAAACTCTGTATTTAGCATGTCCTCTAGGTCTCTGAGTTTATAGTGTTTTTGGACCTGTATTGGAAGAAAAACCCCAACACATTCACCATTTTCATTATTGATTATAAATTTCATAGCACTTGTGTGGTCAATTATCCATCCCAGGGTCTCGATGCAGGGAAAAACTGGGGTTCTGCAGGCCACCATATGGAGGCATGATCGCTGGATATTTGGGAATACCTGGTCATCCAACATCCCGACGTCCAAGTCATTGTGTGGTATAAAATCTGGGTAATCTTCCTGGTTTATCCTGTTAAATAGATCTCCCAAATGCGGGAGCACCACCTTAGATCTAGTGCTTGCCTCTGTGTCATCGAATGCCGGAGGCTGGGAAAAATCCTTTTTAGTAGATGTGCGAATAATTGGTTCTGCCTTTGAGGAAAAATCAAGCTCTCTTGCAGCGCCCAATGTAGACCCCTCACCGACCTCTGCTTCCTTCTTTTTGGGAGTTCTTGGTGAGTGCTTGGTCGTTGTATTTCTTGGAGGCATTTTTTTCTGTAGAAAAGAAAAGGTTGTTATAGAGAGGAACCAACCAACCTTGAGTAGATTCATCGACACCATCGCAAGTGCAGAAATGATAAAAACAATGCTTACCTTCTTTCTTGCAAGAAATTAACTTGGTCTTACTGGTAATCAAAATTAGAGAGATGATTGTAATCTCCTCGACGGTTTCTCTTGATTCTTCGTATGCTTCGGGGAATACACGATTTACGAATGAAACAACATGTTTGGGTATATCCTTGTAAACATAACATATACTTACCTTGTCGCATCAAGTCTTCAATTTGGGAGTGCAAATGAGATATGTGCAATCTAATACAGAATCTTCATCATGCCTAGGATTAAATGCAACACAGGCTAGCGGTACAGGAGTAGGTTACTTCGTGTTTCATTGACAGATTCAAATTTCAACTATTGGTTTGCGCATGGAGTTGTGGTGTTGGTTGCACGAAAATTTTGTCTATCAAAACGCAAAAATATATCTTACCTCAGTTAGGGATGTCCCATCGAATTACTAGACCCTTTTCGTATTTACTAGTATAATCGGTATCATGAGATATGGTGCATCACATATCAACTAGGGTCGTCGGTATCGGCGGGTGAAATTTCTAACTAAGATGAGGAGCTCGGTATTCTAGTGATCAGTCGATAGTCAATGAGCACATCCGCGTCGGCGGGTCAACTTTGTCATTGTTTCGTTGGTGTATCTAGGTAAAATTTATGATACCAACCAAGACTGTCGTATAGTGATGACACGGAAATACTGTCATGGACGTACATATATGACTCGGGGAAAAATACTTAATCATACGAACTACTTACGCAGCCAACACACGTGGCTATTGATTTTGAATTCTACATGGGTAACACTTTTTTTTCAGCATTGATGATTTTCTTTAGGCACAAAACCTTGACTACAACATCCTATCATGTCGATTTCAATGATTCGGCAACCGAAAATCGATGATTTTCTTATGATTATTGTTTCACAGTTTCGTTCTTTTGTATTTCACTGACTCCAAAAAATGTATCGACGATCGGGGATCAGAAGTCCGTTATGCCCTATCTTAGTGGTTGGCCTTTCGTATTTCATTGATGCCAATGGTGTATCAATGATTATCATTTTTATGTGATTATTTTACTTCCCGGATTGTGTCGATACCGATAATAGGCGCATGGCTCAAAATCTTAGTTGTGTATACTTAGTTAAAATGCCAAGTTTCTTTAGAGAAAGGTTCAATTTTTTCAATAACTCCAAACCCAACTGAATATGATCGATAAAAAACATAATCAACATATAACCTCATTGATTCCTACACAATTGACTAAACTCAAAAAGACAAAGTGGTACCCAAAAAGAAAAAAAATTCTCAAAACTTTTAGGGTGTGTTGAGTTCTCAAGAGGACCCAAACCTTCATGGTACTTATATGTGTAGACTTGTTCATCACAAATTTGACCACAGCCCAAGAAAACTATTCCACCCTCGCCCTGTAACACCCTATTCTCCCCCATGAATGTAATTATAATAAGAATCCATCTATTATGATTAATGAAACATGTAATTATGTTTATAATTAACGAAAACACCAGACAACTGAATGAGAAGGAATCCTTGAGTATTGGCCATGATGCAACGAGTGGGATTGGTGAGGTGGAATTGGGAATTTTCAATGAGGACAATAGGAAGATTTATCAATAATCTAACCACACCTGCATGAATTTAATACACTACCTACTGAATGTATCTGGACTGCATGGAACCACAGAGCCTGCTTATGGTTATTGGGATTGGGTGGTTGACTAGTTATAATTGTTGGTTGATTTGGTACCTAGAGGAGTGAAAGGTCGACTGACATATCAACCATAATGATGTATACAAGTGCCCCTCCAAATTCGATATTCTGACACAACGGGTTTTCTTCTGATAGAAGACATCAAGGATCCTGAGGATAGGAAGGAAGAAGAAGGAAAAGGTGGAATAAAACCACATCAAATGAGAAAACAAATAGGGAGGTAAGAGGAGGATGCGTTAGAGAACATAAGAAATATGTGAAGTAGAATAGAACTATAGTGTGGATGCGCGAATACTGGACTCACACAGAGGAATAGAGGAATCGTTGTGAACATAGTGAGTTGAAAACTCACAAACAAATGGTGCAGTGAGTAGAGAAGCTCATGTGGACATATTTTAGTAGCATAGGACATTTGGGAAGTTTTCCTTAATAAAATAGGAAACTTTCCCAAGTGTTTAATGGTCACCCTGGAACAGAGAAGACCCATATCTAGATTGGAGCAACAAAGGACTGTGAATTGGTGCTTACTAGAAAGAAACAAGAACTGTTAAGGGGAGGTCACTAAGGGAATTTGTAGTAGAGAAGGGGATCCATTATGCAGATAAAATCCAGTTGGGAAGGTACCTTATAAAATCGTGGAGGTCCTGAGCTCAGTGGGAAAGGGAAAATTCTATTGTTTCCAGTGGAGTGAAGGGGAGTAACCTTCCTGAACCATTTCTTGATTTGAAGGTCAGTTGAGATAATCCCTTGGTGGTATCATGGCCTGAAACCAGGATGTAATGATTTAGAAAAGAACAACACAACATGGCTTATGTTTGGGTGGAAAGGAATTTCCCCTCAGTCAATTAGTTGGTTGAAATCATTATTGAACAAATAAGTTGTTTGCTTGTAATATCAGTTGAATGTTTACTAATGGTTATAGGTTATTTCATATTCATATTGCATATCTAGTTAGATAAATGGTGTTAACTTTCTAAGTTAAATGGAATAAAATAACCTTCCTAATTACTAATCTTGTTAACAATGAATGAATGAATGAATGAGGAAGGTCAGTACCGGTCCATATTATTGTAATTTCCCTTTCCTTGAATGCAAAGCTTGCAAGATGTAAAATATTCACTGAGTGTGTTAGTACCTAAACCTACATGCAATACTCCTCCTCCATCCCTAAGCCTACCCTACTTACCCATAAGCCTTCTCCATATTAATCTTTCCTTTATTTGTTTTATGCTTCATGTGTTATGTTCACTTTTTGGTTTGGTTTCCTTTCCTTTAATTTAATTTCATTGTTTCTTATAAGGTATGCTAAGAAGTGATTGCATAGGTTTGTATTGGTCACATCATAGATGGTTTGATTTAATTTCCTAATGTGTGAGGATTTCCTAACTTTTGAGGTAAAAAATGCATTGGCTGCAAAAATAGTGTGGTTTTTTTAGTGCTAAAATAACACTATTGCCAAATAATTCATTGCAAAAAATGTAAGTTTTGATAACGCATTTCAATCATACATGCGTATTGTGAAACTTGGTACTTTATGCAATCAATCCTAAGCTTCAAAATTAGACCGCGTCTTATCAGAATGGTGATATTGTTAATATGTGTAGGTTTTATCCGTTTTAACTTGCGCTACAGAAAGACAATTGTTTTTGCAATAACCTTGTTTTGAAAACTGTTAAATGCACTGAAGAAAAACCTATATGTGATTGTTTTTGCAATGAACTTCACGTGCATTTTCTGAGCAATTGGTGAGGAATTTGGAAAATCCATCAAAAATCCATTTGCAAAACGGTCTCATTTTAGTACAAGAATGGTCGTTTCTCGAAAACGTGAACCATTTGGGAGCTACAAGTGGAGATTTAAGGCTGATTTTTCCAAAAATTGCCAATTTGGTTTCCTAAAAATACTCAGTCAACATAATATATTGCATCCACCTCATGGATTTGATTTGGGGAATTAGATGTCAGAAATATCCACCTATTCATTAGTTGGTTGTAGATCCACCTATTTTGGATTTGATATTTCTAATGATAAATTTATACATTTAAACAAATGGAAGGAGTGGGGGTGGATATTCCTCTTAGAAGGAAGCAATGTTCAGTTTTGGTGAAATTTGAAAGAAAGATATAGATATGGAATTTGTAAAGAGCTTAAAATCCTGCAACATTTTACACTAAATGAATCAAACATTCTGATGGTTAGACTGTTTTACCTATGTCTCTCATTTTTATCTATCTTATTTGAATGCAATTGAGGTTTTTTCAAAGCATTAATTTATTCCTTTTTCATCTTTTCAGTGAAAATTTTGTTGTTAAATTATTTGTTTGAAATATTGCATTCAAATACTTGTTTCAAGTTTTGAAATATTATTTTGAACCTGAAAATATTCTTTATGAAAGTAAACAGATTGTTAGCTTGTGTCTTGTTTTATTCTACTTTTCCTATTTATCTAACCTATCAGTGTGAATTCCTTTCACTAAGTGAAATGTTGTTGATAATTTGATATTAATTGTATAATCAAATCTATTATCTTTCAGCTTATCCAGATTATTTGATCTTTAAACTCAAATTTAAACCAATCTTGACCTAAAAATACCATTGCAATAATTGAGGTTACCTAATTCTTGTGCCATAGCAGTCTCGTTCATACTTTAGGGATAACATCTTTTGGCGTTGTTGCCTGGGAACAAAGTAACGAAGAAATATTTCCCTGGGAGAACAACAATGATCAATTCTAATTCTTGATGGTGAACAAGGATTAGGCACTAAACATCGACTATAGATCATTCACTTAGTGACTCCATGATTGAAGAATCCAATGGAGACTCCACAGTTTCAAGATGTGAGATACTTGAATGGATGTTATTTTAGCCAACAGGTTTTCACCATTTGATTTCTCCATTGTTCCTAGTTTTACAAATGTTGTTCCTACTATAGATGAGCGGGGAGACTGCCTTCCCAGATTTAAAGAGAGTAAATATGATCATCCAACTAAACATTTGCTTAAGTTTCATGAACTTATGCATCAATGGGATATCTTGCGTGAAGATGTTCTCATCAAGATGTTCATGTACTCGTTAAAAGGAGATTATCGCGATTGGTACAAATATTTATCTCCCTCTAACATTTATTTGTTAAAGGAGTTTCATGCAACTTTCCATGATCATTGTAAAACGTATTTTTCTGCTGAGTCTCTTTTGAAAAATTACTGTGAAGAATTTGAAGTATATATTCAACATACAGTAATTTGTTCTTCCAATAGTAAGGGTAGTAAGAATGAAAGAGTATTTCGTGATGAAGAGATGGAGGAATATTCAATCTCACATGAATCTTTTTCCAATTCTTTTGTCCAAGAGGAAGATTTGCAGGATGATTTTTATGATGAGTCTCATTTAACTTATTCACAAATTCTTAGTAAGGAATGCCAGAAAATGCATGAGGAAGTTTTTGATCCAGAAATGATTGAAGACATATCTATTATAGATGATATTATTGGTCATGATCAACATCATTTGATTGATGAATGTTTTTCTGCCTTGGATTGCAATGAAATGCATGCTAGTGAAGAATCATTTCAAGAAAATCAATGATTTGTTTTTTATGATCGTCATTATTTGCAAGATACAAAAATTTTTGATCTACCTATTTATGATGAATATAATGATCTTGATATCAAATATGATGAAAAATTACATGGACAACTAGAAGTATTTGCTTTTTCTAAAAATTCTCATCAGCAGTATCAAGAAGGAAGTGAGCTCATTGTCAATGAAGATCAGACTAAGTATGATGGATATCCTGATGATAAGGGTCATTTTTTTGCATCAATATGCATGGAATTCCATAGTAGTAAACCTATGTATGATAGTTATGAAGATGATTTTTTGGAAGGAAGTGAGGGAGGTTATGATAAGTTACTAGAACAGTCCACAAATTTTTCTTTCCCACCAAATAATGAGCAACAGTTTCAAGAGGATAGTGGTCTTATTAATGGAGCATAAATCACAGAGGAGAATCTTGGTCTTGTAAATCAGCGACAGGATTTTTATCATAATCTTCAAGATCCAATAGTTGTCTACAAGGAGTCAATTTTCTCAGAAGACCAAAATTTTTCATCTTTTAGGATGCAATTAAATTGCAACAGTAAGTACAAGCTACTTATTAAATTTCTAATGCAGAAATTTCATTCTTACTGCATTATCTCATTTAGCTGCAAACAAGAAAATCAATTTATTAGTCAAATACGTTCTTGTCTACATTGGAATTTTATTTATACATAATTAGCTTGGTTTCTATTGAATATGAGTAGGAGGTGTGATGAATAAGCTCACTATCCGAGTATTTATTTTATAGTTTGGTTTGGTGTGCAATAGATCAACATAAATAATGACTCCATATCCCAATGGAAGGCACTTGGATGAAACAAGTTTGGTTTTCAGAATGTATTTCCAATATTTGGTTGGTAGTTTTATGTTATCTTAGTGGTTTTTACTCAACAATATGAACAAGACATATGTAGTGCAAGCATATTTCAAAAGGATAGTGAAAACACAGAAAAATTGGAGGCACAAGGTCTGTAGTTCTTGATGTCTCACAAGGAGAACATCATCCCCAAATGGAGCCAATGTTAGTACCTAAACCACATGCATGATTTCTCCTCCAAACCTAAGACTACCCTAGTCACTCATAATCTTTCTCCATATTAATCTTTCCTTTATCTTATGTATACTTTATGTTCTTTGTTCACTTTTTGGTTTGGTTTCCTTTGATTTAATTTGATTTCATTATTTCTTATAAGGTATGTTAAGAAGTGATTACATAGGTTTTAATTGGTCACATCATAGATGGTTTGATTTAATTTCCTAATGTGTGAGGATTTCCTAATTTTGAGTTCAAAAATGAATTCGCTGCAAAAATAGTGTGGTTTTTGTAGTGCTAAAAATAACACTATTTCCAAATAATGTGTTGCAAAAACTGTAAGTTTTGACAGCGCATTTCAATCATACATGCATATTGTGAGACTTGGTACTTTCTACAATCATTCCTAAGCTTCAAAAGTAGGCCATGTATTATATGAATGGTGATCTTATTAAGAAGTGTAGGTATTATCAGTCTTAACTCGTGCTACTGAAAGGAAGTTGTTTTTGTAACACCCCTATTTTGAAAATTGTTAAATGCGATGAAGAAAAACTTTTAGGTGACTATTTTTGCAGTCAACTTAGCGCGCGTGTTTCGACCAAATGATGAGAAATTTGAAAAATCCATCAAAAACCCACTTGCAGAACGGTCTCATTTGAGTACTTATGGGTTGTTTCCCAAAACATAGCGAACCATTTGGGAGATACATGTGGATATTTAACGATTATTTTTTCAGAAATTCACCAATTTGGTTTCCTAAAAATACTCAATCAACAAAATAACTGGCAACCACCTCATGGTTTCGATTTGGGGAATTAGATGTCAACAATATCCACCTATTCATTAGTTGGTTGTAGATCCACCTATTTTGGATATGATATTTGTAATGATGAATTTATATATTAAAACAAATGGAAGGAATGGGGGTGGATCTTCCTCTTAGAAGGAATCAATGTTCAATTTTGGTGAAATTTGAAAGAAAGATATAGATCTAGAATTTGTAAAGAGATTAAAATCCTGCAACATTTTACACTCAATGAATCAAACATTCTGATGGTTAGAATGTTTTACCTATGTCTCTCATTTTTATCTATCTTATTTGAATGCAATTGAGGTTTTTGCAAAGCATTAATTTCTTCCTTTTTCATATTCTCAGTGAAAATTTTGTTGTTAAATTATCTATTTGAAGGATTGCATTCAAATACTTGTTTCAAGTTTCAAAATATTATTTTGAACCTGGAAATATTCTTTATGAAAGTAAACAGATTGTTAGCTTGTGTCTTGTATTTCTTCTACTTTTCCTATTTATCTAACCTATCAGTGTGAATGCATTTGACCAAGTGAAATGTTGTTGATAATTTGATATTAAGGGTATAATCAAATATATTATATTTCATCTTATCTAGATGATCTGATCTTTAAAACCAACTTTAAACCAATCTTGACCTACAAAAACCATTGCTATAACTAAGTTTCCCTAGCTCTTGTGCCATAGCAGTCTGGTGTAGACTTTAGGGATAACATAGTGTTCGGGGTAGAGTATTCCCAGTTGATGGGGAAGTGGTCTAGTATCCTGAGGGAAGCGGGATAAATCCTTATAGGGATAATGTAGGATTGTTAAGTCCTAGAATATTCCTTAACTTGGTGGTTTCTCGTATTTTTTAATGGAAAGATTGCAAGATGCAAGATCTTCATTTAGGGTTTTGAAGTGGAGTACTCCTAGTCGGTTGCAGAGTGGTTTATGATCCCATAGAAATTGAGTTAAACTTTGGTAGAGAGATCTTGGAAGAACTGTTGAATTTCTAATTCCTCAAAACCATCTTTAAACTGGTTGAAAACCTTTATTGGAACCTAAAAGAATGACAACTCTTGATTCGGGAAACAGGTAGATCTTGACCACTCATTGGAGATTTGGGCCTCGGGAGAAATCTTATTGGAAGGTGATTTCATTGGGACAACCCAATGTGATAGGTCACAACTAATCCTCGATGGAAACGTACCAAGAAATTATGAGTCGTCGGTCTATTAGAAGTCAATATGATCAGATCTAGGTCGTAGATGCATGAATGATTCATTGATGAGTCTATCAGAAAGTAGTTAGTCAGGAATGTCTGGAAAGGGTATAGGAAGGTTCTCTGATGGATAAAGTTTGATGCCAAGATATGAGGACCATGGATCTATCAATATACATGCTAGTAGATTTAGGATCATTGGATCTGAAATTATCCATATCGAGGTACAAAACCTAGGCAAAGAGCAATGTCAGTTAAATTTCTTGTAGTTATAAGATTCTGAGTGATCCTTGATCATTAGATGTGACGATCTAAGGACCGACATATCTATCTGAGGAGCCTCATTAGAAAAGGCTAATCAAGAATTTTCACGATCACTTGGAGAGGGAGTATTTCGATGGTGGAAGACTCTGAGTGGACGAGAACTGTCAATATGAGGGAGACATATTCTGATTTAATCCTAGTTGTAGATTTGTTGAGGACCCCACCTATTCACATGTTGAATGGGTATAGAAGAGGCATTAAATATCACGTAGTTTTAGGTACTGATCTAATCGGGGCCATCGATTTTCTAACATGAATACCATTGGATCTGTGGGAACAGGTTCATTGGAGAAGTCTTATCGGGATAAAAATGTGGGTAGGGTAATTCACTTTTTCGATGGATAGAAATATTGATTCACCATCGACCGTCGATTTAATCACGCGAAGTGAATATTGATCGTTCGATTGGGATTATTTTTCTCCCTAGTCTATGTAGTGATATTTTGATGCAGACCTGCCAAAATTTGGATGTCGAGTGAGTAGATTCAACGCAGTTGGATTATGTGTGTTAGGAGGAAAATATCTCTATGGCATGGGGTAAACCAAAACATACAGAATGACACATAGAAATCAATTATAATCCAAAATATGCTATATAAATGAAATTCTAACAAGACAAGGCCAAGGGACTACCTCGTCCGAACATTTGATGAAGACCATTGTTGAGCATGCAACTCAAAGATTTATACCTGCAACTTGTCCTCAACAACCAAGATACGCAAACATATGGTGATGATATATAGTGTTAGCATATAGATTAGAATAATCCATTAACATTCATGACAAATATTCCCATGGAATAATAATTCAAATATTTGCAAGATATCAATTGCATGAGAAAAGAGTATTTCTATTAAAATAATCAGCAGAAGTATATATGTGACAAACTTATGTACCGACACATATCGAAACCGAGAAATTAATTCCCTCCAGTTGGGCCTCCACCACTTCAATCCTCCACAAAAGGCAAGCTCATATAAATGTGACAATGAGGTTCTCCATCACAAAGAAGGAAGAGCTTGGGGGTTGAATAAGGAGTTAATACTTTCAAGGATAAAGGGATGTAGACTGAATATGAAGTGAAAATTGTCCAGAGTGTCTTTTCTCTCAAAGTTGAATTCTCTTTTTTTTCCCAAGGCTTGGATATGGCTCAATTTATAGCCTTCAAATGGAACTGAAGGGCCGATTCAGAGAGTTTCTAGTATATGGAAGGTCAAGGATCATGGATCTCGTGACATGGTACGAAAACCTGACATAAATTTTAATTTTGAGCACAAAACCTGACGTATGTGGGTTGTAGTGGAGTAACATGTGTATATGCCTGTTGTATAACTGATAGGGCGCATATATGTGGAAACATATTTTTTTTGGCTCTAGAAGGTACAAAAGTTGACTTTAGATCTACATATGGAAATGGAAAGGCCATCCAAGCAAGTTGCATGGGGTGAGGCAAAATTTTCCGTAACTTATGCCCCCTAATGTGTGAGGTCAGAGGAGTATCTGCGATGGACGAAATACATTATAATTCCTAGAAGTGGAGTAATGGAGACTTAGATGGAAGTGATAGTTACTCATGAGAATATTACAATCCATAATGACTTTGTACACATGGTTTCCAATGTGAATTACACTGCAGATCCATGTGGAAATATATCAAATAGTTGTTCATGGCCATGAATACAAAGAAAACATATGCCATAGGCTACCATAGTCACGAACAAGGCACAGTGGAATCCAGTCTCAAAATCAATGTGAATATATCTATATATAATAAAGTACAATATGATCTCCCATGATCACTGAATTCATATAGGTATTGGTCCAATGAAAGACAACAACATATTAGGAAAGCTGCTATTGTAAGCTAGATTTCTTCTACACTATCCACCGAAGGTGCAAGTCTACATTATGTGAATAGAGGAGTTGAGTTCAAACACAATGAAACTTTGTTTGATTACCACTCATTAAGGTAAATCATTAACAAACACGAGACAACCTACCGATAATGAAAGTAGCTATCAAGGAACCAAGTACATTCTTACAAGTGTGATTAAGGGTGTTGAGGTCAAACACTTGAAAAATCCATCGATAAGGAGACATTGATGTATTCCCAACTGTCAATGGTGGTACAACCTGCCACTGATGACTGCAAGCCTCTAGGTACTCATAGGAATCTAGGCCTCATTTCCATAATAGATGAGTTGAAGTTCATGGAAGGAGACCTGCTAAAAGGAGAGCATTAGGGAATCTATCATCAATCAGCATGAGGTACAAAGCAATATCTTAATGATTACGAGGAGCTCGGATGAATAGGATGTTCATGAACCAACGAACCTATGCATCTCCTGCATGCACAAAATGAAAGTAGTGCACGAAAGAGATCCTCTAAATAGAAACCAATGAGGAAGACTGTCGATAAAGGAGAGGAAGCCACCAATAAGGCTAATGGAATGCAAGACATTGCATGAATCCCAATGTGTGAATAGATTTCTTGCCATCGAACACAATGGAAATCCCCCAGTCAACGACCAATGAGGAAATGTTAACTGTTGAGTTCAAGGTTACCTACCCATAATGAAAGTAGGACCAGGGTGCATGATAGGACTACAACTTCATGTGACTTTGAGATACACCGAGGGTATGTCCAAAATGAAAAGTCAATATTTTTTAGAAATGTATGACATGGGATGATAGACATCCCTTGAACAAGAGCATGAGACATATGGATAACTCAGGCATCATAGACTAGATGATAAAACTTCATGATGCAGGAGGCATCAGTGAAATCTCCATAGGGACTAGAAGAATCACCAGTCGAAGGAGTAAACTCTAAGTAACGAGATCAAATTCCTAAGGTCATCCTAAACCAAATCTTTGGATGACAATGGACTCAAAAGTTTGTGCTTCTTTCAAAGGAGACACGACTTCTGTCGATAAGAGATAATATTATTTTCCCTTTTTTGTTTTTTCATAGACAAAGAAATGTTATGATACATGAGAGGAAATGAGTGTCACGAGTAAGAAACTAGATCAAAACAATGGAACATACCTATGATCAATGCAAGGAAGTGCATGTGGGGAATGGACAATCGGGGGAATGTTTCCTCTTAGGGTACAGGGTGTCAAGCTGCAAAGGATATAAAAAAGGCTATGTTTGGCTAGTGATGCAAATTGTTGGAGTAAGAGGCTTATAATGAGAAAGAGGGAATCGGAAATAGGCTCAATACTACAAGTAGGGTGATGGAATGTGATTACAACTTAACTCCAAATAATGTCATTTTTCATAGATTTAGTCCCCTAGGCCCGAAAAAGTATAAAATAATACCTAGGAGAACTCTTCTAGCCAATGGTGACTAGAGTATTCCTTTTTCGTAAGTAGTCTAGTTGGTCAGAAAAGGGGTTAAACTTACACCAAATAAACATCTTTTCAAATCCATTTAACGAGTGTGAAAGAGACAAGTTCACTTATAAAAAAAAAAAATTGTAGAGACAAGTTCACTCCCGGTCCTATGGAATAACTTCTGCATGGGCACCAAATGGAACAAAGGTTCTAACTAGGTCACCCATGTTTGGTAAGCCTCTACCACTTAATAATGACACTTCTAATAGTAGTAAGAAGGTTCTGTGTCACTAATAAATGAGTTCGTACCTAACGCATATGGATCACAGTCATAGGACAATGCAAGAATGCAAAATGGAGTGACAACCTATCGTATATGTTGGTGAAAGAAAATACCTTATGAAGGAACGAACGGACGGTATGACGCTAGAAACCGCAAAAATCTTGGACAAAACCACCCAAACCAATTCTTTCCACTGCACTATTAGTCCACAAGGTCAAAAAATAGCACAAACTATATGAAGTGGGTAAAAAAAATTCTACTAATAGTAAAAATAGACCATTTTACCATACCATTTGAGTTTTTTCACCCACATAGTGCATTTTATGCCATTTTTCCCTTGATCTTCAAGTTTCGATTGCAGGAGCTACAATCAATGGAATCAGAAACCATCTGGACAAAGTAAGTGTCTGTCCCCTCTACTGTGGTTTGAATTTCAATTTTAGTCCTCATTGTTTGAGTATTAGAGGGTGCAATATGTAAATTAGGGTGTATGCGGGTGATAGTTCATAGGGTTGTGTATATGCACCCATATACACAGGAAAAATCAAATCATGCACAGGTATATGCAGCCCTATACGTGATTGTTACCATGATAGCCCGCGTACAAGTCCATGAACACTTTTTTGAAAAGATTTAACTCAAAAAATGACTTTTCTTTTGTAGGATGGTGATTGAATGGAGGGAGAGGGAGCATCCAGAGATAGATGCAACAACAGAAAGGGATGAAAGGGCCCAACAAGATTTAAAAATATGTGGCCTTTATAAATTTTGGGCTCTCAAAGTAATGAGGGCTCAAGTGAGGTTACTCCAAATTCTCGTAAACTACTGGGATCCGGAGACAGAGGCCTTCAACCTTGATGGGAAACCATTGCGGATTGAAGTGGACAACATATATTTTATCACAAGATTGTCTCTCCGAGGAGAGGTAGTGAATCTCAAGGCCTGAGGGGATGAGGGTGGTATGACCATGGAGGAGTACATTTCCACCCACTGTGTTGCAGGCACATATAAAGTAGGGAGCCAACTCCCAATCAGGGCGATCGAGAACCTGAGATTAAAAATCATCGTACTTGTAATTACATGGATTTCGGGGTCAGCCTCATTGCACCAGGCATTAAGGCCACTCGTGTTCTATGTGGTGGAGTGTTCATGACCCGTTGTTTATGATTAGTGTACCTCACTGTTGGCTAACATGAAGAGACAACTGACATATTGCAAACAAGGGAGAAAGAGAAATTTTGGATTTTCATCCATTTTGTGTAGCTTTTTCTTTGAGTAGGTTCCAGGCTTGAACCCTGAGTAGAGACTATTCCACACAGACCATGTGATCCAACCATGTCACGATGGACCGATTTGAAGAGGCATCTAGGAGGTGGTAGGGTGCCAACCCCATACAATGATGAGTTATTTTTCTGGTGGTGCCGACAGGTCATAGCCATTGATGACTACTCTTATGCCAATATCGACTACAAAGGGGATCTGGATATGCCTTTTCCACCAGGTTTTTCCTATGGTGATATTGGTAAGAATTTTTTTTTATATATTTCATTTTTTTGTGTTTTTCAAAAAGAATAAAAAATGCAAATATTTTTGTATGGTATCAAGTATTAACAATTGTTTTGTCACACATATGTAGGTCCGCAACGACCAGAGGGATTCCCATGACATCGATGGAGGAGCCGGGGAGATGAGCACTCAGGAGGAGATGCAGAGAGAGTGTTTCAAAATGTGCAGGGGAACCTGTCTCGATTGACGCATAGAATTCCTATGGTTCAAATGGAGGATCTGCTAGAGGCTATGCAATGGTAGGTGGTGGGTGTACCATGTGTGTGGGTGTAAAGCTTTCGATGTCTCGCAAACATCGTAGTGTGCTATCATGATATGCATCTGGTGCCATATGCATAGATGTCATGGTCATATTATATAGCGACCATATTTGTATTTTGAGGGTGTGAGCCCCGTTTTGTACTATGACACCATATTTTTTGAAAAGATGAAATACAATTTTTTTTGTTCTTCGGCTTTACTTATATATGTTACAATGTGTACATGCATGAATGTGTTTTCTTTGCTTAGTTATGTGACAAATTCCAATATAAAACATAATTAGAATATGCATCAGATACATGAGGGTTGAATTGGCCCTCATTTAGCTCGATTGGGTTACAACTCTCTTGTTTTCAGCTTGACTCGACCATGCATTCAATATCTTTCTTACTAAGTGAACCCTTGAAGTAGATGACCAAAATCTCAACTTGTTGTTGATCCTGTCATTCTCTGACTGAATGTTTGGAATCTTGCTTGACGTAATCCATGGAAGTTCTCATGTGATTAGTCAACCTTTCGGACTGCAAACATAAAATCCATGGATTAAAGCTCATCCATCAATTGGTGGATTTTTGGACTCACCAATCCAGTGGTGCCTTCCATCGGCTTCGACTTACACTTGTATTTGGTATTTGATTGAGTAAGGATTGGTGTCTTCTTTTCTTGGATGACAATATATGTGATTTTGGAATTCTATATGTGTGTGCATAGCCTTACTTCAATATACCGAGAACCTACTTGGTGTATATATTCTTTTGGTTAACTTCCCGTCCACCTTTTTTTTAGTAGTTGGATCTTCCCCTCCGTCGATGATGGGAATGATGGATGAAGATGAATCTCTAATGCTTCAGAAACTATAGGAGATATGTGAGAAGAAGGCCATTTCCTTGGAAGAATCTCACAACTGACTTCGTGTAGAAGTCGTTTCCTAGTAGAATGTCGTTGCACAATTGCAGACTGAGAATCAATGACTTACAAGTGAATTGGAGACATCCCATACCTGGCTGGAAGATGAGGATTCCCTCTTTCAAACCAGCCTTTTGCAGCAGTTTGATGAAAATTATAGGAATTTTGTTTACCTAGAGTAGACAAGGGAAACCATTTTTCAAGATATGGTGCATGATTTTGGAAATAAAACCGATCTTGTCAATGATCTCGTGAAAGAGGTGAAAAACATTTCTCATGAAAATAATTCCTTGAAGACAGAGAATGTAGGACTCAAAAATTAGTTGAAGACTATAGAAAATATGTTCCATACTTCTATAACTAAGCACTCTAGGAGGTTTAATACCATGGGGAACACTATGGAAAGATTTTTCCTGATTCTTGAAGATGAATTTTAGGATAGGTTTGACCTTCTTGAATACTTGGAGGAAGATGTGAAATATATTCCTCATACAACATTGAGCACATATGTCAATCAACTGATGGAGACAAATGCCCAGTTGACTCGTGAGTTTTCCCACTTCTAGACTTCGTTGATGAGCTTCGTGATGAAGTTGCTCCTCTTCAATAAGATAACAATCAACTATTTGATGAATATAAAGCATTGAAGGAAAATTATGATGACATATTGCTTCAACTGACAGAGACGGATGAGACTCTTCGGATCTTGTAGGATTGTAAATAGAACCTAGAAGAACAGGTTTTCCAACTGCAAACTGTTGAGAAGAATATTTTTGTTATTGAGTTGACACACTCACCTGTTTCTTCTTCACCCTCTGATTCTCCTTTTAAGAAATATATTATTGATTTGTTCTTTAAAAATAAGGATTGTGTTGTTTCTCCTAGCTTTGAAAAACACAATATAGGTATAGGGTCCCAAATGCTCAACAAGATGGGATATAGCAGAGGAGGACTTGGGAAGAATGGATAGGTCATTTCTACTCCTATTACACATGAGATAACGTCTCCAAGAACAGGTCTTGGATATTATGTTGTTGTTGTCAACTTTCCTACACCTGCTCGTTCTACAAACAAGGAAGTTTGTTCGTTGTAGATGGAGTTCATACTGATTTTCCAGTAGAGCAATCTACTGAATCAATTGATGAGATGGGTTTTTCTAACATGCCAGAAGCTGAGGATATTATTGTTAATGACATTGTTGTTTATATACTGGGTTGTTCTACCCATGATAGTACACCAGAACCTGAGCATATATATCTTTATCAACCAACACATGACTTTGTGCCTTATCATCATCCTCTTCATCGCCATCAAAGGAATGGCAATAATGTTCTCATATGTTTGTAGAACCGACGTGAAATAAAAAAATATGGACTAATATCGACTACCATGATAGACTGTGGTTGGATTGATAAGTGTTCATGGGAACATCTAACCATATTTTTCAAGGGTTCTTATGTCACACACCCAACCCCTTAAGTACCCTTTTAAGGGATGGGTATAAATTTGTTTCCTTCCTACAACATCTCTGAGTTCCTCAAAAAAGGGAACCATTTCTTTCTTCTCTCTGAGATATTTCCAATGACTATGAACTCATCCAAAACTGAGTATTGGTTCTAAAGTTATGGCCTTCTGAAATTTTTGGGGCATCATTGGCCAATGGCCACCCTCTTCGCCACGTGGCATCATTTCTCTCGTTTTGTTCGACATGGCACTATCTTGACCCATATCGTCATTCTTTGGTAGTGACGCATCTGTGAAAGGAGGGGTTACATGGAATATCACCCCAGGGTCTTCTAGAGTATCGGGCCTTCGCGCCTTCGACATTATTTTGCAGATCTGAAAACATCCCAAGAGACCAGAGGTCCCAGAGTCTCTTTCCTCACTGGGATCCATGGTGAAGCTCTATCCACCATTAAAGATATGAAGGATGATATTATCCGCACTTAACACGTGGTTTAAACTTGACAAGGGGTAGGGGTCCCACACCTAACTTGCGACCAATCCCACTACGCCACGTGTTATTATCCAGGAACACCACATCACTATAGTGTACGTGTTAGGACCCTATAATTTATAGGTAAATCAGTATTCTGACTAATATTTATTTTGGGCAAAACGCAGTTTCCTCATGGCGCATAGTGAAAATGCAAAGCATTGGCAGGATATAGTGACAGTGTTATCTCCTAAAATAGCACAGTCAAGTTTGTCAATTTTAGGGGAGGTTACAGGTTTCAGTGGTTTAGGCAAACCCGTAGGTGTTCATTAACCATCGAAAACTAGGGCTTTCGGTGGTTAAAAGAGAAAAGCAAAGCCTGATTAACCACCAAAAACACATAAGCTTGGAAAGATTAGAGCCCGCATTTTCACACAATCCAGATGTCAATTGGTGTAATGATGGAAGGCTAAATGCCAAAAGTTAAGAAAAATGGTGATGAAAAGGTGGTATGATTACTCTTGGTATGTTAAATCTAGATTTTATGTGTTTTGGTACCTGTTAAGACTCCACCTGTCATTTCGCATCAAAACTCTGCATACACAGAATTTTATGACTGATTTAGTTTCGCATAACTGTTTTAAAACTTCACATAGGCCATCCGATTTCAATTTTAAAGGAGTTGCAGTTAATCATTTCCCATTTAATCCAAGTATTTGAAAATCCCTCTGATTTCGGGATTATATCCAAACAAATTATCATTCTTCATTTCTGTTATACAGAAGCCCGAGTCTTTGCAATTTTTATGCCAATTAACTTGCCTCAGATCCGTTTTTCTCCCTAACATTGTGTTGATTGTCTCCCTTAGCCCAAACGTGTCACAATTTGTAGATACAGGCACAGATCAGGTTTAATTCATGAAAAAGGCGGGACTGGCGTTGAGGACAGAGTTGGATGGCACCTGGTATCTCGAGGCTCATCCTGAGATATGTGATTTCTTCAAAGAAGCAGGGTGTTTCACCTACTGTGAGAAGCCACAGAGTTTTCACCAATAGGAACAAGATGTTGATGAAGGAGAATACCAAGTTGTACAGACAGCTCAAGCCCGTAAGATTAAAAATGAAAGATTCACAAACTTCAACTCCAAAGTACCTAGGATTGGAAACCCTAGCAGAGTTAGCCACTACTCTAGATGATGAAACATAACCTTCTACATAGAAAATTGAAGTCTCTGGCACTGTACTTGAAAGATGACCATCACCAAATCAACCTTGAACACTCATAGAAGTAGCGAGGTAATTCATTTTTGCAATTTTGATTTTTTTATGAAAGCACAGTTTTCAGTGGTTTAGGCGAATAGGACGGTTGTTCATTAACCACCGAAAGCAGAGATTTCGGTGGTTAATACACCCAGATTCTATCTATGTTAACCACCGAAACCTGAGACAGGCACTGAAGGTGTATTTTTTCCCAGATCGAAGGTTTTCTCAACCGAATCTCTTGAAAATGCTTTCCAAAGATACATATTGAATTATAGTATCAAATCCAAAATCTATATTTGATGCAAAAGATGGTTGAAGAGGTGTTCAATATGATTAGGCACCTATTTTTGGGGCACAGAATCAGGTTTTGATCCCAATTTGGGAAATTCGAATTCTATCTTCATCAAGGGATATCAAATAACCTTGGGAGGCTTTCTGCACAGCACAGAGGTTCTAGATGATATGAAGACCATGAAATAAGGAGTTGACCTATTTTCTAGGTTCATCTCTTTTCTTTTTGTAAAACTATTTTCACTGTCTATTTTTAGTAAATTTGATCCTTCTTTATAGGATCTCAATTATTTTGTAAAGGCTATAAAGCCAAGAAATTCAGATGAAGNGTTCGACCTGGAAGGAAGTTTTTTCCTTTTGTTGGACTGTAGGCCTTACTATTTCAGGAGGATGTTCTGTAATATTTAAATGATCAACCAGTAATAGACAAATTGTTGACAGGATTCTTGTGTCGAGGTGTTGGTGGCATTTCCTCTCTCTGTTAAGTGTTTTTCCTGTTATCATTTCACTTGTTTTCAAATTCTTATTGTCAAAGGATAGTAATAGAGCAGAATTTATTGGTGAAATACTCTGCACCTGATCTTTTGGTAATCTTTATGTTTCTCTTCTAAAAGCTCAGTTTAGGAATACTTAAATGCTCATTTGCTTGACCTTTTCTCCTCTACTTTTTCCTCATTTGACATCATTCAAACTTAATTCAATCCAACATTTCCACTACCTTGCCCTGTGTAGGATATTTGTCTAAATTTGAGAGTAAATCATATATTTAAGCACAGACACCATTTTCCCAATGGCCCTCCTATTTGTCCCAAACCAACCATTTAAAAAATCAAAAACCCCGATCCCTCATAACTAGCCTAATATCCTATTCCAACCAAGCTAAATCATATGGAGAGAGCCCTCTCCGAGTCTTCGAGGGTTAGATCCAAGACTCCAAGTGGTTGAAACAGTTACCGCTGTCAATTTCTCCCTCAACCTGATAAATTACAGAGCGTTAACAGTACGCAGGCTCGTCCAATCAGGGTTGGACACTTCAACATGGGAAATTTGGTGCTTCGACACTTCGACATTTAAACCACCTTCTTACATCCTCAATTTTTTCCTAGAGTCTCGGAGTTCCAACATTCTAGAACTCCTGCCACGTACTCCAGCCTTTGTCGCTTCAACATTTGGCCTATGCACCAACATATCAAATCTTCTGGAGCCCCGAAGTCTCAAAATCTCAGACTTCCTTGCCGCGTACTTCAACCTTTGACACTTCAAGATGTTCTCACTCCTTGTGCCTTACATTTCCATGAGTAAGACTTTGACAAAGTACTTATGTTGTCCTAAAACCCCTTCCTCATAATAAAATACAAAACAGAGAATATAAAGTTCATATATTTATAGCTTATCCTTTCACTTTGTTGCATCACTACTCATGTCATATATATGTTATAGGGTATAGAGTAATATCATGATCATGTTTTACCATTATCCATTATTAAAAACTCAACACTGTCATTTGTTGAAAAACAGGCTACTACAAGTGTTCCTATAGCGCCAACGCACTTTTTCTGTAAAGGAAAATTGCAGAAACTTCTTGTAGCACCCTTTTAAAAATATTAGTTTTAGACTTTAAAAACCCTCATATGAACTTAATATGGACAAAATATGCTAGACGACCTTAATATATTTATATAAGAAGAGGATAGATCTTCAAATTTTCAAAATGAAAATTTTCAAAATGTTTAGGCATGCATATCTATATCCATGGTTAAATATGGATTTCACCCTAAATCACACATTTAGTTGCCTCAGCCAGTAAATCTAGGTTGTCCCTCCTTGCTAACTTTGCTTGAGAGTGGGTTAACCTCTTCTTAGGCATATCATCATCCAACTTTGTCATTTTTTATTTCTTCATAGGGTTTACAAGTTTCTTACCCTGCTTCCTTTGTTGGTTTGTAGAAACCTTCTTTTTCTCCTAGCTAGGGCAAGCCACGTCCTCCTTTTCCTCCATCAATCAAAATAATGATGAAAAAAAGAGACAACTGGAAGTTCCTGTAGTGCTTGCTTAAAACGAGATCTTGGCATGTTTTAAGAAATTGACCTTTCAAAAACGCTTTATTTCAAGTTATCATGAGACATAAAGCATGAAGTGACATGAGATAACCACTTAGTACATCATATAGACCTTACCCTTTTTTTTTGGATTAAGATCAAGACAACATATAAATTTTAAGGATAGTCCAAAAACTAACTGATGACATGAGATGACCCCTATGAATACTTAAATTACTCCACTTAACCCCTCTTCTTATAAACATAGATATCTCTCATCACAACATTTTGACCCCCGAGGTAAAAACTTTGAACATTTTTTTTTTTTAATTACAATGAGGGTTTAAAACTCATGCAAAAATTTCTAATAAAGAGAGTAGGGATGAGAGAGAAAAACTAAAAAGTGTAGAGGTGCTAACACCAATTACATTCCATTTATCTTCTTTTCTTTTTCATTTTTCTTTGGGTCTAATATTTATCAAATTCCTTCTCTATGTGCATTTTGATTAATTTTTAACCTTGTCACCCTATCTATATATTTTTCAATATTAATAAAAATTATTTCCATTTGATTATGTTGATTATTTGGGTTGGTTGTCATTGATTTCAACCCTTGAAGAAAGTCCAGTAGCGAATTCCAGTAGCACAAAGGTTTGGGTAATGGACCCAAGTTTGTTTGATGTATAATGGTATGAGTTTTAATATATTTGAAGGTAAGACTATTCTAGATGGAGGGTACATGTCATTCCATTTCCAGTGGTATGTGGAACGTCACATAACTCCTCACGGTTAGAGAGTTATGGCCATGTGAAGTTGGAGAACTCTCATGAGTCATCTAGAAGCCTCAAAAGGTCAAAGTAGTCAAAGTGGTTGCAAATAAGAAATTATTTAAATAATAAAGTGAAGTGACGAGTGTGCTATAAGTCAAAGTGGATACAAAAGAAATTATTTAAATAATAAATTTAATGGAGAAATTACTAAGTGGAGAAGTGGTTAGAAGTGGGTTAGCCCTAAAATAAGGAATGTGGTTTAAGATGGTTAGAAGGTAACCTCTTGAGGAATAAGTGAAGTGATCAGTGTACTATAAGTCAAAGTGGATACAAAAGAAATTATTTAAATAATAAATCTAATGGAGAAATTACTAAGTGAACAAGTGGTTAGATGTGGGTTAGCTCTAAAATAAGGAAAGTGGTTTAAGATGGCTAGAAGGTAACCCCTTGAGGAAGCTACATAAAAGTATAAATAAGCGTCAAGGGTCTCTCATTTAATTACACTTGAGCATATTGAATATATGCAAGTGACTAAGGTAACCAAAGGATATCTAAAGCGAATTTCAGAGGGAAGGTGAAGTAAAGAAGACCAAAATTCAAGGGAGGATCAATTCTTTTGATGATGTTTTCTAAGGTATGTTATTTACAGGTCATCTCACCATTTTTGCAATAACTTTTTTTCTAGAATGATTCAGATCGCAAAATCCAGAGTCCGTTTAGGAAACATATCCAAGTAGTTGTGATAAAAAAATTATCTTGTGATTCATTGTATTTTTGTAGTTGCACTTTGTGGAAAATAGGGTTTGTGGCTAGTCCTTAAACTAGTCTAAAACAAGTGTTTCAGGAAAAAATGTCATAACGTCTTCATAACAGATCCAAATTTAGTAAGACCAAATGTATTGGTTAGAGTACAGTCTGTAGTATTCTATGTACCATTTTCACATCCATACAACAGATATTCCATGTGGGGCATGCTCTACAAGTTCGCTCTGTAGAATAAGCCAGAATTCAACAAGGTATGTCATTTTTTCTATAACTCATTTTATGAGAGGTTACAAGTAGTGAAACATGGAGGAACTGCATAAAAGACATTGAATAACATTTTGTATTATTTTCATATCTTTATTCATTACAGGTACATAGTTATGATTATTTCAAGTTAGGGTTATTGACTAATCCAAAATTAGTCATGTGAGACCAAAGTAAAGTTTGATGAAAATGATAGTCTATTGTTGTTAAAGTTAAGGAAGGTTTGCAGGTATGTGATCATATACACCAGGTCTATTACAAAGTTACAAATCAGATTTGGGTGATGAAATTGATGAGGGATTTGTTAGGATATTTAGACACTTAGGTGTTAGTTAAGAACTACTTGGTCTAATGTGTCGTTAGGTAAAAGTGTGTTTCTTTAGTATAGATTAGTATGCATTTGTAGCTATGACATCCGACAGTCACGATATGTTCCTGACATAGCGTGTTCTGACGGTTCATACTCTCCTCGATCTTAACGGCCATTGATATGTGGCTTTACACCCGATTGGTCCATGATCTCTATTTAAAGATCATGGAGGGTCATTTTCCAACGATCAATTCTGAAAAACTCTCTTGTAAAATCTATTTGTAATATTTTTCTTTTCATTAATAAACTACTCCAAGTGGTTGCGTTGGCTGGGGCCGTGGATGTTTCCCCGTAGGGGTTTTACCATGTGAAAAACATCGGTGTGTTGATCTTTGATCTGGTTATGTGAGTAGTTATTGAAGGTGTTTTTACTCTGTTGGAATACCTGTGTTTTCTAACATGGTATCAGAGCCTGTTTGAATACCCACTCCTATTGTAAATCGAGATCATGAAGTCGAGTTGTCTCATCTCCATTTTCTGTCATTTAGGAACTATTATGTTGCGTCTGGAGCAATCGTTTCATTTAGGAACACTTTTTGTTTCATTCGGAAAGGTTTATGTTTGGCGACGATACATCCATTACAATCAGATCCGGAGGTATAAAGCTTGAATACGCATTTTTAAAATTTTTGCAGAGTAGTATTTTGGTTTTATTTTTATTTTGTATTATTTATTTCTGGGTTGCTACTCTTTTAGATCTGTGTATTTTATTTTCCCCGTGCCCTATGCGATCTCAGAAAATCAGGAACAAATAGGAAAAGGTGCATCTTCTAAGTAAGCTAACCAAGATCTAACTCGTGTTGTCATCGAGAAGCGAAATTTTTTTCTTGTGTGAAAAGAGTTTTTTTTTTAGTGCTCTCCAAGGTCGTCTTCAACAATAACAACAACAAAAACAATCCTCCTTCTGAACATTACAATATGTTTTGTTAAACCATTTGGTTAAAATTTGTCTTATTAAGTAAGAGGTCTTGAGTTCAAGTCTCTCTTTTGTGACTTTTTTTTGAAAAAGTTCATGCTAAAATTGTAAAGTGTATTTCACTTCAAGTATAAAAGTGAATCACTATAAGTAGCTTTAATATTTTATTTTAGAGTTATTTATTTTGCATGCATATTTTTTGTTATAAAGTAACTTCATTGTAAAAGTGATCCCCACTTCTCTTTATAAAAGTGGGTCACTTCATAAAACAACTTACACTATCACGTGGTCATTTGGTTATCGTTTATGTCTTTTTTTTAAAGGGCATAACTCTCACATCCGAAGTCTATTTCCAGTGCCTTTTTTTTAAACTGCATAAATTTTCGATCTCTTTACATCCAGATCATTAGTTTCAGTTTTTAAATCCATATTATATGCATATTTAATAGGGATTCTACAAGTAATGTCTTGCTTACCAACACCAACTACTTCCAATGGAAATCCCATATGGAAGATTTATTAAGAAGTAAAGCCTTGTACCGGATTACCTTGGGAAAGGAAAAATAACCCACTGATGATGATAAGAAAGCCAAATGGGCTAATAGAAGTGACGAACCATGTGGACTAATCAAAATGTCCATATCTCTTGATTTAAGGTTCCACCTTAAAGAAATTGATGACCCCGAAGAAGCTTGGGAAAAGATTGAATCTGTGTTTGGTAAACTCAATATTATTCGAGAACAACAGTTAGAAAATCAAGTACTGACCTTGAGTCCAAGTGATTTTTCTTGCCTTGGAGACTATCTATCTAAGTTTAAAACACTTAGAATTATATGTGAAGAATGTGAGATAAAAATGGAGGAAGAGCATTGCATCTATCTTATTCTTTCTAAGCTAGGTAGTGCATATTCTGTGTTTCTATCTACATTTTATGCCATGAGAGAGGATCTAGGAAAATCTTATCAAAAAACTACTCTTGAGTCCTTTTTTGTTTCTTTGATTAGAGAGGAAGATAATCTTGTACAACTTGGAGTGATCAACACTGCAGGTACCTCCAACAAAGCCTTAGTTTCCCAGCAGAAAGATAAACCCAAGTATCCCAAGAAGTACCATTCTCACTACAACAAGCAACATAAGGGTCTTAAACCCGCTCAGACAGCTTCAGCTCCTAATGGTGACAAAGGAGAAAAATATAAAAATAAGAAGACTGATAGACATTGCAACTTTTGTGATAAAGATGGTCATGATGAGTCCAAATGTTTCAAGAAGATGGCAGCTTTAGAAGCAACAATGAAGAAGTACAACATCAATATTGATTCTACTTCTTCTTCTTCTTCTTCTCATGGGCATGCACTTTTTGCTTCTGGTTTCTCCTTCAATACAACTTCTACTTATTTTGATGAGTGGCTTATTGATTCTAGAGCATCTTATCATATGGCTAAGGATAAAGACATATTTTCTTCTCTAAATGAATGTAACACCAAGAAAATATTTTTTGGTGATGATAGATCTCTTAGTGTTGTAGGATTTGGAATAGTTCAAGTAGATAATGGTCATTTCAATGATGTATTATGTGTTCCAACTCTTTCTTGTAACCTTCTATCAGTCTATCAAATCACTCATTTAGGTGAAGGTAAAACCGTAAAGTTTTCACCTCACCAAGTTGTAATCAAAGATCTAAAAGATCCTAAGCATGTTCTTGCAACTGGAATTGCTGATGATATTACCAGGTTGTACAAGTTTGACAACTTTGGGTCATCACCTTTTTCATCAGTTTTTGTTTCTCATAGCGATGACTTGAGCAAACTTTGGCATGAGTGGTTTGGTCATATAAACTATCGTTCATTGCAGCAACTATGTAATCAACAGATGGTGACTAGTCTTCCTCTTTTTTCATGCAGAGATGGTGTTTGTACCAGTTGTCTTCTCGACAAACATCATCGGGACAATTTTGAAAAACGTGCCTCTTCGCACGCCTCGAGCCCTTTCCTGGGTGAAAGTATTTCTTAACTTTCATTGATGATTTTTCCAGACGTACTTGGGTTTACTTCTTAAAACTTAAGAGTGAAGTTTTTGACAAGTTTTTAGACTACAAGGTCCTTGTAGAAAAACAATTTGGACATCAAATTCAAAAGTTAAGAACAGATAATGGAGGCGAATATGTGAACAATAATTTTACAAGTTACTGCACTACACAGGGCATCCAAATGCAACACATTGTTCCATATACACCACAACAAAATGGTGTTGCTGAGAGAA
>SNQJ01S0009466.1:139034-164377 GCA_010110895.2 Picea sitchensis | reverse complement strand
TTATCTCTTGACATTGTATTGGCAATTTATGATAAGGAATTTTTTGTTGGGTTTTCTTCCCCTAGAGGGTTTCCCAAGATAAATGTTGTGTCTCTTGTGAATGTGTATTTCTCAGTGATCTTGTTCTTATGTTGCTCTTATCTATTGAAATGCAAAGAAATATAATAATGGCATAAACATTAACATCTTGGACAATGTGGACAAAGATGGATTTGTGAAAACACTTAGCATGTTTGGACAGATATATGACAGTGGACGAGAGCATAGATTCATAGATTGGTTCAGAGAGTCATTCAGAGACAAAGGAACATTATGGATATTAATTACATAGAAAATGGCTCGAATAATGTTAATGGATTCCAAATTGACAGATATTTTTTGGACACATGCAAGGCATACATCAATTCACATTCAAAATAGAGTAATGCTCAGAAAAAACAATGAAAAAACTCCCTACGAGCTATGGAAAGGAAGACCAAAAAATGTGAAGCACTTTAGAGTATTTGGAAGCAAATGCTACATCAAAAGAGAAGATTGAAGAATGGGAAAGTTTGACTCTCGTGTGGACAAAGGAGTACTTGTTGGTTACTCAAGTACAAGGAAAGCATACAAGTGTTACAATCTGAGATTGAACTAGTTGTGGAAAGCATCAATGTAACAATTGATGAAATGGATGGAAGAGAATCAAAGGAAGAAGAAAATGAATCAGTGGAACAACTTTACGAAGAAGAAGCAAAAGATGAAGAAGAAGTAGAAGAGGAAGATGAAGAAGATCAGACAAAAGTAGAAGAGCAAATTCAGCGAGTGCCTCCAAAGACACCTATCAAACGAGCACAAAAGAATCATCCTTCAGATCAAATTATCGAAAACAAGGATGTAGGAGTTGAGACTAGAAGAAGAATATGTTCACCAGAGCAAATGCACCTAGCACTTTTATCTACAATTGAACTGAGCAATTTTGAAGAGGCCAGCAAGGATGAATTCTAGAATCAAGCCATGGATGAAGAATTTGATCAAATAGAGAGGAATGACACTTGGAAATTGGTTCCAAGACCAAAGAATAAGAATGTGATTGGCACAAAGTGGGTTTTCAGAAATAAATTGAATGAAGATGGACATGTTACAAGGAACCAAGCTAGATTGGTATGTAAAGGATACACACAGGTTGAAGGAATCGACTTTGAAGAGACATTTTCCCCAGTTTCCAGAATGGAAGCAATCTGGTTGTTCTTAGATTATGCATGCTCCAAGAATATTAAAGTGTATCAGATGGATGTGAAATCATATTTTCTAAATGGGGAACTTGAAGAAGAAGTCTACATTGAACAACCAGAAGGATTTCAGTTGTCAGAGAACACATATTATGTGTGTAAATTGAAGAAGGCCTTATATGGTCTAAAACAAGATCCTAGAGAATGGTACTCTAGACTGGATAAATATCTACAGAAAGAAGGGTTCAGAAAAGGAAGTGTAGACAACAACCTCTACATCAAGGTAACTCAAGATAGTATTTTATTAATTGAAGTTTATGTTGATGATATTATTTTTGGAAGTAGTGATGACAGGTTAAGCCAGAAATTTGCAAAGGATATGCATAATGAATTTGAAATGTCATTACTCGGAGAACTATCCTTCTTTATGGGTGTTGAGATACGTCAAATCAACCAAGGAATTTTTATTTCTCAAACTAAGTATATCAGAGAAATGATAAAGAGGTTTGGAATGGAATATTGCAAACCAGTTACTACTCCTATGCAAACCAGTTGCAAGTTGAAAAACAATGATGATTCAAAGACTACATACCATAGGAAATACAGGTCAATGATTGGTAGTTTACTATATGTGACAACATCCAGACCAGATGTAATGCAAGAAGTTGGACAGGTGGCACGATTTCAAGCAACACCAAAGGAATCACATGTATTAGCAGTGAAGAGGATTTTCAGATATCTCAAAGGAACAAAAGAGTTTGGATTATGGTATCCCAAAGGAAAGGATCTATCACTTATTGCCTACACAGATGCAGATTGGGCAAGTTGCATTAATGATCGATGAAGCACCAGTGGAGCAACATTCTACTTGGGTGAGTGTTTAGTATCTTGGCTAAGCAAGAAACAATCATCAATATCTTTATCTACAACCGAAGAAGAGTATATTGCAGCGGTAGGATGTTGTACTCAGGTTCTATGGATGAAACAAACTTTGACAGATATGCAGGTTGAGTATGATGAGCCCATTCCAATATATTGTGATAATACAAGCGCCATCAGTATCTCAAAGAACCCGGTGATGCACTCAAAGACGAAGCACATTCCAATAAAGTATCACTTTCTACGGGAACAAGTTGCATAGAAGAACATCAGAGTTGAATATGTGGGCACAAAAGAACAAGTGACAGGCATCTTTACAAAATCTCTTCCACGGGAATCCTTTGAGTATCTTCGCTAGAGACTCAGAGTAATTTGTACTCCAAAATGAATTATTTTGAATGCTTATCTTATATGTCTTAGATTTACACGAGGAAACACCATAATGAGGACAGTTCGGGTTGGGAGATCAATTATAGGAAGAGTTCAGTCAGGGGAAGTATCCCCAAGGACAATTCAGTCAGGGAGAGAAGCCACGGATGGAAAGATACATTTTCCATTGATGACAAAGGGGGGAAGATTTATAAGATGCAAAGGTAAATTCTTGGAGAAAGAGCACAGAGGCATGGTTCCAGGGGGAGCGATGGTCATAGGGGGAGCATGAGTGATATGACTTCATTATTGCATCATAGTTTTTTCATCAATGCCAAAGGAGGATATTGTTGATTATTTGGGTTGGTTTTCATTGATGTCAACCCTTGAAGAAAGTCCAGTAGTGAATTCTGGTAGCACAAAGGTTTGGGTAATGGACCCAAGTTTGTTTTATGTATAATGGTATACATTTTAATATATTTGAAGGTAAGACTATTCTAGATGGACAGTACATGTCATGCCATTTCTGGTGGTATGTGGAACGTCACATAACTCCTCATGGTTAGAGAGTTATGGCCATGTGAAGTTGGAGAACCCTTGTGAGTCATCTAGAAGCCCCAAAAGGTCAAAGTAGTCAAAGTGGTTGCAAAGAAGAAATTATTTAAATAATAAAGTGAAGTGATGAGTGTACTATAATTCAAAGTGGATACAAAAGAAATTATTTAAATAATAAAATTAATGGAGAAATTATTAAGTGGACAAGTGGTTAGAAGTCGGTTAGCCCTAAAATAAGGAAAGTGGTTTAAGATGGTTAGAAGGTAACCCCTTGAGGAAGAAGTGAAGTGATCAGTGTACTATAAGTCAAAGTGGATAGAAAAGAAATTATTTAAATAATAAATCCAATGGATAAATTACTAAATGGACAAGTGGTTAGAAGTGGGTTAGCCGTAAAATAAGGAAAGTGGTTTAAGATGGTTAGAAGATAACCCCTTGAGGAAGCTACATAAAAGTATAAATAAGACGAAAGGGTTTCTCATTTAATTACACTTGAGCATATTGAATATATACAAGTGACTGAGGTAACCAAAGGATATCTAAGGCGAATTTCAGAGGGAAGGTGAAGTAAAGAAGGTCGAAATTCAAGGGAGGATAAATTCTTTTGATGATGCTTTCTAAGGTATGTTATTTATAGATCATCTCACCATTTTCGCAATAACGTTTTTTCTAGAATGATTCAAACCACAAAATCTAGAGGTCATTTAGGAAACATATCGAAGTAGCTGTGATAAAAATTTCAGCTTGTGGGTCATTGTATTTTTGGAGTTACACTCTGTTGAAAATAGAGTTTGTGGTTATTTCTGAAACTAGTCTAAAACATGTGTTTCGGGTAAAAATGTCATAACTTCTTCATAACATATCCAAATTTAGTAAGACCAAATGTATTGGTTAGAGTACGTTCTTCAGTCTTTTGTGTACCATTTTTATATCCATACAACAAATATTCCATGTGGGGCATGCTCTACAAGTTCTCTCTCCAGAATAAGCCAGAATTCAACAAGGTATGTCATTTTTTTTATAACTCCTTTTCTGAGAGGTTCCAAGTAGTGAAACCTGGAGGAATTGAAAAAACAACACTGAAGAACATTGTGAACTATTTTCAGTTCTTTATTCATTACAGGTACATAGTTATGATTATTTCAAGTTAGGGTTGTTGACTAATCCAAAATTAGTCATGTGAGACTAAAGTAAAGTTTGATGAAAATGTTAGTCTCTTGTTTTTAAAGTTAAGGAAGGTGTGCAGGTATGTGATCATATACACCAGGTCTATTATAGAGTTACAAATCAGATTTGGATGATTGAATTGATGAGGGCTTTTGGTTGAGGTACATGTTGGGTACATGGTTGAGACAAGTAGTTGATGAATTGACACATACATGAAGTGTATAGTTGATGATGTTGGTACATGTTGATGAGTCATAGTTTATGTGTATTTGATGCATGATTGGTACATATTTGGTGCATGGTTGATGCGGTCGTTGATGGTACAGGTTGGTGCATGATTGATGCACTTGTTTATGGTACAGGTTGATTATAGGCTATTGTGACAAGTTATTTGTACAGGTTTGGTGCATAGTTGATGCAATTGTTTATGGTACAGGTTGAGGTATAGGTTGATGTATGCTACATGTCGGAACATGTTATTGGTACATGTTGTTACAGGTTGTTTGGTGCAGGTTGATTGGTACATGTTTACAACAGTATATCTCACAATGATAGTGTGATAGTGGTTCATATCACTCATTCCCAAGCGAATGCCATGAAGGCAACATCCAATTATCAATGTTGTTTTACTATTATTGTCAAGGAGGAGGTTTCCCACATTGAGAATTTAGTGAGGAAGAAATGGAGAAAAATGACCAACAAACAAATTAAGGTAGAATTTAGGGACTGCGTTCCAAACATGGGGTTCTCTTGCTCCAAATATACCAAGATCTTCAAGCTTAGAAAGCTTTATTAGTTGAATAAATCTTTCATAGCACAAGTTGTGGAGGAGAGGGGTCAACAACAACCAACCAAGTCTCTGCAAACTAGATCTAATGAATAAAAAGTTTAAAGTAGTTTATGACATTGACATCATAGTGACAAACTCAGAAGATATCAAGTACAACCCAATGGTAGCAACAGAACATGCTCAAGAGTTTGAAGGTGCCCCTTCCAACCCCATCTTGATTGATGAAAATCTTGAGGAACAAGAGGACACTTGGTAGTAGCATAGGTAGGCACATGTCCTCCTAGGTTAGCAACGCCTACACTCTTTTGGTAGCTTTATAGATGTGAGCTATGCTTCCGCTTTTAGTTCTATCAATTATATTTTATGTTATTTTTAGTAGATATTTAGACCATGCTAATTTGGATATAAATAACTATGCCTTATAATCTTGCAAAATAAACATTGATATTTTAATTTACATTATTAGTAGTATTTTTAAAAACAAACTAATATTAATCTTAACTATATTTTATTTTGTATTTCATTAATATAAATTTCATCTAACTTTAAAATAAACTAAAATATTAAAAAAATAAAACTATAATAATAATTCAAATTACTTGTACTATTCACCTTAAATGATCCCGTATACTAACTTTGTCTCATATAGTCCATGGACAATCCATTGTGAAAAAAATTGTTGCCTAACTAAAAGGAGGGCAACTTTTTTCCTTAAAATGTTGGTGGCTTTTTACAATTGCTTTTTGTCGCTTGAGTTCCTGGTATGCTTTTTACAATTGCTTTTTGTCGCTTGAGTTCCTGGTATGCTTTTTACAACTATTTTAAATTTTTTGTTCGGTAAAAGTGTGTGTGAACAACATGAGCAAAATAAAGGCATGCACCGTTTTATGTGAGAGAGAACATGAGAAGAATAAACTAAAGACATGCACCCTACCACTTATATTTGTTGCACTTTATCACTTATAATAGTTGCATTTTTTTTATTTACGATTGTTTAAGTTCATACATCATGTTGTTGAATATTTAAATTTATTTTTTTTAAATTAAATTAATTATATATAAGTTTAAATTTTAAAGATAAAAAAAATTAATTTAATTTAAAAATAAAAAATAAAATATTCAATAACATGAGTTTAATTATATATATATATATATATAATTTAATTTTAAGGTTATGGTCAAAACATCAAATTGGTGTATGAGATTTTCTTGTTTGTGGGATCTACAGAAATATACATATCTTATTTCTTCTAGATTTGAACAAAACACATGTTTTTAACCATTATGCCCACTTTTGAACTTATGATCTCTTAGAAAGAAACATATGTTAATAAATTAATTATTTTATATTAAAAAAAATACAAGCAATTTATTTTTAAACAATGTTTATCTATAATGTTTAAGAATAAAATTATAATAAATATAAATGTAATAAATATTCAACTTTTAAATTTGTATACTTCTGTTAGAAGTAATTGAAAGTGATTAATATAAATATGTATTTTCTATTTTAAATAATAAACTAAAATTATAATAATATTAAGTTTATGTGTTATAGAAAGTTGGTGATGGAGTAGTGGAGTGCACTATTAAAATACTTTGCTATTTGCTATTTGAGATCACAAACTCAATCTAGTTGTCAATTCAACAATACAATACAATTAAATTAAATATATATATATATATATATATAAATAAAAGTAATTGTAAAAAATAGTTTTTTATCTCTTTTCAATGAGTGTCCATTCAAAAACTATATATATTAAATAGCTTGAAATATTAATTATATAAAGATAAATGTAAAAAATAGTTTGATTTCTTCTTTCAATGAGTGCAGAAGCAATATCATTAAAGATTTCAATGAGTGCAGAAGCAATATCATTAAAGATAAATGAGAACCAACTTTTTGTGGGCATATTAAAATTATAAACTATTAGTACTTACCCGTTAATTTAATTCATGTAAATCCATTTCATATATATTCGATGTTACTTTTTGGATAAAAGAATGCAGTCAGAGTGCGTTTTGTATTGATCATTCACATTCATTTTGTGCAGATTCCTTTTGGCAATGAAATTATCATTTTTTATTATGATGTTATTTATAAGTCCCAAAATAAGTGGCTCGAGTCCATGTATATATTGCTTTACAATTAACATGTGCTCTTTGTCGCTAGTGAGTGAATAATAATATGATGTGTATAGCTTGGAAGTTTTCCGTGTTTTGTTTAGAGAAAACTTCAAACATATTTATGGGATTCACCGTATCTTTCCACGTGTACTTTCATAAGATAAGCGAGTCCGAATTCTTCGTTTATAACGTAGGCGGAGTGAGAAAGATGGACTTCACACAAAAACGCGTAGCGCAATCTCTGCACGACTAAAATCTAACGCTTTATTTGACCTTGAAATTTTCCTTTACTTTTATACTCAAGTTTTCTCTTAAAATTATTAGTGAAGTAATTACGGTTTTTGAATTTTTTTATTTTTATAGGGTATTCGAATTATACATATTCAATCATTTGAATTTAAATTTGAAGTTTTAACAACTTTTTATTTAATTTTAGTAAAAATTGATTAGAAAATATACACTTAAAAACTCCAAAAAATAGAACGTTTAAACTAGGACAAAGTAACCACATAATATATATTATCAAAAAAATAATAAACAGTGACCAAATATACATGTGAAGTCACAGTGGTGCTAGATTGTGCAACAAGGAGTTTTAGTGTATATGTGAACGAGCACTATTTTTCAATCAGATAAACATACATTTATTGAATTTAATTACAAATATGATTTCTATGAACATTATTTGATATCTTTAGAATATTCTTCATCATCACAATAAATAGAAGACCACTATTTCAACCCTTAACTTCTTTACATGACAAAAACATTAAAAAAATGATTATCTTTATTAGCATAATAATGGATGATGAAGTAAATGTCCAATTTATTCACTGCTTCTAGGTTTTAATTGTTGTATTTTAGTGGGGTGCGTTTACTTTTTCCTGCAATAATTTAATATTCCTAGGTGCGTTGACCGAGTTTATTTTTTCTTCCGGTGCGTGGCATGTGTTTATTTTTTACTTCAATAATTTAATGTTCCTGGGTGTGTGGCTCAGGTTTATTTTTTTACTGTTGTTAGTGGGATGTGTTTTCCCTGTCTCTTTTTTCACTGTGTCGCTCGGCCGATCAATTCCAATACATGGTTTGTATATAGATCTCATGTTGGTCGCATAGTAAAGTTTCTTCCCTCTTTTTTCTTGTATACATATACAGTCGGCCTAGTTTTGGGGATTCTGGACACCCTACGGTTCAGATCAAGGAGTTGTATATCTATCTTAGTCTATGATAAATTTTATGGTTTGCGCAGGTTACCATCTAGTCGAGGCATCTTTGAGTGTTTCCACTACAAGATTTGAGTACCCCGAGGCTCTGAGCGAGAAGTTTTACTCACCATGTTTGCGATCGCATCATTTGGTTTCAATTTTTCGATATACAACAATTCATATGTGTGACTTCCTCATTTATTTAACAAATGACTTATCTTTATCAAATCATAAATTAGAGATATGCGATGATAGGATTATAGAGAAAACAAAAAACATTATAGAAACCATAGATTCTTTGCATACAAGGCTAACCACTTATTCATGCAACTTACATATTCTTTTTTTTTTTAAAAGTGAGTTAGAGATTCTATAATATTGGGAAAAATATGGTACAGAAAGAAAAGTGAGGTATCCCCTTATCTCCCAAAAATGAAACCAGATCTGGGGATCTTAAGTTGCGCTATCTACTATAGCGAGGGGATGGTTGGGCCGCCACCCTAGGAAACCGGTCCAGTGTCTGAAAACTTGTTTGAAAAACTATACCAAAATAGATACAAAAAAAAAACAGAAACGTAGAACAGGGGTGGTTCATACACTGATAAACAAAATGACCAAGGGTTGAGACTACACTAGTCCAAGAGGATTGGATGGATTTCATCTCCTTCTTTCCTTCCCTCGTCTTCCTTTCTTTGCTCTTTCGTGCGCGTCCTTCTGATGTAGGTTGGTGTCCTGCGTCCTTCTGCTGGAGTGATGTCCATGTGGTGGACATAGCGAAGATAGAACTGGAATTCTTTTGCCATTCGTTTCATTCTTTTGTTTAGGCTCCTCTGGTCCTCTGTTATTCTTCTTGCACTAGCCTCCAAGTTGCTGAGGCGGCTCAGAATTTCTGTTATCTCCTTCTTGTGGCCCCGGTTTTCCACCCTGTTGGTCTCGCTCCTGTCTACTCTCAACTTAGTTATCAACATTTTGGTGCACCAAGATTCCTCCATCGTTTTATGGTAGAGGGTTGTCCTGGGTTGTGTGGCCCCTGGGTCCCTTATTCCGTCTGTTTCTTGGATGAGTTATGCCCATGATTTGCCCTGGTGCTTTGTGTTGACTTCTCGCTCCCACCTATCGATGACCGCTTTGCCCTTCGGGTTGACCTGTGCAAGAAAGGTGCCTTTGGCCTCTCTAGCCACCTGCTCCATCCTTGTGATATTCTAGGCGCTTGTTGGAAGATCCTCCCCCTGGGGGGCCCTCTTACTCTGGGTATTCTTCATTCTCACCATCTCGGTTTGAATGCGGTGGTTTTTGTCTTGACTTTGTCCTCCACTTCTATTCGCCACCTCCTAGTGTGTAGTATGGTCCCTGTAATTGTTATTCTCTGGTCTGTAGCTATCCCTGATGCTTCTTCTTTTAAGGAGTTTCCCCGGCTGCAATCTTATCCTGGTAATCATGGATCTCCCGTAAATGCATACCTTTTGGTCCTTTTTCACTATTTCAAAGTGTGTGCATTTGGGACCCCTGTCATCGTCGTTGAACCAATCTGTTGCATTGCATGTTGTACACCTATCATTTCCTCCCCCTGTATCTGTGCGTGGGTGATGTGTACCCATTCCTGCCCACGGGCTATCCTTTTGATCTTCGTCCTTTGTCATCTATGGATTGACCTTTCTGCTCTCCCACAGACCACCCCTGTACTTCTTTCTATTTACAGGACCGTGGTGTCGTACCTCCTCTTGTGGTGTGACCGAGATCTGCATTGTAACTCATGTTTAGATGGTGGCCTATCGGATTCTGCCTGGATCCTACTCACCCTTTAGTTAACTCTGTGCCTTAAGCCTCGATATGGTCATCCGTATTTTGGCTATTGTCATAGTCCTTTGCTGCTAGTTGGATACAATCTATCTGAAACTGACCATTCGGGATGTTACTCCTTGTGGAATCTAGTTATGGTCCTTCATGGTCGACCCCTACATTAGTGATTCTATCCACTAGTCCATTACTGACCTTCGTACCCAGCGCAACTCCACTATGATCCTTGTCTGCAAATGCCCCTGGATTTTTTGCAAGGAGTGAGCCAGGCACCAGTGCCTCTGTATTTTTCCCACTCTAGTGTCGTTTTGGAGTTTCCTTACTGTGTTGATGACCAGCGTGGAATCTCCTTCCACTATGACATTGGTCATTCCTTCCCTGTGTAATATCTCAAGGCCGGTCTCCAGGGCTCCAAATTCTACGGCGTTGTTGGTTGAGTTTCCCAGACTCCCAGTGTACAGCCGAATTATTTCTCCTTGATTGTCCCTGATTAATCCCCCCATCCCTGTCTGTCCTGGGTTGCCTTTCGACGCCCCATCGAAATTCATCTTGAGGGAGCCCTTTGGTGGTGGTTTCCAGTTGCACTCACCTACTTCTAGTTGTGGCAGCCGTCTTACCCGAGTGGGGTTGCGTCCTTCTTTCAGTTGAAAAGCCTCTAGAATTCGAAGCTCTCGATCTGTGAGTTGTGCTCTTTTTGTTTGGCAGTTGCGGCTCTGTACCGTTTCTCTTGTCATGGAGATTATTGTTTCCTTGATCTTTCCAACCGTTCAACTTTGGTTCCTGAAGATGCATCAGTTTCGTTCCTTCCATATTGCCCAAATGATCATGCTAGGAATGAGGGTCCAACAGAGATTCACCTCTTCGTTTTTGTTGTAGTTTTCCTTCCAAATGTTTATAGTTGCGGAAATATTACCTCTGATTCTATTAGACTATCGAAAGATGCCTGCCACCCAATCCTAGACTTCTACTGTGTAGGGACATTCATCCAGGAGATGGTTCGTTGTTTCCTCATTTTATTCGCATAGGTGACATCTTGAAGGGCCTATGAATCCTCTCTTCTTTAGGTTTTCCCCAAGTTAGGATTTGGTTGTGTAGTATTAGCCACTGGAAGATTTTAATTTTTGGCCATTGGGGGTTGCTCTAGAGCTTATCCCATTGATGTGTCGATTCTTCTTAGTCCTGGTCCACTATATTGTGGAGAAATTCTTTAATATTGAATTCCCCGTTGTCTTTGTGTCCCCATCTCAGCTGGTAATTTTCGTCTGTGACTGCAATTTTTCATCTCCCCAATTCCTCCTCCACCTCTTTTACTGTTGTTGCGGTCTGGTCTCTAGTATGTGGGGTGAGAGTGTTCCAGATTCTCCATTTGTTGTGATCTATTTCTTGCTTCCAGTAATGGTAGACTCTGGTTTTGCCTTGCGCCATCATCTCCTGTTGGAGTACCTCCTGGCCTGGTTTTTCCATTCTAGGTTCCTGTTGCCAGGCATCCTCCCAGAATCGGGCGGTTCTACCATTTCTTATTTCCCAAAAGTTGTATGTCTAGATCCAGGCCTTATTGCGCCAAGCTAGGTTCCAAATGGCAGAACCTTCCCTAGTGCCTCTGAAGCAGATTTTGTCCTAGTCACAAATGTTCGGGGCGTACTTTGCCTTCCACAGGTTGACCCATGGCGTGGTAGTTTCTTTGACCCAGCGCCACCAGAGTTTCACCCCATAGGCTTCATTGGTCACTTGCGGGTCATGTAGCCCCAGGCCTCCTTTGCTTTTTGGTTTACAGACCTTCTCTCAAGCCACTAGTGCACATTTTTTCCTAGTTTCCGCTCCTCACCAAAGGAAGTCCCTTTGTATGGTTCTTATTTTTTGTAGAATCCCCTTGGGGGTTGGGAAAACTGACATCATGAAGTTTGGGATAGCTTGTAGAACCGACTTGGTTAGGATGAGTCTTCCAGCTAGATTGATGGATCTGTACGTCCAATTTTTTACTCGGTCTTGTAGCTTGTTGACTATTCCTTCCCAAGTTGATAGCTTGCAAGCTTTGTCTATCACGGGGATGCCCAAGTACTTAGTTGGGAGTGCTTTGCGTTCAAAGCCCAAGATGTTGGCCAAATTCCTTTGGATTGCAGGGTTGGTATTAAAGAAGTAGATCATAGATTTGGACTAATTTATCTCTGTTGGATCATGTTGTCATTGATGACAATGGTTTGATTGATTGATGTCATTGATTGATGTCAAGTGATTGATTGATGTCAAAGGATTGATTGAATGATGATTTGTGTAATATATGTATTGTCCTTGATGAGAATGCATAGATGAAGATGGATCAATGAGTTGTCATTGATACATGATGAAGATGGATCGATGTGGTTCCATTGGTATATGATGCATTATTGGAAAAATGTATAGATGACTCATTATTGTCTTATGGTATATGATGCATTATTGGAAAATGTATAGATGACTCCATTGTCTTATCATGATTGGTAAGTACAAATGGATGAACTCCCAAAGTGGTCCTCTATGGTGAAAGCCCTCACTGAAGACGCTTGTGGATTGAGTTATCCTAGAAGAATGGTTGGAGGACCCATGCTCTCATTATTGTCTTACTGCGATTGATAAGGTGTACAAACGGATGAACTCCAAAGTGGTCCCCTTATGGTGAAAGTTTTCCTAATGAAGACGCCACGGATTGAGTTATCCTAGAATAAAGGTTGGAGGAATCGGCGCTTTGTATGAGCGACTCATCTAGATGAAGATCAAGGAAATTGTTATGAAATCCATATTAGATGGATAGTGCTTATCATGCCATCTCCGGTGGTATGTATAATGTCACATAACTCCTTGTGGTTTGAGAGTTATGGCCTTACTAAGATGAAGGGACCCCTACATGAAGGCTTGAAGCCCCCAAAGTCAAAGAAGTCAAAGTGACCTAAAAGAAGAAAAATGATAAAATAAGGTGACAAAATCAAGAAGGAATATTTATGGAAAGTGGAATAAGAAAAAATAGGTTAAGTGACCTAGAAATGGCTAATATTATTTATTCAATGTGGATTATTTAAATAATAAAGAGAAGTGACAAAATCAAGAAATGATAAAATAAGGTGACAACCAAAAAATAAATATTTATGGAAAGTGGTTAACTCTAAAAATAGGAAAAATAGGTTAAGTGACCTAGAACAAGTTAATTATTTAAATGATAAATTAAAGTGAAAATTCAAGGTGGATTATTTTAAATAATCAAGAGAAGTGGACAAAATCAAGAAATGATAAAGTAAGGTGACAAAATCAAGAAGAAATATTTAAATGTTAAAGTATTGAGAACTTTCTATTTATGGAAAGTGGTTAACCCAAAATAAGGAAAGAAGTTAAGTGACCTAGAAAATGGGTTAAGTGACCTAAAATGGGTTAAGGACCTAAAGGATGAAAGTATAAATAAGATAGCAATGGTCTAGCTTGTAGATCATCCTTTTGTGTAATCAATGGAGAGCTTCTTGTGGGAATATATATTTTGGAGTATTGATAGAGAGCTTTAAGAATTTTGGTGTAGAACACTTGAGGATATTGAAGATCTATAGGGTGACTAAGGTAACCAAGGATATCTAAGCCGAAATGCTGAGGAAAGTGAAGAAAAAGGCCAAATGCAAGGAAGGATAAATTTTGATGAAAAGCTTAAGGTATGTTATTTATAGGTCATCTCTACCATTTTAGCTATAACTTTTTTCTATAATGATTCAAATCCTGAAATTGCTAAGAAAGTTAGAAAACATATCCACATTCTGTGGTTGCACCCTGCTTGTGGGTCATTGTAGTTTGGGAGTTACACTGCGGGAAAATAGGGTTTGTGGCTAGTCCTCAAACTATTCAACAATCGTGTGTTCTGGGTAAAACATCATAACTTAATAACAGATCCAAATTCAGGAAACAACGTGCTGGTTAGATTGCTGGTCTATAGTATGCTCTGTAACAGTTTCATATCTATTCATCAAGTATTTTCAGTGGGGCATGTTCTACAAGGTCTCTCTCTCTAGAATAATCCTAATTCAAGAAGGTATGCCATTTTTTCTATAACTCTTTTCTGAGAGGTTCCAAGTAGTTCCACTTAAGGAATTGCATAAACACACCGAAAACATTGTATCAGTTTCGTGATCTTTATTCAAGATGGGTGTACAAAGTTATGATTATTCTTAAGTTAGGGTTGTTGATTAATCCAAACTAGTCATGGTTGAGACAAGCGCTTGATGAGTTGGCATACATGAGGGGTGTATAGTTGATGATTTTGGTACACATATTGATGAGTCATTGTTGATGAGTAGTTGACACATGATTGGTAAGCATACTTGGTACATGGTTGGATGCACTTGTTTATGGTACAAAAGCTGATTGGCAGGTGCTGTTTGGCACAAAGCTGGCATGGTTGATGCCTTGTTTTATGTTGCTGCATTGATATATGTTGAGGATTGTTGCATCATCTCAGTTGGTGTTGAGAATGAAAGATGAGTCTTGCATATAGAGTTGGTGCTCTTGTAGAGTTGTACTCTATTCAGTTGTTGCTGATAAACCCTAAGGATTGTAGTCCATAATAAAAAGAAAATTGTACATACATCTTGTGTTCTTTGTGTTCATTGTGGTGATGACTTGTTGATGATATATTGTTGATATATGTTGTTGATATGTGCTCACATCTAATTGGTTATAAATGACAACAATGGTTAATGAATAAATGTTGAATGTTAATTGATGAGTTTTTGTGCAAGAGGGAAGTTTTGGGAAAAAGATCCCCACACTCATTCACCCCCCCTCTAAGTGTGGTAGGTGTGTCCAACAATCTCTGCTCTCGAGGCTTCCCCAAACTCATCTAAGATTCGTTTGTAGGCTTTCGTTTCCTTGACCATGGGCATGCCATGAATTAAGGTGTCATCCATGAACTGTTGGTGTGTAGAAGTCGGGCAATTCTCGTAGGGTTTGATACCTTTTAATTCCCCTGTTGTAGTTGCACTTTTATGCTGCGACTGAGACCTTCCATCATTAGGATGAATAGGAAGGGGGAAAATGGGTCTCCCTGTCAGAAGCCTCTCGTGGGCCAGAAAGGTTTGGCTGGGGCTCCATTTACTAGAAGTGAGAAGCTTGTAGTAGAGACTAGGTTTATTATCCATCTGATCCAGTGTTGGGTGAAGCCGAAGGCCTCTAGGGTCTTGACCATTTAGTGCCAGCTGATTTTGTCTTAAGATTTTGCTAGGTCCAGTTGTATTATCATTCCTCCTCTTTTATGAAGCTTCAGGGTGTGGATAAGTTCATGAGCATAGATGCTATTATCCATTATTTTCCTTCCTTCCATAAACCCTTCCTGTTCTTGGGAGACCAGTGTGGGTAGGAGTGGTTTTGAATCTATTTGCTATAACCTTGGAAATTATCTTATACACCACATTGCATAACGCTATAGGTTTGTACCGATCGTGGGTTTTGGCTTCATTTTCTTTGGGGATAAGTGTAATCATTGTAGCATTTAGTGCTTTTAAAATGGAGGCTGACCATCTAGAGTCTTCCACTACCCTATATACATCATGTTTGACAACATCCCAACATGCTTTGAAGAACTCCACTATGAAACCATCTGGGCCTGGGGCTTTTCCATTGGGAATTTCCTGGAGTGCTTGGTCTATTTCCTCCTCTGCTATGGACTTGTTCAGGTTGTTATTTTGTTCTTCTGTTACCAAGCGAGGGATATGTTGGATTGTCTTTTGTATGGCCTCTATTTTGTCTTGGTTGGGTTCCTAGGATATCCCATGAAAGTGGTTTACCAGAGTTGTTTCGATGTCCTTATGTGATTCTCTCTCTATTCCATCCTGGTCCCAAATCTTCAAGATTTTGTTATGGGATCTTCTGGCCATGGTTGTTCTATGAAAAAACTTGGTGTTCCATTCTCCTTCCTTTAGCCATCTGATCCTGGACTTTTGTCACCATAGGGTTTCTTCTTGCTGGCAACACTCTTTCCACTCCTGGGTCATCTGGATCTCTTCCTTTTTCCGCTCCTCATTGTAGCCCTCTGAAATGCAAGTTTCCTGGAGTTTTTTAATTTTTTCTTCGATGTTGTTCTTCTCTTGGTTTATATTCCCAAAAGTGTCCTTGTTCCACTCCTTGAGCCTATATTTGATATGTTTTAGTTTCTTATAGAGTTTGAACATCCTTGTCCCTTTCTCTGGTTGCTCATCATGCCACCATTGTTTGATTCTTTCCTTGAACGTCGGGTGTTCAAGCCAAAATTTCTCAAATCTAAAGGGTTTGTTCTATGGTGTGGTTTGGAAACCTGTTTCCAATTACACTGGCCAATGATATGATCCCCCCCATGGAAGGATGTTGCAGTCTAAGGTTAGCCCCTGCATAATGATTGACTCCGACACTAGGAATCTATCGAGTCTTGTTACTACCTGATATTGGTTCATTCTCTTATTGTTCCAGGTGAACCAACCATTATTGGTTTTCAGATCTACCATCTCCATTATGTCTATGAATTTTGAGAATTCCTCTGCATCTCTCTCCAATCTTCTTGTACCTCCTTTTTTCTCTTCCAGTGACATGATGATGTTGAAATCCCCGGCTAGGATCCATTGGAGGTTGTTGGCTCAGTTTTTAAGATCTTCTAGGTCTCTTAGCATTCCTCTCCTATCCTCTGACACCTGGGGTCCATACACATTAGTGCATAAAATCACCTCTGTGTTCCCAATGAGTTGCATGCAGACCGTGAGGGTATGGCTTCTCGCTTCGGCTGTTATTAGGATTAGTACTTGTGGGTTCCATAGGGTGAGGATACCTCCTGCCATTTGGTGGCCTCCAATAGCCACCATCTTGTACTTGCGCCATTGTTGTTGACTGATTGTTTCCATTTTGTCTGTGTTACACTTGGTCTCTTGAATAAAATAGAGATCCAGTTGTTCCTGTTTTAGTCTATTTCTAAGGATTTGTTGCTTTCTTGGGCTGTTTAGGCCTCTTATATTCCAAGTTATAACCTTCATTTAAACATGCGGGGGGGAGTTGGGGAAGACTTTCTTGATCTTACCTGAATTTAGGGCTACACTATTTGATTTCCTGCCTTTTTTCCTCCATGTCTGCGTGGGTGAGAGTTGTGGTTGTCCCTCGCCGGCTTTGACACCTAGATGTCCAATCTCTGTGTGTTTTCTTTAGGCCTCTAGCTTTGGCCTCCTCCCTTAGGAGGAACAGGTACTGGATGCGGTCAAGTTGCTCTATTGGTACACTATCTACTCCATGTCTTTTCCATTGGTCCAATCTGTTCGTGAGGTCTATCCCTTCCCTTTCCACAAGGTCTCTGAGTTCCGGATCTTCTGTTCCTACTTCGCTCGGTGTCATTTCCACCTCTCCCTCTGCTTCTTGCATGGGGGTGTTGTCATCTTTGATTTCTCCTTCCATCGGAGTTGCACAGCTTCCTTGTTCCTGTTGATTATTTGGTCGATCGGTGGGCTCGTTTGGTGTTTGTTCTCTAACTTCCTGAGATTTTTCCGTATCCTTATCTATGTATGCCCCTTTATTGGTTTTATCTTGTCCTTTCGGGCTACTCCGGACCTCTGTATTATTCCCTGCATGGGATTTTCTTTTCTTCTGGGGTTTGGTTTAACAAACCCATCCTCATCCTGTTGTGGTTTGGGATTTTTCGTTTCCTGTTTTTTATTAAGAGGGCATTCCCTAATCAAGTGACCATGTTCATGGCACCTTCTACATCGGAAGGGGATCTATTCATAGTCGATGTTTTGGATCCATTCATCATCCCTGAATTCTAGTCTTATGGCTTCTGGGATTGCTCCCGACACATCCATCTCTATACATATTCTTGCGTAAGATGTGTATCTCCCTTTCAAAGTGGCTTCTGCGGTCTTTATATATTTCCCCAGTTTATTCCCTATTGCTTCAAAAGTAGAGGGTAACCAGTAGTCTAAAGGTAGGGAATAGAATCTCATCCAGACCGACACCTTTTTGAAGGTCTCTTTTTCTGGGGAGAAATTTTCATTCCATGGTTGTATGTACAGTCTTGCTGATGCATGGAAGTAAGGCCCTCCTTCAAAGACTCTATCTCTATCCTCTAGGTTTATGAAGACTTCCATGAAGAAACATTTCAAGCCCAGATGGAGCTCCACTTCCCCATTTGTCTTCCAGTGATATTTGATCCAGTTGCACAGTGTTCTTTCGGTGGGCCACAAGCCCATAAACTTGCATATTAGTGCATGTGCCTTCATCTGATCCTTGTAGAGTTGCGTTTGTGGATCTTTCAGTATCACCTTCGATATCAATGTTGTTTTGGGTTTGCACAGGTTGCGCCCTTCTACCCGGTTGGTCTTCCCTATGTCTTGCGTTTCATTCTAGTTTTCTCTGGCTTCCTCTTCCTTGTATTCACTTTTTCCCTAGTTCCTTTCCTGACCTTTTCCTAGGTCAGATCCTGAAGTTCCTGCCATTGGTGCCTTGAAAAATCTGCCCCTTGGCTCTTTCCCTCTGTCTACCACTAAATGTTTGTATGAGGGGGTACCCTTACCCCCCCCTCTAGTGCTCATGTTGTCCTCTGCGATGGTCGCAACTATCCAGAACCCTAGCTTGCGGTTCCTCCGAAAGATTCAGAAAAGAGTCATCGTATAAAATATTATGCAACTTACATATTCACTAAACAAATGAATTTCACATTTATTAAAATAAAATGTACTCTTTAGTTTTAGTATGTGCAGATATGTGATTAAAAACTCATGGATTCTAGTTCATTGAATTATTGAAGTATATGATTGCATTGTTATTTTTATGTGGGATGTAATGAAGATAGTGGATTTGTATATATATATATTTGTGTTAGTAATAACTACATTTAAGTAAAAGTGGTTGATATAGGTTGAAGTTCCCTAGCTGAACTTTTCATTAGTGCAACTATGTTAATGATGGATTTAGTTGATCTTTCACACTTAAATTTTATTAGTACTTCGCAACTAACGTGATAGTTAGGGAAACCTTTACCACCACTTATATGCCTAGGGTAACTATCATTTGAGCTTGGTTTAATAAAGTTTGAAGGTTTCATGTCTAATTGTCAACTCTTTACATTATGGAACTATAATTTCTCAAAGATTAATAAAACCTAAATGACAAACATCTATGTTTCCTTATCACCATATAACTTTAACACATTCTCTCTAATCTATACTATGATGTTGTAAGCTCCATATCGAAGTGACTTGATCTTTTTGTACTTCTCCTTAAATACTTTTTTTTGAAAATAAACCCTACCTCCATCTCCTATGCAAAATTTCTTATTTGCATAAGGTTGATCATGCCTTCCCATGTGCTTCTACTAACCATTTTTTACGTACCTTATTGGACCTGGTCATAAGCACTCCATATGTGGTCAATAAATATTATAATTTGCACAAGTGAAACTACTTCCTTCATTGTTAATAAATTGGGAACGAATGCCAGAATAGCTAATGGATCCCTAGGCATGAATCGAGGGCACTCTTCAAAAGGTGAACCGTCTTCCAAGCCGTAATTACATTATTATAATTGTGTTGCACATATTCATAGATGTTGGCATCCATGTTTTTGGATGTTTATCATTGAAAATACCAACACATGAACTAGGGTGTAGTTTACTAGCTTTGTGTACTCATATGTTTGTGGATGGAACTTAACTACTCTTTAGTTTGGTATCCATAAATTTCCATAATGCTTTTCAAAAATAGCTGAGAAATATGTTGTTGTTATGGGAAGTGATTATTAATGGCAAATCAAAGTTCACCCATATCTTCTTAAAGAACCACTATGATGCTTTCTTTATCAAACCCATCTTCTTAAGAAGTATCATAATGGCTAGTTTTTTTTTAGACATCCACAACTACCATAATATAATCATTGCCCCTACCAATGGTCAATAAACCTCGAACGAAGCCCATTAGCATTGACTCCCATAGTCTACTTGGAACGAGAAGCAAATTGTACATTCCTAGTTTCAAATTTGTTGGTTTTAATATATAGTAGATACAATAATTGTGCATAATCTTTGTCACACCATTTGTGCCTTTCTTAGCCATAATAAATACCTTTTCAAATTAGCAGATAAACCTACTCTATAGCCTACTTGGACAAAACAATAGTTCCTCTATCTAACTACATGTTTATGGTATGTTGGAGAAAGGATAATCGCAACAACATAATTATTCTAACTACAAAACTGGAAATACCAACACAATGAAAGACAAATGCAAACACGCATTCAAAGGTTCATTCACTAGCACCCTCTTCAAGCTAGCCCTGATAATGCAAACACACATACAAAGGTTCATTCACTAGCAACCTCTTCAAGCTAGCCCTGATTAAGGAGGATTGATAAATGTTTTCTTAAAGAACTTAGATTATCTTAGAAGAATAACATATTTTATGAGCTAGAATTGATCATTATTTAATTTGACATCTATCTTGGCACTTTCTAGGTGGAAAAATTAGAGGAATTATCTTCCCATGCCCATTTTAGGGGTAAGTCCTAGTTTGGTTATTTGGGGTCCAAAACCTTCGAAAGACAATTTGAGGAATCAAATGACTCTTCTTGGGGTCAAAACTTTGTGAGGATGGATCTAGTCCCTCAACGTTATTCTAACACTAAAAGCTTTTCAATGATGTGAAAATCACCTCAATCAGAGTTTGTATGCGGAAGTTATGTCTCTCATAAGTTGACCTACCTTGTTGAACACCATGGTACCTAGTGGATGCCATGTTAGCCCCCATTTCTCACACATGTGGGGCTAGTCACATGTAGACTTTAAAGGAGATTATAGAGGGTCTAAAACCCTAACACTAATTAAGGGTTGAGGCATGAAAAACCCTAACCCTAGATGACTATCAGGCTATGTTAAATAAGTTGGGCCACTAGGAAGAGAAGGCGTACCATTATTTTAGTATTTTTATTATTACATAGTTGGAAAAATCAGCTAGGAATGGGATAGTAGAATATAAAAAATGAGGTAGAAGATTCTATAACTAGTCATTCAAGCCACAATGTCCATGGAAACTCCATAGTGAGTGTCACTTTCTTTGTACTTACATTTCATAATTGAGAAAAAAGAAAACAAAGCAAAGCATAGACCTCACCTTTCAGTTGGGTTTTCTCCCATGTTGAGTTTCCTAGGTCACATATTATGTTCGATTGAGTGGATGGTGTGTTCATTTGCTTGTTCTTTAATTTTTGTTTCAGTTATTTCCATAAATTTGAGCACTAACATAGTAATAATAAATCTAAGATCTAAGGTAATAAACTGCATAATTAAAGATTTCAGAATATTGTAAGATCTATTGTGACAAACTATTCTAGTGGAATATCTATGGTAGTTTACATATCATTTTATTTCACCAAAAAACTTCAAATTTACAACTTGAATCTCCATCTTTGTAGCCATATCTATATGCAACTTCAAAATCTACAACTCTCTACCCTACTAGCGTTGCAAATGAGCATATTTATATTAAATATTCTTTGGATTCCCTTGAACTGTTGAGAAACTCCAAGATTTGTCCTAATGGTCTTACCCCCTAAAATTGTTAGTTTCATTAGCATTAGTTATGGTAGCTTGTTGAGGAATAACAAAGTTACCAACTTAACAAGAACTCTCTAGAATTCTCATTTTTTCAGAGTGACTATTTTTACTCCTAAATCAAAAAGTGGTGCTACCGATAGCACCCTTTTTTTATGGTGGTTAAAAGTCAGACTCATTGTGTTGACAACTGATGTCATTGTGATATTATTGTGGACAAAGACTTTAAAATTTACCATCGAATAAAAAAACAATGCTACCAGTAGCACTAGTTTTATTTTTTTTGGGGGGGGGGAATTGAATTTATAACTTAATTGAAATTATGCTCTCAACAACTGATAACATCGTCGATAAACAACTCAAAATTGACTCCTAAATCATTACTTAGATTTTAGTTTTTAGTTTTTAAAATTTACATTAAAAAAAATAAATAAATTGAAAAAAAAACCTTTGAATGTTAGTTTAAAAAAAAACCACCTATTTTAAAAACAAAAACTCTAAAACTAAAAAAATAAAAGAATTGAAATTTAAAAACATTGAAAATTAAAAAAAAAAAAATACAAATACAAATTTATAGAAATAATAGGATTAAAGAAAAACTTTAAACAAATAATTAAAAATACATGTAAAAACTAAAACACCGTTTAAAAAACAAATAATTAAAAATACATGTAAAAACTAAAACACCGTTTAAAAAACAAATAATTAAAAATACATGTAAAAACTAAAACACCGTTTAAAAAAACAAGGTAAAAAAAAATTATGGCAAAAAACTTTAAAGAGTTATAATATATTGGTTAAGAACATGTGTTTCCTCTTAAGAGGTCACAGGTTCAAATCCAGAGGGGGGTAGGGTATGTATACCTTCGTAGACTTTACCAGTCAAATCGTTGGGTGGAGGTGGGTCCCTTGTCCCACAAACAAGGGGTTCTCATACACCAATTTGGTGTGTTGGCTTGGTCGTGACCTTAAAAATAGATTATTATTATTATTATTATTATTATTATTATTATTATTATATATGTCACACACCCACTACGACAACCTAGATTTTTTATGTTTTTCTTCGAGAGATAGAATCCCCGAATTTCTATGGGGCCTAGCGCAGATCATCCCTTCCCTTATCCTCCTCCAAGCGACCATAGCCTGGCCTTAGTGCAAGCGCCTTTCACAACTCACGAGTTGGGAGTCAAGGCTCTCGACTCCTCTTTCTCCAAATGCCGATACCCGAGATGCGATACGGGTATGGCTCCCTCCTCACTAGCGCCTGCTACATGTAACTGTAGGCTAGGATAAACACTAGCACCACTCGCAACTCGTGACTTCGCTAGTTGGAGTGTTGAGCCCTCGTGCTCCTCCTTTGCAAATCCCTGAGACACGAGAGGTCAACGTTACGTGGACTCTACCCAACGACACATACACGCCACTTGTCTCCTCCGCTATACTCTGTTTATGAGTTGTGTCGTTGCCGCTCGTCGCACGAGACCTCGGCGCTCAGCGTTTCGCGACCTTAGCGATCAAGGGGCAACTTCTTCATCCTGTGAAACCCTGAACCACGATAAGTCAACAATGGGTTGACTCTTTCCCAGGCGACATGTTTCCACCACCTGTCACCACGCGGTCCCCACCTAACGGGTATGCCACGTGTTCGCACAATCCCTCGATGCTCGGCACTTCGCGACTTCTGCAGTCGAAAGGAGATTCTTTCAACCTTCGAACCCCCGATACGCGATACCACGCGGAGGTTCTGATCCAACGGTTCTCCCGTGGCTTGGATCCAACGACCACGATCATGTCGCGATTTCGTGCAGTCCTACCCTTGACCACTCCAAGTCACGAGTCAGCGAAATGCTACCCGACTGCCACGCGTCTTGTGCCGATGGACGGTTCTGAATACTTCAGGAATTTCAGGACGTTGTCGAGTCCACTCTCCTGACTATGCAAAGGTTAAGATCGATGGTCAATAGAGCTCCGATAGATCCTTGGATCTACAGTCCTGGATCCCATCACTACTTGCGAAGGCTGAGAGATTCGAGGTGTTAACGCCTGCTCTCCTCCTCTAGATCCATCGATCTTGATAGATCTGGGGTATTTCTGAAAGGATTTCTGACCACTCGTCTACCAACGATGGGGTATTCTCTTTCGATAATTGGACTTGCTATCCTTTCTGAGCTTGAATCACGAAATTCAACCTCTCAAAGATTTAAACTCCCATGACTCTGAGACCTTAGAGAGCTACTCTTTCTTGCATAAGGTTTCTAGACCTGGATCGCATGAACCTTCAGACGGTTCTTGGGAAATTGTCCCTGATCTTAGTCGAGTATCTGGGTAAAGGTTTGGTATGGTTCCAAGGTTGATGGGGTAATTCCTGGGGAAGAGTACTCTCAAGGAGCCTTCCTAAAATATTACAATAATCAAGCAAACAAGACGATTCTCGGTGGAGTGAACTCATGCCCCAGACTTAATCATTTGTACAGAAATCAACTATGGCATGTAAGTATACACATGCATCCATTATTTCCAGTCTAAAACACCAGGTAATCATTCCACACAGAAATCATTATGGACATATAAACATGAGCATGTATTCATGATATTCAATTCAAAATACAAGGCATAAAACACTTATCAGATCCACTAGACGTGATGCAACTGTTGGGAGGGGTGCTCATTTCCACCCAATCGTAGGCTCAGTGACTCCAAACAGATTTACAACTAGCCACCCTCAAGCTAGACCACGATGCTTTGAGATTCAGTCTCCTACTTCCAGCTCAACGGAAGTCAAGGACGAAGGTTACTCTCCTTCTCCTGATACAGAAAAATAATCTAGGACGAAGGTTACTCTCCTTCTCCTATGTTCAAAACTCCCTGTGTTTCCAGAGTTTCTCCAGTTCTCTTCCGCGATGCCTGTCGCATGCGCTTTCTCTCTACCCTTTACCACACTTCCTCTCTTGCCTTTTCTCTGCAAGATTGTGTGTGGCGTGAATTTCTCCGTCCGTGGTCAGGTCTGATAGATTTTACGGATGGGCGTTTCACCCCCATCCCCTCATTAACTCTTGAGGAGCCTCCCCACCTACCAATCTGACGGAAAATCCATTCCAGGGTCAGAGAGTTGCTTTGGTCTTTGAGCAAGTAAAAACTAGTACGGTACTAGCTAGGTGGAAGTTAACGCAACCATTCCAGGTCCCTTCCACCACCTCTCATTAGCCATTGTGGTCTCTTTTAGCACATCCCCCTTCCAGCAGTCATGCAACACATATTCATAACATAATTTACATTCATCGACCTTTTATACAAAGGTCCGTCAAATCAAACATTCACATATTTGAGTTTGCCATAGTTCTTGGCCAATATAGTTATTTTTACAGACTAGGGGAAACAGGGTGTTGCAATTCCCTCCCCCTTAAAGGAACATCTTCCTCGATGTTTTATCTATCAATATGACGTGTATGTTCAGAAGTAAACAAAATCGGATATGCCTATTTCATGGCATCTTCCATTTCCCACGTAGCCTCATCTGGGCCAAAATGTTTCCATTTGTTAGGATATTTAGACACTTAGGAGTTAGTTAAGATCTACTTGGTCTAATATGTCGTTAGGTAAAAGTGTGTTTCTTTAGTATGCATTTGTAGTTAGGCAATCCGACGGTCACGATATGTTCCCGACATAGAGTGATCCG
>SNQJ01S0009466.1:101952-128694 GCA_010110895.2 Picea sitchensis | reverse complement strand
AAGTAGAACATAACTTTATCTCATTGAAAAGAAACTTATTTAAAAAGTTAAGTACAAAATTTTACCTCCTTTCTTTAAAAAAAAATAGACTCATTACCGAAATTAAGTTTGTCCAGTAAAACGTGAAAGCAATAAATTAAAACGGACAGGGAGGGAAGTACGGCAGTAAGAGTGGATAGCGTTAGGCGCAGGGAATCCGGATGGAATGAATGAAGGGAATGCGGCATTATGAGGGTTTCAGGGCGGTTTGACCACGCGGAGTTCAGTCGTTCATCTTAATAGCCCAAGCAATTAAAAGACAAACCTAGCTGCCGTCCTAGTACAGCCAGCATTATAGGTCGCGAGCTCGAAACACGGCAGGGCAAATTTTTCATTGCAATGACCACGTCGGACTTTTTCATCCACGACGATGATGCTGTACAATTAATTCCTCTGTAACTCCAATTCCCAAGGATTTCAGGCTGCAGATGATCTCGACTCTTGTATTGTCCAAACAAGCTCCGAATTCTTCTGTATTCGCTGAACAGAGGACGGAAGTATTACAGACAGATAGGCATCACGGGTGCCAAGTGCAGCTGTGGTTGCTTCGGTTCTGCCATGGAAACCGAGGCGAACAGTGTGGTGCTATCTGAGTCGGAATCCTTCTGGCCGAGATTCAAAGGGCGTATGAAACGGAAAAACAAAAAGCAGTCTTCCAAGCCAAGCCCTTCCTCAAACTACTCTGTCGAGATTTCGCCTACTCAGCTTATCAACGGGAAATCAGCGGCTTTGGTGAGGATTGGTTCGATTTCCCGAGATGGAGAATTCATTCCTGTAATTCTGTCGCCTGTCCGGAAAGCAATATCCAATGAGCGGCAGGTCACCAAGAAGAAGAAAAAGGTCAAGACATTGGGATTCGATGCTGCAGAGATTAAGGTCAAGCCACGCGATGCCGAGATCGAGATTTCCGTGAAGTCACGCGAATCGGAAGTTTGCATTCAAGAATTTGCTCCAAATCAGATTTCCGAAGAACAAGAAGAGGTTGCCGTGAGAAAGTTCGATCGCAGATCGTGGGTTCGAATCGCCAAGGCGTTTCGGTTCTCAACTGTAAGCAACCATTTGGGCTTCGATATTTAGCCTATATCAGCAATTATTAGTGTTGGATGTATGTAACTAAGAGGAATGTATGACTGAAGTTGTCGTTCTCTGCTATTTTTGTCTGGCAGGCGCCTGATTTGCATCCGACAAGCCTTAATAGGCCGAAGATTTCAGAAGACTCGCACCAAGTAGGCCACGCACAGGATACCGAAACGGCCGTGATCGAGCAGCACGAAGGGCAAGAGATCCAGCAAGAAAATGAGGTAGCCGACTCAATCGTCGAACCAATCGACGAACCATCTAAGCCTAGTCAAATCTCCGACAAAGTAGATTCCAGGTGCCGCAAGATGTTGAATTGTACTGATTTTCACAAGGCGAGTTCTCATGCCAGCGCGCCTAACACCCCTTTGAAACGTCGGGGGATCAAATCCGTTCCCCTCTGCTCGTCGTCCTCGTATCCGGAGCTTCCGCGACCAGACATGAGTAGTACTACACCTAATTCGCAGCCTAAGAAGCTTAATGTATCGGCCAAAAGAAAGGGAACCATTACAGGAAACGCAACAGGCGAAGGTGAAGGATACAAGACGGCTATAAATTTCTCGGTTTTGATTATAATTGTGGGATGCCTGGTACTGTTCTCAGACAGGCTCTTAGCCGTCGTGTGTACTTCCATATGGTGGTATATACTTCCCAGCCTGCTGAAGATAAATAGAGCGTCAACAGCAGGAGGAGCAGGTGTTAACAATGGCAGATCAGATCTGAAACACCCGAGACCAAGAAAATTTAACAGGAGTCTGAGCGACGTGAGCGCTGCCATTCAAAAAGGTGGGTACCGAAAGAAATAAAGCAATAATACAAGACATGCGCGAATAAATAGGCATATGTGAGGGATTTGCAGAGGTGTTGTTATGGAGGAGCAGCCATTTCAATTTCAACGGAATAATCTCATTCCTGGCCTTTCTCGCAAAATAGTTTCTGTTTCTACTTTTCGTCTGTATAAATTAGTCTGTCCAGTCGAGTGTCTGCAGTAAGAATTGTGTATGGTGTGTATCCACTGAAGTGATAAAATGAGAGAAAAAACCAGAATTCTTCTCTTCAAGAGAATGATATTTGTCATGATAGTTTTAGCATTCATTTAATCGAGTGTTTTGTTTTTTAACCTCAAAGTGGTCGGAGTATTTGTACTTTACAGAGTAGGAAGCGGCCTGGGCAGTTAATTGTACTATTCGTGATTCAATCTTCTTCAAAATGCAAAGCTTATCTGCAAGAGACCCTCCATTGCAGTGCAAACCATGGTAAAAAAGTTGGAAGAGGTTAATTTGATCGGAAATGAACCTTTTTTATGTCGGTTAAAATTGTAAAAAAATTAATATAATTTCAGATATGTTTAGAATTTTATTAATAAAAACTCTAATTTTTATATCATAGACAACTAAATTTTTTTATCCAAACAAAAATAATTCAACTTTTATATAGAAACCTCGTTTCAAATTAAAAACTCTTAAAACTGTTAAATATTATTGAGATCGTTTCGATTAATTTTTTTGAAAAATAACTTCCTCGATGTAGAATTGTTTGGTGAAGTTAAATTTAGATAAAAAAAAAAAAACATACAGGAAATATATATTTTTCTATATTAAACTTAATTTAATGATAAAATAAGGTTTAAAGCTTTTGGAAATGCCAATTCACTTTAATGATGACTTTGTACACGCAGTGAGAATAAGAACCAACTTTTGTTCATATATTAAAGTGACGCTATGATAAAATTGAGTAATGATATGTTTCAATTGAATTCCCTTTTTTAAAGTTCTTGTTTACTATTTTAAAGAATTAATTAGGTATTATCGCTGGAAAGTGTGTGTCTGTCTTCACATTAGGAAGAACTTTTTCATCATTCCTTCTCAATTGATTATTCCCAATTTGTACCATGCTTTAAACGATTCCCTTTTCTCAATTTGGATGAGTACTGGTATAATCATTTCAGAGTAATTCAATGCTTAAAATTATATAATTTTTACAAACTATAAAATTGGACATCAAATACCTTTCCGCATTCCTTCCAAAGTCAATGTATTAACACGAACTTCGTGGCAGGCTGCAGCTTCTCGTGCATTTCGTAGAAGCAGGTAGGGACTTCTTGTTGTGAAGTACACAGTATCTAAAAGACTGCTTAGGATAAAAGCTATTTAAAATGGTTTCCTTTCTGCGAAATTTCAGGGAGTCAGTTTGGCAGGTATTTGGATGGTTTGCATAGTTTTATGGATAAAATCTTTGAAAGAAATTACTTCATAGTTAATTTTATCAATTTTTTTTTTATCTGATTTAGAAAGTTGATTGATCGAGTACAGTATATCTCATCTTTAATGTATCGCCGCAGAGTGTATGTCGCTTACCCTTGATTGAGTGGTCGGAGCAGTAAACAGAATATTAATGACTGCCGGCCGAGAAATAAGAGGAATTATTGATCAGTAAATATGGACACTAGTCCCGTGAGACAGCGCGGTTGGTAATGACAAGTATCTTTCTCCAAGTGTTGGGAGGGAGGTCTTGAGGTCAAATCCGGCTGGGTCTCCGGGACGAATTGTAATGGCTACTTGTGATGTAAATGATTTATATCTCTAATATAAATCGAGTTAATTTCTCGTGAAAAAAAAAAATATGGACACTAAATATTTATAGCAGGCAATNGGAGGGAGGTCTTGAGGTCAAATCCGGCTGGGTCTCCGGGACGAATTGTAATGGCTACTTGTGATGTAAATGATTTATATCTCTAATATAAATCGAGTTAATTTCTCGTGAAAAAAAAAAATATGAACACTAAATATTTATAGCAGGCAATCATCAGGAAGCTATAGGTAAGAAAGTGTGGGGTAGTCTAAATGTTTTGTTTCACGGTGTGACCCACTCAGCGTTCACTATCCTTCGCGGTAATGTGGAAGGAGTCAGGTCGGCCGGCCAGGTGGATATATTAATACCGCACAGGAAGAAAGGAGGAGATAGTGTTTTAATGTGGAATTAAATGCAGTCATAACTTGTAATTTCGTACATCGCAGCAAAACATCAAAATTGGAATCCGGTAGTGTATTATATATATAATTTAATATGAATTTTTTTTGGGTTAGAGGTTAAGTTATAATATAGGATAATATTTTGCTATATATAGAATTAGAATTAATGTTAAATGTTAATTCCATATTTAATGTAGTTTTTATGATCAGAAGAGATAAGAGATATTGTGTTTTTTTTTTTTTTTTGCAAAACTGTATTCTAAATTTTTTAAGTTCTGATTTTTTTTCAGCAATATCTTTAGGGGATATTTGTTCTAAATACTGTTAAATACTGTGAGAAATTGTTAGATCTTCAAATCTGAATTATTATTTTTGTGTAATCCTGGTGTCCTAGGTATTTTCAGTATGCTGAATCCATTTTTATATTCAAAAATAGATTTTAAACAACATAAAATAATGATTTCGTGCAGATTTATGTATTTCTGCTAAAAAGACCAAAACTTAGAAGAGAAGATCTCTTGCAAATACTATTCACTTGAAACTTCTTTTAGATCTTAAAATAAACCTTAAAACTACATTGAATTACTTAACAACTTATATGTAAAAAAATATATTAAAAGCCTAAAACTTAAAAACATTAAGAATGGAAGTCAATTCCACCAAACTATTTTAGATGGTTTAATTTTTTTAAACAATAATTAATTTTAAATAATAACCAACAATAAATTTTAATATATATATATATATATATATAATATAATCCTACCTTGTCTTTTACTATAAAGAAAGAAATTACCCATATAAAGAAATACCTTGTTTTTTATTATAAAGAAATTAACCATATATATATTTTATATAATCCTACTTTGTCTTTTACTATAAAGAAAGAAAAAATTACCCTGTCTTTTACTCATAAAGAAGAAAAAATTTAATAAAGAAAAAATTTAATTTTTTTTTGGTAAATTTATGACATTTTAAAGTAAATATCATGTTGATTGTGAAAGTTTTATGACCAACATTAATGTTAAGTAACGAATTTCAAGTAAATATCATGTTGATTGATTGTGAAAGTTTTATGACAAACATTAATGTTAAGTAACGAACAAACTTGTCATCAATATTGACAAAACTTTAATTATTTTAATATTCGGGATGAAGAAGTTATTACCCGGAAGGATATGGTTTGACCCGAAACTTTCTTCAATGTGATCCAAGAAGTCAAGCAATCAATGGATATTTTTACAAAGACATTGCTGTCACGAAAAGGTTGGAATTTCAAATCCGATCAGCCGTCAAATTTGACGGTTTCTACAACTTTTGTTATGCCCGTTTTGACATGTCAAGGTCCTTGACCATAAGAAAAATGTATAGCAAATGGATGAGAAATTTGATTTTGAGGTGAAATCTCTTTATCCTCATTCTGATCGGAGCGCATGCATTTCTATCTGGACAAGGACCTTTATCAAATTTCTATTTGGGCAAGGACCTTGACATGTCTAGCATTTGGGTAGGGTTCCCTATCATCTTCCCTCTTGTCTTCACCTTTTGTTTTGGTTTAACTTTGCTAGACCCTTTGGGGTGCTCAATTCAGAAATTCACACACTGTTTGGGATTTTTCTTGGGCAGAAATTCACACACTGTTTGGGATTTTTCTTGGGCACCAACACTCTGATATGGTTCACAATTAGTTAGAATGTTTCATTTTGAGTCATGAATAGCTCAAATTCATTTGGGAAAACTTAATTGGAGGTCTAGTGGGTCAAAAATTCCTTAAGCATTCTTAATTTATTGGTGCCAAGTTAACCACGACTTTCCTAAGACTTAATGCCTCTTAGGATCCTATCCTAACTCCCCTAGTTAAGGGGATATGTTGTTATTTAATACAAGGTGGACATCTCTATTAAATAAGGCTCACTATGTAGTTAGAGTATGTAATCAATAAATGTAAGATGACCTCATTAAAGAAGGTCTATTAGTTAGTTGTTGTAGCCTCATTAATGAAGGCTTACTTGGTGATTAGGGTTTTAGTTAGTTAGAAACCATTTATAGTAGCAAAAGCTATGTAATAGGATACCAAAGGTTTTTCATACTGGATTGGAGCTCTACTCAATTAGAGATTGTTGATCCATAAACAAGGTATTTATAAACCCCCTCATTTCACCAACATGAGTCTCTGCACAATTATATTTTGTTTGTTTATCAGGTTGAGTACTAGTTCCTTTGCTTTCTCTACTCCAACATGCATGAAAAAAATGGTTTTGTTTTAGATTAGTTCATTGCTTGGTTTCTTTTCTTGTAATGCTAAGTTCAATGCCAAACAGTGTAAAATAATTTGCACTATGTTATTTTCAAATGTGTAGTCATAGAACTTCGAATATGCATTCCTTTGCTTATTGAAGACCTGTATACACATTCTTGTTCCAAAAAATAATAACTCTACCCATTCACAATACAATCAAGTGAACTCTACTTTTCGATCATAAACAAATTCAAGGAGACTACTAATTAATTGAACAACATTGTCTTTTACAAATTCCACCTATCACTCAAAATTACGCCAATCAACAAATGTATACCTTGCTATTTAGTTATGCTTACACAACACTCTAACAACACTTATTGAACCAAATCTCTATTGTTTAAATGGTTATACACAACCCTCATGCAATCTTCATCAACCCATTCACATTATACAAGCAATGAATAACAAGATATATTGGCTATATTATAGTTACTACCATTTCCAAAGACGTGAGTTAATACATAAGGGTTTAAAAATAGATGTCCATGCAATCTCTTTGTAGGTGGATAATCACACAACGATCTAGTTTAAGATAATCACTACCCTCTTTCAACAAGCAATCAAGTGAGCAATCTAGTTACCATTAATGGTTGAGTAATTTACAAACCAACAAACTAATCCTAGGGAATGGTAGTTCGTATCGTTGGTATATATGGAGGTATGCATTTACAAATGGATGTTTAGATTGTTGTAGGGGAAATAGAGCATAGCCTCACACATCATGCTCAAATGAATGTTTAGATTGTTGTAGGGGAAATAGAGCATAGTCTCACACATTATGCTAAAATGGATGTTTAGATTGTTGTAGGGGAAATAGAGCATAGTCTCACACATCATGCTCAAATGGATGTTTAGATTGTTGTAGGGAAATAGAGCATAGTCTCACACATCATGCTCAAATGGGTGTTTAGATTGTTGTAGGGGAAATAGAGCATAGTCTCACACATCATGCTCAATTCATTGCTAATGATTACTCACACTCATGGTTAAGAAACTCACACCATAAAGTGCCCAATTAATTAACCAACATTGCAAAAGAATGTTAAATTGGTTGTGGGGAATCGATTGAAGGGAAAATTAGAGAGTGTGATGTAGCAATACAATAATGATTTGATGTTAAATAGAACAATAACCAAAACATCAAAAAACCAGAGTACACAATCGCATAGTAATCAACATAGTGAACAACAATATTTTCTCTAGAAACCCTAACATGGAAACCAACATTCGAATGGCTCACTGCATATTTATTCTCAACAAATACATAGTTACAATCCAATGCCATGGCTCTCTAGGCCATTTAGAAAATTACATATTAATGTGATGGCTCTTTGGGCCAAAATACCCCTTCTAAATTGATTTACCAAAGAATATAGGCAATGATAGGCTTGGTTGGGTTGTGGAAGGACAACCATCCTTGTCCCATCATTTCCCATTCTCCAACACTCTTCTCTCCAATTTTTTTCTTTGTTGGCAACATTCAACTTCAAAGTTATGTTCATTATTTCCTTCTTGTGTTTTAATGTTTGCATTGTTATTGCTCAAACTCTCACTTTTTGTCAATTTCTTGTAGGAACTAAGTCTCCTTCCATTCACTATTTGTTTTCAAACCATTCCAGATCACACCTCCCCTTTGAGAGGATTTTTGTCTCTAAAATATTCTAAGGAAACCAAGCACTTTTGTTAATGTGTATCATGTCTACTTATGTAGAACATGGCTCTCAACTCTGGCTCTTGGTTATAACTTTGACTATGGCTCTTTTCTCTAGCTTCCAACTCTGGTTTTAGTTGTGGTTTTAGATTTAGTTTCTACATTCAATTGTTTTGAAAGTATAGTGATATGATCATTCAACTATGTTGTGAGCATCAAACTTTGTAATATCAAAAATAAAGCAAATTCATGTATGCAATCTAACTATGTATACCTTCTTACCTGCTAATCATTAGCTAATGGAAAATACTTTACTTCCAAATTTGGTTTCAAGACTTGGTTTCTTTGTTTGTGAATGGAAAGGTATCCCTATTCTAATGGTATTTTCAAGACCAACAATCAACCACGGGGTACAAGAAAAACTTCCATATATGATTGAAACTGTATATAACACTTAAAGTATAATTTGTTTCTTTGTTTAAATGTGCTTAACCATCTCAGATTCAACAATTATTTTTGTGTCAAATTACAAGAAACTATCAATCAATATGTCCAATTGTATGGTTGTATTTACTACCATGCAAATTTGTTCCATTAATGGCTCAACACAAAGCACAATCCAATCCTGGTAAGACATATGTCTATGAGTTTAGATTCAATATACAATGTTGCAGATGACAACTAACACTAGGTTATGGTGGTGGATTTTACACAACATTAAAATAGAGATGATGAATGCTAAAACCAACAATACCCACAAGTGTTGTAACTAAATCATAGCGTATGAGTCAAGGGAATATTACTCTGCATGGTTTACACAACTCTCAAATCGACAATTTGATTAAGGAATTCATCTGTAGCAGTGAATTAACACAACATAGAAGGAATATATATCATAAGCAATGCACAATGAATGGATGGAAATGTTAGGAATGTGAGGGAATTGAAGCAAGCAATTAATGAATCATCTAACATATGGTTGTAGGGCATGTTTACTTAGACAATAAATTAAGTAGTGATAGAGAAACCACCAATGAGTCGATTGAATTAGGAATCACTCCATAAATGTAGCCAATGACTGAAAGTTTAGGGAAATAACATTGTAGCTAAGGAATTAATTACATCATCCATCAAAACAATTGTAAGATGGTTTGTAGATGAATGCCCAAGGTTGATTAAACTTTCCCACTTGAAATTTACACATATTCAACTCAATGTGAAATGTTTCCATCAAACAGAAGCGAACTAAGTAAGGGAAAGGAAATTATAGATGATTAATTAATTAAGATAGTGCTCAAATCAATTCATAATAAGTATGAGGCAATTATTTGACTCGTTTGCTTCGTTGGTTGTCAGGGAATTTCAAGGAATCCCTAATGCCATTGACCTCCATGCATCAATATTTGGCATAGTTCCTAGAAGGGAAAGTACGGGTGAAATATTAAAGGAAAAAATGGGATAAGTGTTTCCCTTGATGTTGGCATCAACATGTTATCCACTTCATTAGTGAGGTTGACCTCTCATGTTGTACATCACTTGACAATTTTTTCTCCTTGGGTTGGAAATGATGAGATCTCTTCATTCCCTTTAATAATTATTCTCCACACTCTTGTCTTGCTTGTGTAGTTCCTTGGATGAAGTTCCGAATGAAGCATCCAACTCTTGGCTTCCCAATGTCCATATATATTGTAGTGATGGGAAAAGTTCCTACTACTGCATAGAATACTTGGCATTTTGTTTTTCTCCATGTGCCTCTAAATTTGATTTTGTATTGGGGAAGTCTTCTTTCCATTTTTCCTCTAAATTCATTCAAACTTATGGCATGTGGCTTGCTTCTCCCAAAAAGAATCCTCAAGACGACCTTTCTTCCCACAAAAGGAACATACCTTATATTACCAATAACTACCAACTCTATGGATTTTTTTCTTGTAGTAGTAACAAACAAGGGGCGTCTTGCTTGATAAAAACCTATTATTCTTTTTGTAGTTGTTTCAATTGATTGGCTTGCTACTTGTTCTAAATGTTTATGCAGACTAAGTCTCTAAACTTTCCTCATCAGTTCCCTTCTACAATCCACCACAAGAAGGATGGAGTGGTAGTGTGCTCCCATATTCATTTGTTGTTGTCATTCCTTCTAATGAGAAGGCCAAATCTACAACATATTTTTCCTTCACAAAAGTGACCTTGGTGGGCATGGTGTTTGTTAGAATAATGTTGAAGTGCTCATTTCATCATAGGCAATGATACACCATTTCCACCCATCCATAGGAATAAAGCCACCCCAAATGACCTTAAAATTTTCTAGATAGAATGATTTCGGGAAGCCACACTAGAACCAACAAATAACCAAGAGAGTGCACCTTCTCCAAGGGTAGTGCACAAGAGAAAATACAATAAAAAAGAGAAAATTATACAAATGCAGTTGTTGTTGCTCCTCCTCCAAACTTGTGCATTATTTCTGGGTAACTGAGAGTGATTGAGTGAGTGAACAAATGAGCCAAGACATCCTCTATTTATATTAATATGTCCAATGACTTTTCTGGCTGGGTCGACCTGACTTTCTGGTAATTATATTTTATGTTTATCTTTTTCCTGTGAAGTCGCCTTATCTTCCTAGAGGATAATACATTAATATTATATAAATGTTGATCTGACATGTCTTCTAGGGTTTTCACACATCTTTTTAGGGTTTCTCTTTCTTCCAGAACATTCTATTATAGTCAAAGGTTACACATGGAGATTAGTACCTCCTGCAACTACCATAATATCAACACTCTCTCTTAGCTAGGGAGGTATTAATGGTCTCAAACACATCCATCCATCTTCACATGGCATGGGACAGGCTCACATAGTCTTGTAGACCATTCTACAGGTAACATCATCATAAGTATCATCAATACTATCAACATCATCTGGTAGCAATCATCAAAACATATCGCCGTACTTGTTCATGGTATTCTTCTTTCATAGACAATATCAAAATATTCATGAGCTTAATTTATCTATATTAATGATCCATCTCCACCACCATGTGTCTAGCACCTCGAATCATTCTTGTCCCATGACAAGAATCATGACCTCATCAGAGCCACATTCACCTCATATTTGATCCTCTCATAGGATCACTATGTGAATGCATTTAGCTTGATGTTGTCGGACACGTGTGTCTAGCACCTCGAGTGGTTCTTGTCCCATGAAAAGAATTATGACCACATCCAATACACAAATACCTCATGGTGATCCTCTCATTGGATCACTTTGTGAATGCATTCAACTCAATGCTATCAGAAATGTGGAATTTCACTTCAAGCACCTCGAGTCTTCAGTCTATCAAAGACTACGTCGGGGCACATCTACTCTAGATGTAGATGTTCCCTGTCTCCCCTAGTCTGCAACCCAGTTCATGTGGAGATAGAGTCAACCCGATGCTTATCTGGGCTGCTATCTACTCGTGAGAGTTTCAAGGCCTGATGCAATTCACACATAGGAGATCTAGAAGCAACTTGAATATTCAGTCCATCGAAGATTACATCTGGGCATATTCCCACATGATCAAGTCCGTCTGATCAATCTTGGAATATTGGCACGATGTTGCAATCATCAATACTCCTCCAGGGAAACATTTTCATTCTTGCCAAGATTGTCCCAGACAGAGGCTTAGTGAAAATGTCATCTATCTTCTCATCTGTGGATATGTGATGGAGCCTCACTGCTCCTTCTTGCACCATGTCTTTGCTGAAGTCCTGCAAGATCCTTCGAAAAGACACCATGCTCCATATTTTGTGTAACTGGCTATGATATATGACTGAGTTCTTATAGATATCTTCTTCCCTGCTTTTCTAAAAATCCTGCTTGATCCCAACCTAAAGTAGCACCCCAGGTGCTAGATTTGTCTTATGCACTTCCAATACAAAAGTTGTATATCCTGGCAACCATACTCCATCATCAAAGATCAATCATATCTATCTGTACAACATAGGTACCTGCATGTTTTGTTGTAACCCAACAATACGGTCATGGCTCAACCATATACTAGCACAAGGTGCTCTCTACAAAGAAAATGTCTATCTCGTCACACAACTTTCTCAGATGTGTCGTCATAGGTGTGGGAATGGACTTCCTATCCATCATGCTAAACCTCTTTAGTATCCTCACTGAAGATCTCATTTGGTGTCATCCATGCTTCAAATCCCAATATATCTAGTTAAGATCCTTCATCTCAAACTCTAAAATCAACTCCCTCTATCTGAGAGAATCCTCGGACCACGCTTCCATCTGTTGCATGCCCCTTTTCATTCTGCAAAGTGTCATGAAACTAGGTTGGATTCTTCTTGATCACTGACTCCCTCTGAGTCTGAATCCCTCTCATATTTATCTCTTATGACCTGCCCAAAACAAGAAACAAGAACAAAAAAATCTCCATGGTATCCTCCATGGAAGATATCCTTCCTGGAGTATAGGTCAGTAACCAAGAACATCTCCTAAAGGAGATCAACTTCATCTCTTAAACAATAAGCATTTACATAAGAACAAGAATATATCCTAGATAGGATATCAACAAGTGTATCTCGATTATTAATGGGTTAGTATAATGATCATAGCTTCAATAGATAAAGATGCAACATAAGATCATAATAATGCCATAACAACTAGAGACATGTCAATTTTTAAATAATCAAACCTGGAGTCTTCACTGTTAGGGAGGGCAAGTTTGTTCCTCTGAATGTACTGAATTCAAAATCACTGCTTGGACAAGGTCTCTTGTACAACCCCTACGAACACACTCATTCTTTGTTGGATGATATAACTTGAAAATAATATACAAGTGCATACCTTTGAAATTTGTAGTATCGTTCAACTTGTCTTATAATATGAAACTAGACACCATCTTGACAAGAAGAGGTTAGAAACTTCTCCAAAAAGGTTCAATGATTAGAACAAGCTAGAAACCTTGAAATTTCAACTTTGACCACAAAAATCAATTTTGACCAAAATTCAACCTTTGACTTTGACTTTGACCGGTCAACCTTTGAATTTGACCCAAAAACTCAAACTTGACATTTTTTCTAGTTGAAGGCACCAAAGGGTACGCTAAGCTAGGGCGTACTACAATACCCAAAAATTAGGTCCAATTCTTCACTGAAAGTGCCCAAGAATTTAGGTTTAGGGTTTGTTGCAGCTGCAAAATCAGAAACCCTAGTTGCAGCTGCAACTGGTGCTAAAACGAGCTTGACAAGGATATCTCGATCTGCATTCCAACGATTAGAATATTTTGAAGGTAGTTTGGGCCCATAACATGCTATAATAATGTTGATGTGCTCGTTTCACCATAGACAATGCTACACCATTGTCACCCATCCATAGGCATAAATCCACCCCCGAGCACCTTAACCTTTGCTATATAGAATGATTCTAGGAAGCCACACTATAACCAACAAATAACCAAGAGAGTGCAGCTTCTCTAAGGGTAGTGCACAAGAGAAAGTACCAGAAAGACTGAAAAAAGAGAAAACTATACAACTGCAAATGTTGTTGCTCCTCCTCCAAACTTGTGCATTGTTTCTAGGTGACTGAGAGTGTGTGAGTGAGTGAACAAATGATTCAAGATGTCCTCTATTTATATTAATCTGTCCAGTGACTTTTCTCGCTGGGCCGACCTAACTTTCTGGTAATTATATTTTTTGTTTATCTTTTTCCTATGAATCTGACTTGTCTTCCTGGAGGATAATACCTTAATATTATATATATGTTGATCTGACATGTCTTTTAGGGTTTTCACACATCTGTTTAGGGTTTCTCTTGCATCCATAACATTCTATTCTAATCAAAGGTTACAGATGGAGGTTAATACCTCCCACAACTACCATAATATCAACATTATTTTCTTATGTGCAAAAAAAACCTAGGCCTTCATGCTTGACCCTTGATTAATATACAACAAGGTTTACTATTCCTTGAATTATCTTGTCTATCCCTTGGCCATGGTATCCCATATCTCTTAATAGCTTGGAACCTATGCCCTCTAGTATGCTTTTCAAAATCACCAAAATTTTCTTGAGAAAGGTCTATGGAGGGTGATATTACCATGCTTTTCTCAGTCATGGTGCTAGCTTCTTTAGGAGAAATGGAAGGTTCTTGTGATTCCTCGGTTTCTTGGATAGCTATATGTAGCTTGGTCAATGCCTTCTCCTTCCCTACCAATTCTTGGTACAAATGAACCATCATCTAAGTGAACCTCTCTTCTTGCCTATTATGTAGTTGAATTACCTTCTCTCCCAATTGCATGAGATGAACTCTTCTCTTGTCCCAATTTACCACATAAAAATAGTGAGGGAGTCTTGATGTTCAAAAAACAAATCCTTTAGAAAAATTTTCTATTCTACAAAGGTCTTAAGGTCATTTTCTAGGTATGCTATCCTTTGGTCAAACATTCATACCTTCCCCTTCAAGTATCAATTTTCCTCTTGGATCTGCATATTGGTGTTCCTTAGGTCTTTCAATCTCTTTCTCTTTGGTTCTTTACCCATGTTGGGTCTGCGTTCTCCTCAAAGTACTGGTAGCTACTTCAAGGTCAAGGATTCAACTGATATTATTGCAATATGATTTCTAAATGAGGGACTAATATCCCACTCATTTCACCAACACGAACCATTGTGGAATTATTTTTCGTTTCTCTATTAGGGTCAACAAAAAAACCTTTTATTTCTATTCTCCAACAAGCATGAAAGAATGGATTTGTTTCAAATTGGTTCACTTCTTGGTTCCGTTGCTTGTAATGCCGAGTTTAATGCCAAACAATGGAAAACAATTTGCATTATATTGTTTTCAAATGTGAAGCCACAACACTTCGTACAATCATTCCTCTACTTATTGAAGAACTATATACACATACATGATCCAACAAATAATAACTCCACCCATGCATTATGCAAGTAACTAAAATTCTCTTTTCAATCATCAATAGATTCAAGGGGACTGCCAATTGATTCAACAAAACTCTAGTCTTTTACAAATTCCACCCAGCAGACAAAATTATACCAATCAATGAATGTATACCTTGTTATTTAGCTATGCCTACACAACACTCTAACAACACTTACTAAACCAAATATATCATGTTAAAATGGGCATATGCAACACTCTTATTACAATCTTCATAAACCCATTCACATTATACAAGCAATGAATAACAAGAGGTATTGGATTTATTATGGTTACTACCATTACCAAATACATGAGTTAATACACAATGATCTAGTTTAAGAGAATCATTTCCCTCTTTCAATGATAATCAAGTGAGTGATCCATCAATGCTTCATTGGTTTACAAACCTACAAACTAATCCTGAGGAAAGGTACCTTGTATTATTGGTATGCATTTAAATATGGAGATTTAGATTGTTGTAGGGGAAACAAAGCATAGGTTAACACATCATGTTGAATGCATGGCTAGTGACTAGTCAAACCTATGGTCAACCAACCCACAGTATAAAGTGTCAAATTAATTAACCATAATTGCAAGCAAATACTAATTTGGATATGGGGAATCAATTGAAAGAAAAATTAGAGTGTGTTGCTAAGCCAAAAATACAATAACCATTTGATGAAGTGATACTTAATCCTTGAAAATTGAAACACAACTAGGTATGCAAAGAATATATTTGCAGAATAACTAGAAACAAGAGAGATTAAGATGAAGTCTGTAAAGATACCCATGTATATTGATATTGTGAAGAAGGGAAACAATGTTTAGTTTCCTCTTAAGGTGGGGAAACCTTTCATTGAGAAGAACACAATACAAAACATTCCATAGTATCCTATCTCTTCAAATAGCTTTTCCATATAAAAAACCCTAACCACTTGTGATCTCGTCGCTAATGGCTACCAACTACCTAATGGGCCTTATAAAGTGGACCATTTTTACATTAAATAATTATCCACTGCTATTCGATGGGCCTTATTCAAAGAGGATGGATGCATACAACAATTAATTAACTCATAGGTAGCTAAAAGTAGGGAGGTTATGGTGGGACCTTAACGCCCCCCCCTCGAAAGCAATATTGTCCTCAATGTTGAACATGAAGAAATTTTTGCGAGATGATGGTCAGTTCACATGTGTCTTCTTAGCCCGGTGGCATGTTTTTCCACTGCATCAATACTTCACTAATCATGTGTTGGTAGAATTGACACTATCCAATATCTAATACTGCTTCTAGTTGAATCCAAATGGAGCCTTCTTCATCAAGTTCTGGAAAGTTCACTTGCACCTTTCATTTTTATCCCATGAACTTCTTTAGAAAAGACACATGAAATACTGGATGAATCTTGGAGTGGGATGGACGAGCCAATTTGTAGGCTACTTGACCAATGAACTAGATGGTCTCATAGGGTCCATAGAACCTGGGTGCTAATTTTTTAGGTGTTTTTTTTATTTAAGTGATATTTGTTTGTAGGATTGAAGGTGAAGAAAAACCTAATCCCCTATTGTTAGACGCCAAACCTCACTTCGATAATCTCACATTCTCATTGTCGTAAGTGTCACACTTTTGTCGCAAGTGTCGCATTATCATCATGTAAGTATCACATCACGAACGACACCTTGGAAACACTTGATGCAACCCCTAAAATATGTTAGAAGAAGAAGCTCCATCATTTGACAGTCATAACAAAGTGTTTTTCTATGAAAATTGGTCATCTTGAAATTTTTTGGAAGATCAACGCTCCCCTACTCGTATACAAGGAGTGCTAGCGCTCTTTGTCTATCTATCAGGGAGCGTTGCAACACTTTGTTTCCCATTGTAAGGGAGCATTGAATTGGTTGAGAAAATCTTGGAAGAATTATTTTTTTTTCTCTAAAGACAACTATGGATGGATCGAGTTGGTTTGGCTCGAATCTTACCCTCAGGCTACATCTAAGGGAGATATCATAACTAATGGAGTCATATCCTCAAATAATCCCAAATATAACCAAGGTGGTTGAGCCTCTCAAAGCCTATAAACGGAGGCATTCTCACGGTGACCAAAGGGGAAAATAATCAACAAAGCATTGTTATTTCGATCGTGGATCTTTCGAGCAAGGGGTTGAACGAGGAGGACTTGGGGAGGCTGCTGCAACATCATATGAATATTGTAAGTGTCTCTTTAAATTTCTCATCAATATACTTGGCCTATTTCCTTCTAGTATGTGTTTACATGTACTTTTCTATGGTTGTTTTAATCTTCATAGATAGATTGGTTTTGTCTAATCCATTAGAGTAGGAGTTAGTCATTTGTCTTTTGGTTGTCCATTGCAGGTACTATTCAGAACTCGTGGATTGGATCAACTTGGACAAACTTAGAAAGTGAGGTACATCATACTATCCCTCTTACTTAAGGAATCATTGTATGACCTAAAGGTACCTAGAAAATTGTACAAGATGTTAGATCTTTTCACAGTGAGCCAAAATTTCTTAAGAGGTGAATATAGCCATTGTTTTTGTTTTGAGAGGTTTGAAAATGGTACATTCATGTTCTTAGTATTATATGTTGATGATATGCTAAGCATGTTTAATATTAGCAAGTTAGAGGCTCAATGGACCAAGATGTTTTAGATGAAGGATCTGGGAGCAAAAAAACAAATCTTGGGAATAGGAGTACAAAGAGACGGGAAAAATGGTAACCTATGGTTATCACAACAGAAGTCTATGGAGAATATATTGATGTGGTTCAGTATGAACATTTTGAAACTGGTAAACATCCCTTTAGTTTTACATTGTAAGCTTTATTCAAGTTTATGTCTTGGTTGTAAGGAAGAAAAGGTTATGTTTGTGTATCACATGCTAATATAGTAGGAAGATTGATGTTTGCAATGGAATGTTCAAATATTTTACATGAAGTTGGTGTTGTCAGTGGATACATGGAAAAATCAGGTGAAGAGAATGGAAATGAGTGCTTCGGTATCTTAGAAGCACAAAGATACAAGTATCACCTACAGTGGTTGCATGATTTAGTTCGTGGTTATGTTGATTCAGAAGGCTTGGACAATAAAATACCTACCTCGGGTTATGTCTCACATGAATGCAAGGATCTATTGGGTAAGTTTGGACAAGTACATGATATGGTGATCTGTGGTGGTCAAAACATTGTGCATTTGACTAATCATCCAACGTATCAAAATGGGACAATACATCATTTTGTAAGACATGTTATTGATGGAGGTGGAGTGGTCCATACTGAAGCAATTTGTGCAGACATGTTCATGAAACCAATACTGTTAGAGAAGCTGCAGTGGAGTGTGGGTTCTCTTGGCTTGAAAAAGAGGTGATGAATGGGCTTGAGAAATTTATAAGGTAAATTGTTTTCAAGTTGGAGATTGTTGGAATTATGATAACAATTAGTTATGGTAATAATACAAATTTACTTATGGTAAATAGTTGGTAGTTCGTATAATAATGGCAGTTTGTGAATCAAAGCAAGTTCTTGAATTGATGTAATGATCTAACCTATGTTGTACACATCCATGAAGCCCCAAGAAACATTTGTAATGTTGTAACTTGATTGTAAGCCTATCTTGAATAATAAGAGACACCAATGCCTTGCCTCGTGGATGTTTCCTTAACACATTGTCAAGGTTTTATCACGTAAAATTGTGTGTTAATTGTGCAATTTATTTGTCTTCATTGCCACATGTCTTGCATTTAATTAGTGTTTCAGGCTATGAATACCAATAATATCCAAGAACTTACCCTCCAATATTATGGTTTTTGTATTTTTACCTACTCATGGCAATCCAATTCCTTGCTTCTATTGATATACTATATCATATCTTAAAATCATTTTACAATTTCTTGATAGTTACAACTCTTTTTGCTAACGTTTAATGCAACCATCAACTATCCAACCTGAAGAAATTGCATCTTAATATTTGTAATATATTTCTTCAAATGATTTTCTTTGAGTAGGATATAATGGAGTTGTTATTGTAATTTATATTAATACATAACTCTTAGAATTAGAAGCCTATAATTGTCTTTGAAAAATAGTTTGACTTTATTGGCTGTATTTCTTAGGATTGTTAAAATCTCCATTCCATACAAGCATAAATTGTGCCTTAAATGGTTCTATTTGTATCATTTAGTGTTTCCTTGAAATCATATCCATTTCCCAACAATAAGAGTCGAGACCTCTTGTGCCATGCTACACAGTAACGTGTTACCCCAATAACCCTGACTTGTATTTAATGATCCCCAACACTTGCAACAATTAATTACCAATTGCAATACTTGTCCATATATATATGATATTGAACTATATGAGAACATAATCATGGGAAGCGATTTGTCAAATGCAACACTCACACGCAAACACATAATTGAGTTTCACCTACTCACACACGCAGACACATAATGGAACTCAATGTATGCACAAGCATAGGAAGTGATTTGTTAAATATATTACTTGCCCTTGTATGAAAAATTAAACTCAAAAGAAGCTCAAGAATTGGCAATGAGTTGGCATAAGTAATGGTTTCCCATAGGCATACAAATTTGACACAAGAAAGATGATCAACAAAGGAAACATGTTCCCTCTCCAAAAATGTTTTTCTATTGCTATGCAAATCAAATTCTTCGGAATTCACTATCAACAATGCTGCAAATACTCTGGAATTCACTATGCCACTTTCCAAAAACATTTTTATATTGCCATGCAACACAAATACTCCTTGTAATTACAAGGTTTCCATTCAATTCACAAAATTAGCAAGGTGAGGGACATATCTATGAAGCGAACATTAAAAATTGAATAACGAACAAAGGAAAGATTGCTCAGCTTTAGAGAAATCAATATCTTCTCTAAAGCATGTCATTCCACCATCCACAGTGAAAATAATAATCTAGAAATTGAGATTATGAGACATAATATATTGCAGGGGCTGAATCCAATGGTTGAAATAACAATTTGTTATTCCAAACAACAAGGCAATGAAAAGACACTCCATATCTAGTTATTCTTGTAAAATTTAATATGGAAATTGAAATAAAAATGCATTTGTTCAGATCATATTTGCCAACCAATCTACAAAAATCAATTAGCATGCACAACGAAAATACAGTAGTAGATTACAAGTGCATTCTACATAAATAAATTGGCATATACAAAATTTATTAAAGGATACAAATGAACAAGAAACTGATAGGAAGCAATCTTCAACATTCAAATAGTGAAACACCAACAAAGTGCATAATCATAACCCAATTAAATAAAAAAGTAAAAAAACTTATCTATATTGATATTGAACTCCAGGAAACTAACTACAACAGAGTGATTTTCCACCCAACCATAGGCTCTGTTGCACTTGATTTTTCTACAATAGGCCAACCCCTAGCTAGGTTATGATACCACTCGGGTGAAGAAACAATGCAAAATACCTAGGCTAGTCTCTCAGTCTCATAACAAGGAGATTACTAATCAAGTGTGTCACTGTTGAGTTTTTTCCAAGACAAAGCATCTCTTCGACACCCACAATTTTTTCCTCACACAACACAAGGAGGTCTTCCTTCTTTGCTCAACAGTCCCTCAGAAGAATCCTCCCTCCAATGCTTTTCAATGTGTGCATAGAAAGGTCCAAGTTGATGTCCATTAAACTCCAACAAGATTTTCTTGGTTCTCGCCTCTTCTCAAAGATTGTATGGCTTCTTTTCATGGCTCCTCTGTCACATACTATGGCAGGTTTCTTTTCTCAAGAACTCCCTTTTTTTATCCTCCTTTCTCTTCAAAAATTAGCTCCCTTCCCCCCTTCAAATTTCCTTCTTTCTATAAGTGAAAGATGGATCCCAAGAACCTAATCCCAACTTCTTTTTAGTTAAAAAAATGTAGGGACAAGCTTCCAAGAATATAGGAGATATGATTGCATAACTTTAGGTAAGGTTACATTCACTTTCTCGTACTTCTATAAACTATAGGCTAGGCTCAACTTAACACCATAAAAGGGTAAAGATTAAATGAATGGCAAGGTGGGTAGTAGACTTAGATAACCAGACATATAACATTCCTATGGACCCCCTTACCTTTCCCCTTTCGTGGTATTATAGAACCTTTAGGCGCTCCCTTATCTCAAAAAATTCTCTCATTTTATTAATTATTCTAAATAAAAATATTTACAAGTGTTTAAAGTGTTCACGATGTTAAATAAAACATTCTTGCATAAAAACATTTAAAACATACTTAAATACAAAGTATTGAAAATGGTCAAACTGGAATATTACACTCTGCTATGCATCACATTCCAACACAAAAGTTGGTAAAATCTAACACTACTAATATTGGAGTAGTGAATACGGTTTCCTTTAAAGATGAAAAAGCTTGTTTAGTGGCCTCATTCCAAACAAACATAGTTGTGACTTTCTTGAAATGAATTTGTACCCCCTAAATTACAATGTGACCCAAGTATTCAACTCTTGAAGCTCCAAAAACATATTTGGAGAGTTTTATGAATACCTGGTGGTCTTATAGGAGTTGTTGCCGTTATATCAATATGCTTACAATGTGACCCAAGTATTCAACTCTTGAAGCCCCAAAAACATATTTGAAGAGTTTTATGAATACGTGGTGGTGTTATAGGAGTTGTTGTTGTTATATCAATATGCTCTATGTAGTATTTCCATGTTTACCCATGAATAAAGTTTTACTAGGATTCAAACTAAAATTGTAGGTTAAAATTAATATTTTTATAAATTTTTATAAATTTTATTCAATTTTAAATCAATTATAATCATGGTATTTCCATGTTTACCCATGAATAAAGTTTTACTATGATTCAAACTAAAATTTTAGGTTAAAATCAATATTTTTATAAATTTTGTTTAATTTTAAATCAATTATAATCATAAAAAAAATTAATAAAAACTTTAATTTCATAAAGTAAACAAATAATTTTTTATCTACACAATTAAAAATAAAAATCGTACAACTTTTTTAGAGACCTCATTTTAAATGAAAAACTTTTAAAATTGTTAAATATGGAAGTCCTTTCCATGACTTTATCCAGGAATAACTTCCTCGATATAGAATTACTTATTGAAGTTAAATTTAAAAAAATAAGTCATAAATGTAAATCAACATAAATACATATTCTTCTCTATTACACTTAATTTAATAATATAATAAGGTTTAAAGCTTTGCAAACGCTAATTCTCTTTAATGATGCTTTTGTACACAGCCTGGGAATTAGAACCAACTTTTTGTTCATATATTGAAGTTACACTATTTTATGATAAAATTGAGTAACAATCTGTTTCAAGTGAATTCCTTTTTAAAATCTCCTGTTTACTATTTTTAGAAATTAATTAGATATATTTTTCATTGTGATGAGTACTGGTATAATCATTCCAGAGTAATTCAGCGGCTTAAAATTATATAATTTTTTCAAACTATAAAAGTGTAAATCACATTCCTTCAAATGTCACTGTATTTACATGAACATCTTGGCAGGCTGGAGCTTCTTGTGCATTGCGTAGAAATAGGTAGGGACTTATTGTTGTGAAGTGCAGGTAGGGACTTACTTTAGCATACAAGATGCTTAGGTTAGAAGTTATTTTAAATGGTTTCCTCTCTGTGAAGTTTCAGGGGAATAAGTTTGTCAGGAATTTGGATACTTTGCATAGATTTTTTGCTTAAAATTTACTGAAATAGATTTGTTGGCCCGTTTTGAATTATATATATATATATATAAATTAAGCAGTTAGCAAAAATCTTGTAAATCTCATATTCATATATATATATATATATATATATATATATATATATTTTAAGCAGTTAGCAGAAATCTTGTAAAGCACATTGAAATAATAGGTTTCTTTATCTAATGAAGCAGTTCGCAGAAATATTTGTCAATGACATCGACTAATGCTTTGTTGGACTTGGAAACACGGTGTGACCAGCTCAGCCCTGGCGAACAATATACAGCCTGCTAACCCTGCAGCAGACGACGTATATCCGGTAGTGTATATACTGTCTGCTGCAACATTTAATACAAGATTTTATTTAAGATTTTATTCAATACATTTTAAGTGATGATCCATAAGGGATATTGATTTTTTTGTTTAACTTAAAAAACTGAGAGTTTAAACACAACAAATCTTGAGACAAAGAGTTGACACAATCACAATTACAAGTGAGACAGCCCTCACAAACGCACTATTAATCTGAGCAAAACTATTACATTTTATAAGCTCATGAACCAAACAATCAATCTCTAGAATTGTGGACCTGAAACCACTTATGAACTAAAATTAAACTCTTAAAACTACCCAGGATTATTTAAGATCTCCTAATTACAACATTATTCTAACACTCCTCCTTAATGGAGAAATGGATTTTCTACAACACCTAACTTATTTTTAAAAATTTCAAATTTGATCTTTCCAAGAGGCTTGGTAAATATATCAATTACATTATAACTTGTATTACAATAAATCAAATCAATTTCCTTTGACTCAAGCTTCTCTCTCACAAAGTGGTGTTGTAACTCTATGTGTTTTGATCTTGCATGATATACTCGATTATGTGCCAATTTAATAGTACTTTGATTATCACAATTGATGCATGTTGATCCTTTTTGCTTCTCTTCAACATATGTAAGAATTCTTCTCAACCAAACTGCTTCACATGTAGCACTGGACAAGGCTCTGTACTCAGACTCTGTTGATGACAAAGAAACAATTGGTTGTTTCTTGCTACTCCATGACACGACCCCCGATCCTATATGAAATGCATAGCCTAAGGTAGACCTTCTGTCATCGGGATTTCCTGCCCAATTTGAATAAAAAAAACCTGTCAACTCAACATCAGATTCATCAGTATACATAATACCAAAATTAATTGTTCCTTTCAAGTATTGAAGGACTTTCTTTGCAGCTTTCCAGTGACTTTCACAAGGCTTAGCCATGAGCTAACTAAGGATGTTGACTGAATATGCTATGTCTGGTCTGGTAGTGGTAAGATAGTTTAAACTTCCCACCAATTGATGATACACAATACCATCTTCCTATTTAGTTCCATCATCATTGTATAACTTTGCATTCTGTTCTAAAGGGGTTGACATTGCCTTACATTCACTCATATGAAACCTTTTAAGAATTTCTCTAGTGTATTTACTTTGAGTGATTAGTGTCTTACCAGGATCCCTCCAAATTTCAATTCCTAAATAGTAATGCAATTCACCAAGATCTTTCATCTCAAATTCCCGTGACAACTGACTTTTAATTTCTTCAATTAACTTGCATGCACTTCCTGTGATAATGAGATCATCCACATATAAAGATATCAAAACAACATTTCATGTTTCATCTTTCTTAACATACATGTTAGGATCACTTTTGATTTTCACAAAACCTTTTTGATAAAAGAAAGAATCAATCTTTACATACCATGATCTCGGTGCCTATTTCAAACCATACAAGGCTTTCCTTAACCTACAAACACGATGCTCTTGTCCCTTCTTTACAAACCCTTCAGGCTGAACCAAATAAACCTCTTCTTTTAACTCACCATTCAGAAAAAAAAGATTTGACATCTAACTAATGTATTTTCCATTTATGTTTTGTAGCTAATGCAATCAGTACTCTAATTGTATTCAATCTACCTATCGATGCAAAAGTATCTTCATGTGAATATCCTTTTGCAACTAATCTTTCCTTATATTTATCAATGCTATCCTCTGCTTTAAATTTAGATTTGTACAACCATTTGCTTCCTATAGGGACTTTGTTTTCAGGCAATTATACTACTTCCCATGTTTGATTCTTCATAAGAGAGTCATATTATTCATTCATTGCATTTCTCCATTCTTCATGTTCTTTAGCTTGTTCATAGTTTACAGGTTCTACAACATTCATGAGATGGGACATCAATGCATAATATTTATACCTTAAAGGTGGTTGAGTTTGTCATGATGACCTCCTTGGCCCTTCACTACTTCCATCTCTTCTTCTTCTTTGTGGTGATTCTTCTCCACTTCTTGGTGAGTCATGGTTGCTTGAAGTGTCCATATTTATTTCATTCCGTTCTTGAACATGTACCTGTTCTTGTTCTTGTTTAACCATGGAATCTATTTTGACATGGTCACCAATGTCATTAGAACTATGCCATACATCAATATCATTATTTTTCTCATTTTTATCTACATTCTCATGAAACACCACGTCTCTACTTGCAAACAATTTATGTGAACTGGGATCAAACAACTTGTATGTTTTTTTATCAAAACAATAGCCAATAAATATGAACTTGATTGATTTTGCATCAAGTTTTATTCTCTCATCTTTAGGAATATGTGCAAAGGCCTTGCTTCCAAACACTCTTAAATGACTGACATCAGGTTTATAACCATGAAAAACTTCAAAAGGAGTTTGAAAATATAATCTCTTAGTTGGACTCACATTTTTTAAATAAACAACAATATTAATGGCTTCTGCCCCAAAACCATTAGAAATGTTTTTACCTTGAAGCATACTACGAGCATACTCCGCTAGTGTTCTGTTCTTTCGCTCAACAATTCCATTTTTCTTAGGTGTATTGGGAACTCTAAATTGTTGTTGGATCCCAAAGCATTTACAATAATTTTTAAATGCTCCTAATTTGTATTCACCACCTTGATCAGACCTGAGAATTTTAATGCATTTTCCTGTCTATTTTTCAACCATAGTTCTAAATTCCTTAAAGTACTCAAATGCATCACTCTTCCTTCTTGTGAAATAGACCCAAGTATACCTAGATCTATCATAAAAAAAGATAAGAAAGTACCAAGCACCACCAAGTGATCTAGTTTGCATAGGTCCGCATACATCAATGTGAATTAATTCAAGTATTTCAGTTTGTCTTTTCTCTTTATGTATGCGAAATTCCTCTCTATGTTGCTTACAAAGTGCACATGCTTCACATTCAATAATATGATCATTTTTCATAACAGGAAGACCTTCAACCATTAATTTCTTTTGTAGTAACATTAAATCATTGTGATTAAGGTGTCCATACCTTTGATGCCACAATTCTTCTGTTGACATTGTTGTAGATGCCAATGCTTGATAATTGTTCCTGGTCACATCCAATTTATACAATCCTCCAACTCTAGTACATGTGGAAACAACCTTGTAGTGAGCTTGGATATCCTTTACAACACACTTTGACTTACCAAATTCCACTTTTAAATCATTATCAATGATAGTAGAAACATATATTAAATTATTTTTGATGCCATGAACATACATCACATTATGAATCTGTCTCATTTGTCCATCAGGTAAGTTCACACTTATTACTCCATAGCCTTGAACTTTATGTGATCTGTTATCTCCTAAGTAAATGTGTGTGTCATCAATATTCTCATAATATTTATCATGCCATTATTTATTACAGGACATATGGGTTAAGGCACCAGAATCAATAAACCAAGCATTCTCATCATCAGTTTTAGCAAACAATGCAACTTCAGAAATAAACAACTTAAGATTTTTAAATCCATCATTGACTGAAGTGTCTCTATGCACAAAGTTTCGAGTATGCCTTGATCTCAAAATAGAACGCTGACTTGTTATGCTATGCAAGCACCCTCTACTTCATTAAAATAAACTTTACAGGACCTTGCTTCATGTGTATAAATATGCAAGATAAAATTATGTGTTAAGTTCATGCATCTTCTTGTAAATGTTTATGTGTGAGGAATTG
>SNQJ01S0009466.1:71256-97984 GCA_010110895.2 Picea sitchensis | reverse complement strand
TTTACAGGACCTTGCTTCATGTGTATAAATATGCAAGATAAAATTATGTGTTAAGTTCATGCATCTTCTTGTAAATGTTTATGTGTGAGGAATTGTTCTTTTAGATGGTTAAATATGTACTTTAAACAAATACACAGCAACACCACTTGCAACAAATAAACCATCAAACTCACAACAAGAACAAGTTGATAAAGGAGTTCACCCCCCTCCGGGCTACATCTCCTTGAGCCTCCATAATGGACCTGGCTCTTTGGGATTATTTTCAAAAGTTATTTTACAATATTCTACTCAACTCCAATGGAAAAATAGATTGTACCATTGAGACCAGAACACATAAAAACCCCAAAAATGACTATTAAAACTCTGAAAACGGATCATGGCTCATCTGGGCATGACCTCTTCTACATGTGGCCATAAGCTTCCCTGAGATTCTCTTTGGAAAAAACACCTGTAAAAGTCCTCAATAGCCTATGAAACCTGTCCCAATGTGTTCAGAGCATATCAATTAGCCAAAAATGATTATTCAATCACAGAAAACAAACATAGGCTCACCAAAACATGTCCTCAATCAATGAGGGCTTCAAGCTCCCTGGAGCTTGCTGAAACTTCAATGGTTAAAAACCTGCAAAAGAAGTCTTCAAATGGCATTGATAACAGTGTCAATGGATTCAGGACATCCAAAAACCCCTAGCTGGGCTTTTACGGCACCTCAATCGGCCCAAAGATGAGGAAGATAGGCCTCCTTCCATTTTCCTCCTTCAAGCTTGCTGAAACTGGTTCGCCAAAACGCACCTCTGTGTGCTTGAACCAAGAACACGCTCCAAATACGTGTTTAAACCCAACACACACGCACAACCGAATAACTGTGCAAACTGTAGGACGGTTAGGGCACCTCCAGCCCCTAACCGCCTAGCACCTGGGCACGTGAGTCGTCCATACGTCCTCGCGCAATAGCAAAAGGGGTTCCGGTTATATGGGCGTATAAACATGTGACAAGTGTCGGTGAACGGTTGGTGGGCAAAACCGTTTGAAAAACCGACCCAACTCCCGCTCTTTTGGTTGTGGTCACGTGTAATATAATCATATATCCACGGGCTTAACATTTAACCGTTTCAAAACCACATTACAAAACGTGAACCGTTATATTTGGGGTCATATGGCATATAACGTGACCGAGGGCTCCATTTGAATCATACTCCCGCATGCACACCATAACATGGTCATATGTAATATAGAAAAACCATGGGCTATACAATAAAAACCCCGTGCACCATTTTAATGAAGGGCTTGGTCATATAGAAAGGCATAAAACCGGGGGTCGGGGCTAAGCCCCGGCCCGACCCCCCGCCGTTTAAAACACCAAACAAACTTATATATATATTAAAACATATATAAAACAAGCTACAAGTCGTGGTGTATTGGAAGGGAGGACTTTGTTAAGGCGTAGCCGGTGTGGGAGGTCCGGGGGTCGAACCCCACGGACTCCAAAACAATTTTGATCAAACAACCAAAAAGACCAAAACCGGGGTGCCACGTGGCAGCCCATGACTGGGCCACGTGGCACCCAATCATTTGACAAAACAACTGCCACGTGTCAACAATTGATTCGCTCAAACCTGCCAATCAGCAACTGCCACATCATCACCTGTCATGTCATCGTACAGTCGCCACATCAACATGTACGGACTTTTCCACGTCAACGTATGGACTCTGCCACGTCAACCTGTACGGACTGCCCAGTCAGCGTCCTTTTTTTTGCATGTTTGACGATTCAGACAGATCGCGATATCTCTCTCTCTCGACGTCCGTTTGAGATGAAACGAATTGTGTTGGGTTTGTGATGACGAGGGATACGCTCTTGTTCATTTTGAGGCAATTCCGAGAACGTTGATTTTTGAGCTAAAATTTGACCCCTGGTCCAGATTTTGATCATGCCTTTTGTATATTTGTTTAGACTCATGATTCTTTCTTTTATAAAAATATTTAGCAAGGGGCCCTGGTTTTCCACAATAATCACATTCCACATTTCTCCTAACATAAGAATTAGAATGTGCCATACCTTTCTACTTTTCTTGAAACTTGCCTCTCTTTGTGTCCCACAGTTTACCTCTGTGTGATTGTTTACCTTTTGAAATCAATTCCAAATCTGAGCTACTTGAGTCCAAATCATAATTCTTCATTCTCTCTTCCTCTTGAAGAAGAATCCCTGTTAACTCATCAAAAGTAGGTGGATTTGGCCTAGCTGAAAGTGCTGAAATAAAGACTTTATAATCTTGCACTAAACCTTTCAATGTGATGGTTACCAAATCATAACTAGATACTTTATCACCAATGTCACCCAACTTATAACTTAGATATTTGATGCGAGAAGTGAAGGTGCTTATACTTTCATTTTCTTCAAAAATAAGATTCGGTTTGCATTTGAAGTTTCATACAAACCTTTGAGAACATACCATGTCTCCTTAGAAGTCCTACAATCTCTAATGTGAGGGATTATGCTATCCTTTACGGACATCCACAACAGTACCTTAGCTTTCATTTCCTGTTTATCCCAATCTGGAATGGAGGCAACAACAATGGGTTTGACTTCATCCCCACTCACAATTGACCACAAATTATAGGCTTCAAGTAGAGCTGTCAACTTAAATTTTCAATTAACATAATTTTCTCCATCTAATTTAGTCGTTTCACTTAAGTATGAATTTGCAAGAGGATTAGACATCTTCCTCAAACAAATAATTCAATAAGTTGTAGCTCAGGAACAAGTTTACCTTCTTTGAACATAGATTTATGTTTTTGGAAATTATGTCACTGTTTGTTAGGCTCCTCTCTTCACACGAAAACCCAACACTTCAGTTGCACTCAATGTTCCACACATCAGTTCTAGTTTATGTGCTCCACGCAGGATTATGGGCACAAATTCCAGCAGTCTGCATTTACAGGTTCACTAGCTCCTCGAATAGTAGCAACAACTTTTTCTACATTCACGTTGGGTTCACCAGGCTTCCACTACGATCTTACAATATTCTTCCACAACGATCTTACAATAGTATTCCATCGATTCATCCACAAGTAATGTGTTGTGTGGATTTCACGATGGCAATGCCAACGCGAGACGCCTTCACACTGCTTCTTTATGGATCTCTCACTTCACACAAAAAACAATGCAACAACGTCCCTACACACCAATTTCCTTGCGATCTTGGGCACAGTCTTTCTCTCACGATATACAATGGCTTCTTCTTCGCTCCACGCAGACATCATGCAACCTCAACTCTGATACCAACTTAAAATACTAAGAGTTTAAACACAACAAATTGTGAGACAGGGAGTTGACACAATTACAAGTGAGACGACGCTCACAAACACACTTTTAGTCTCAGAAAAACTATTACATTTTATAAGCTCATGAACCAAACAACCAATCCCTAGAATTGCGGATCTGAAACCACTTATGAGATAAAACTAAAGTCTCGTAAAACTACCCATGAACAATGCGTTAACAACATTCCATTTTGACATTATTCTAGATCTCCTAATTACAACATTATTCTAAAAATTGAAACGACATTTTGTGTTAGTGTTCTTTTTCAATGCAACCAACTAGTGTTTGTTGAAAGCTCATGTTGACATCCATATCTAGCCAACTAGTGTTAGTTGTAAACTCATGTTGGCATTTGTCGCAATTATCCTTTGTTAATGTTAGGCATCTTCGCGTTGTTATATATAACAGTGATTCTTTTGTATTAAATAAAAAATAGACAGATAATAGATATACATATTTATTATTTTTATTGTTGTTTTGTTCTATGGAGTCTAGGCTAATTTATGATCTAGGTTAGACCTGGATTTCTATGTGGTATCGAAGTGGGTGCCTCCTACCATGTTCTCTTGTGCATGAGTATATTCATCTCCATTAACTCCATTTCTTGGTTTTGGCATTGGGGATCATGTATTTTTTTTATTTGCTTCATTTTTCTAGGCCTGAAACGTCTTGTGCTACAAATCGATCTTTGCTTAGCCCTTGGTGTAGATATACGTGGTAGGGTGTTTAGGTGCACCAAAGTTTGGCTCTGTCATTGCTATCATCTGATCCGAGACTAACTTTTTTTTGTGTACCTCCTCCATTAACGATCTCCGCAAACAATCCACCGGTAGCAGAATCAATCCAACATGTGGCCTTATTTTCTTAGATATGACTTGCTCAAATTGTTAGAGTCACCCATATTTGTAGTTGCTTCTTGCTTTGCAATTTTGAACTATGATCTCCCTTTCTTTCTAGAAACCTCCTTTCTAGTGGTGGTGTACAGCCTCACCGCCAAGGCCACCGAATTCTCAAATTTCAAGTCGAATTGGAGGACCGAGAGCGTAGATTCAAATTGTGATATGCCCGACAAGGGTTGTAGATCGATGTTCTTTTAAACATATAGAATCATGAAACCTATTTTTACATAGGGAACATGGTTTTTGGTTATTCATTCATCGGGCATAGTGACTCCATTTGTGATGCCTAATAAATTTATTGGCTTGGACTCACTAGAAATTGTTCAGAAATCTATGGCTTTCAAAGATGAAAAGAGTAGATATGAAGATCATAATATCAAGCTATTGATGCACATGTCTTGGAATTTAGAACCTCTACAGTGGGAACTTCATATCATCCATTTTCCCATATGACATATTAGTACGGGGTTGTTGAGCCAATGAACTTGCCTATGTGTTACAGAGAAAATCTCACGATGGAATGGTAAGATTTCCCTAGGATCTGTCTATTGATCCTAGACAAACAATGGGATAGAATTATAAGGTTCCCCCTAGGAACAAGCAAATTGATTCACAATCACACCAATAGATGGTAGGATGGCATACCTTAATTATGAATATTGTCCTTGCGTATCGTGGTTTCTGCAGTCCCGAAGTTCCTGCTCTGACTCCTTCAACCCGCTACCTATACACAGGTGACAAAGAACTCCTTCCCACCTCTCTTCTTTGCGTTAAAATCCTAGATTTGGATTGGATCTAACCTGAATCATATATGAAGAGATAAATCAAATCCAAACATTTATGAATGAAATACAAATATCCATGGGGGAAAACCCATGATCTATTGATTAATATGAAAGAAGTACATCAATGCTCTTTACCTCTATGTGTAGATGCACTCCTCTTTGCCCCTTTCTCCTCCTCATCATTTCAACCAAGCTAAGAAATTTGGCTGCAACTAATGTAGAATGGAGAAGAACCTCTATATTTTGGCATCATAACTATGTGAATGATTCTTCCTCCTCATGCTCAAGATTTTCCTTCTTTATATAGATTCTTAGAAGAGTCTTGGGAGAGCTTCTATATATTCTAGAGACCATTGGAGAATTGAATGTTATGAGTTCCAAGGCTCATTCCACGAAGAACCAACTCATCCCTTGCTCATATCTTTGAAACTCCACAAATATAGAAGGTTACAAAGGGTTTTGCTTGTTGCACTCTGCTATCAAGAGACATGTCACTAGTTGTCCATGTATGACTGGCGACACCCTTCAAAAACTAATTAAATCCCGATTTGAGGGATTTGTTTTAGCTATCATATTTTGCTAAGTTCCTCATGACACTATAGGGTGGAAATTAAATATATAATAGATGTCCCCTGATGTGTGAGGTTAGGAAATGAATGGATGGTCAAAACACATTATAATAAACTGTCACCAAATGTGAGGCAACGTGAGGAGAGAGAAAATAGTTATGGAGTTCAAAGAGTACCCATAATCAGAGACCAAGGACAAAGACATGTATATACCATCCCCAAGGTAGACATAACCAGACTCTGAAGAGTATCAAATCATGGCCTCCAAAACAATACATTGTAGATCCATGAAATGAAATGCAAGGCCATGGCCATGAAAGAATACATGGTGGATCCATGTCATCAATGAGATCATAACCACGAGAAAATACAATGTGGATCTATGTCACAACATATACATCATGAAGAAAATGAACACTGAGGAGAGTGCCCCTAAAGTCTTCAAAGTACTCATATATAAGTGATATACTCCATTGGAACTTGGGAGGGGTGTTTTGAAGGATTGGTGTGGCCCCAAACCCAAGTTTTTGGTCCCAAACCCTGACGATATGATTCTACATCATGCAAATAGATGAGTTAATGTCGAGCATGGTAGAAACCATCTGATTACTAGTCATTGAGGTATATCATTAACAGACGCGAGAGAACCCACCAATGATGAATATGGGCCCCAAGGTACCTCATACAATCTAGAAAGTTTGAATAGAGGATCTAATGTCGAACACTCAAAGAATCAATTGATCAAGAGTCAATGATGTAAACCCATTGTCGATCGTGGGGATGCTTGCCATTGAGGACTATAAGCTCCAAGGTATTAGTTGGTTTCTAGATCCCTCTCCTAGATAATTGTTGAAGTTGATAGGAAGAGATCCATCGAAGGAGGGCCTTAATGTAATCCCCATCAATCAACATGAAACATACACTGAGAGATGATGTGAAGAGATAAAATCACCAAGAAAAACTGACAGAGGGATGGATGACTTAGAAAGTCAACAAAATAACAGATGGGCGACTTAGGATTAAAATTCCCTTGAACATATAACATGACACAATGATGACTTGGAAGCAAGACTCAAGAGCTAGACTAATATAGTGCAACAACGTAGGATACATTGAAGCACTCTCCATCATGACTGGAAGAGTAACTAGCCAAAGGAGTATTTGTGACTCATATTAATGGTACAACTACTAGGAAATCTATAACCTAAGTGTAAGATGATGACTCAAACACGTGCCACTTTCAAGGATGAATCAATTGACATTGCAATTTCAAAACTAGATCAATGGTAAAAAAAACCCCTCTTTTTTGGGTTTTGTTTAGGGTCTCCTTGATGGTTTAATAAGCGCGAAAGAGAGATAAAAGTGTACTAAGAAGTGTCTTTTCCATTCAGTTTTAGCGAGCCCAAAAAAGATTTAAAAGTATACTCACAAGGTCTCTTTTTTCTTGTCTTTTAATGAGTCTGAAAAATAGGTAAAAGTTTACTTGGAAAGTGTATTTTTCATGTCTTTTTACGAGTTCGAAAAAGAGATAAAAGTTTACTTGGAAATGTCTTTTTCATGGTTTAATGAGCATGAAAAAGGGATAAAATTTATCTCATATGGAGAGAATGAGTGGCTAAACATCATGCTTCCATATTCCAAGTGCATGGAATTAACCTAAGTAATCATGAATGCAAATGGGCACTGACAAGTGAGTTCCACTCTTAACAGTGGTTCTTTCCATGGGCATGTGAATGAAAAATAGAGGCTAAATAATCAATAAACCAAACATTATCATCATCATTTTTAGCAAATAATGCAACTTCAGAAATAAACGACTTAAGATTTTTAAATCCATCAATGACTGAAGTGTCTCTATGCACAAAGTTTCGAGTATGCCTTTTGTATATTTGTTTGGACTCATGATTCTTTCTTTTATAAAAATATTTAGGAAGGGGCCTTGGTTTTCCACAATAATCACATTCCACATTTCTCCTAACATAAGAATTAGAATGTGCCATACCTTTCTACTTTGCTTGAAACTTGCCTCTCTTTTTGTCCCATGGTTTACCTTTGTGTGATTTTTTACCTTTTGCAATCAATTCCAAATCTGAGTCACTTGAGTCCAAATCATAATTCTTCATTCTCTCTTCCTCTTCAAGAAGAATCCATGTTAACTCATCAAAAGTAGGGGGATTTGGCCTAGCTGAAAGTTATGAAATAAAGACTTTATAATCTTGCACTGAACCTTTCAATGTGATGGTTACCAAATCATAACTAGATACTTTATCACCAATGTCACCCAACTTATCACTTAGATATTTGATGCGAGAAATGAAGTTTCTTATACTTTCATTTTCTTCCATTTAAATAGATAAAAGCTTAGTTTTCAAAAATAAGATTTGGTTTGCATTTGAAGTTTCATACAAATCTTTGAGAACATAGCACGTCTCCTTGGAAGTCCTACAATATCTAATGTGAGGGATTATGATATCCTTTACGGACATCCAGAACAATACCTTATCTTTCATTTCCTGTTTATCCCAATCTGGAATGAATGCAACAACAATGGGTTTGACTTCATCCCCACTCACAATTGACCACAAATTATAGGCTTCAAGCAGAGTTGCCAACTTAAATTTCCAATTAACATAATTTTCTCCATCTAATTTAGTCGATTCACTTAAGTATGAATCTGCAAGAGGATTAGACATCTTCCTCAAACGAATAATTCAGTAAGCTATAGCTTAGGAACAAATTTACCTTCTTTGAACAAAGATTTATGTTTTTGGAAATTATGTCACTGTTTGTTAGGCTCCTCTCTTCACACGAAAACCCAACACTTCAGTTGCACTCAACGTTCCACACATAAGTTCTAGTTTATGTGCTCCACACAAGATTATGGGCATAAATTCCAGCACTGTGCATTTACAGGTTCACTAGCTCCTCGAATAGCATCAACGACTTTTTCTACATTCATGTTGGGTTCACCAAGCTTCCACTATGATCTTACAATATTCTTCCACAACGATCTTACAATAGTATTCCATTGATTCATCCTCGAGTAATGTGTTGTGTGGATTTCACCATGGCAATTCCAACAGGAGACGCCTTCACGCTGCTTCTTTATGGATCTCTCACTTCACACAAAAAACAATGCAACAACGTCCCTACACACCAATTTCCTTGTGATCTTGTGAACAGTCTTTCTCTCACGATAGACATTGGGTTCTTCTTCACTCCACATAGACATCAGGCAACCTCAAATCTGATACCAACTTAAAATAATGAGAGTTTAAACACGACAAATTGGGAGACAAAGAGTTGACACAATTACAAGTGAGACAACGCTCACAAACACACTTTTAATCTCAGAAAAACTATTACATTTTATAAGCTCATGAACCAAACAACCAATCCCTAGAATTGCGGATTTGAAACCACTTATGAGCTAAAACTAAACTCTCGTAAAACTACCCACGAACAATGCGTTAACAACATTCCATTTTGACATTATTCTAGATCTCCTAATTACAACATTATTCTAATAATTGAAACGACATTTTGTGTTAGTGTTATTTTTCAATGCAACCAACTAGTGTTTGTTGAAAGCTCATGTTGGCATCCTTATCTAGTCAACTAGTGTTAGTTGTAAGCTCATGTTGGCATTTGTCGCAATTATCCTTTGTTAATGTTAGGCATCTTCGCATCATTGTATATAGCAGACATTCTTTTGTATTAAATAAAAAATAGACAAATAATATATATATATATTTATTATTTCTATTGTTGTTTTGTTTTATGGAGTCTAGGCTAATTTACGATCTAGGTTAGACCTAGATTTCTACGTGGTATCGAAGTGGGTGCCTCCTACCATGTTTTCTTGTGCATGAGTATATTCATCTCCATTAACTCCATTTCCTGGTTTTGGCATTGGGGATCATGTATGGTTTTTATTTGCTTCATTTTTGTAGGCCTGCAACATCTTGTGCTACAAATCGATATTTGCTTAGCCCTTGGTGTAGATATACGTGGTAGGATGTTTAGGTGCACCAAATTTTGGCTCTGTCATTGCTATCATCCGATCCAAGACTATATTTTTTTTGTGTACCTCCTCCATTAATGATCTCTACAAACGATCCACCGGTAGCAGAATCAATCCAACATGTGGCCTTATTTTCTTAGATACGACTTGCTCAAATTGTTAGAGTCACTCGGATATGTAGTTGTTGCTTACTTTGCAGTTTTGAACTGTGATCTCCCTCTCTTTCTAGAAACCTCCTTTCTAGTGGTGGTGTACAGCCTCACTGCCAAGGCCATCGAATTCTCAAATGTCAAGTCGAGCTGGAGGACCGAGAGCGCAGATTCAAATTGTGATATGCCCGACAAGGGTCGTAGCTCGATGTTCTTTTAAACATCTAGAAGCATGAAACCTATTTTGACCTGAATCATATATGAAGAGATAAATCAAATCCAAACATTTATGAATGAAATACAAATATTCATGGGGGAAAACCCATGATCTATTGATTAATATGAAAGAAGTACATCAATGCTCTTTACCTCTACGTGTAGATGCACTCCTCTTTGCCCTTTTCTCCTCCTCATGATTTCAACCAAGCTAGGAAATGTGACTGCAACTGATGTAAAATGGAGAAGAACCTCTATATTTTGGCAACATAACTATGTGAATGATTCTTTCTCCTCATGCTCAAGATTTTCCTTCTTTATATAGATTCTTAGAAGAGTCTTGGGAGCTTCTATATATTCTAGAGACCATTGGAGAATCAAATGTTGTGAGTTCCAAGGCTCATGCCATGAAGAACCAACTCATCCCTTGCTCATATCTTTGAAACTCCATAAATCTAGAAAGTTACAAAGGGTTTTTCTTGTTTCTCACTGCTATCAAGAGACATGTCACTAGTTGTCCATGCATGACTGGCGACACCCTTCAAAAACTAATTAAATCCCGATTTGAGGGATTTGTTTCAGCTATCATCTTTTGCTAAGTTCCTCATGACATTATAGGGTGGAAATTAAATATATAATAGATGTCCACTGATGTGTGAGGTTAGGAAAGGAATGGATGGTCGAAACACATTATAATAAACTGTCACCAAATGTAAGGCAACGTGAGGAGAGAGAAAATAGTTATGGAGTTCAAAGAGTACACATAATTAGAGACCAAGGAAAAATACATGTATATACCATCCCCAAGGTAGACATACCTAGACTCTGAAGAGTATCAAATCATGGCCTCCAAAACAATACACTGTATATCCATGACATGAAATGAAAGGCCATGGCCATGAAAGAATACATGGTGGATCCATGTCATCAATGATATCATAACCACGAGCAATACAATGTGGATCTATGTCACAACATATACATCAGGAAGAAAATGAACACTGAGGAAAGTGCCCCTAAAGTCTTCAAAGAACTCATATATAAGTGATATACTCCATTGCAACTTGGGAGGGGTGTTGTGAAGGATTGGTGTGGCCCCAAACTCAAGGTCTTCGTCCCAAACCCTAATGGTATGATTCTACATCATGCAAATAGATGAGTTGATGTCGAGCATGGTAGAAACCATTTGATTACTAGTCATTGAGGTATATCATTAACAAACGCGAGAGAACCCACCAATGATTAATATGGGCCCCAAGGTACCTCGTATAATCTATAAATTTTGAATAGAGGATCTAATGTTGAACACTCAAAGAATCAATTGATCAGGAGTCAATGATATAAACCCATTGTTGATCGTGGGGATGCTTTCCATTGAGGACTATAAGCTCCAAGGTATTAGCTGGTTTCTAGATCCCTCTCCTAGATAATGTGTTGAATTCGATAGGAAGAGATCCATCGAAGGAGAGCCTTAATGTATCCCCCATCAATCGACACGAAACATACACTGAGAGATGATATGAAGAGATAGAATCACAGAGAAAAACTGACATAGGGATGGATGACTTAGAAAGTCAACAAAACAACAGATGGTCGACTTAGGCTTAAAATTCCCTTGAACATATAACATGACACAATGATGACTTGGAAGAAAGACTCAAGAGCTAGACTAATATAGTGCAACAACGTAGGAGACATTGAATCACTCTCCATCATGACTAGAAGAGTAACTAGCCAAAGGAGTATTTGTGACTCATATTAATGGTTCAACTGCTAGGAAATCTATAACCCAACTGTAATATGATGACTCAAACATGTGCCACTTTCAAGGATGAATCAATTGACATTGCCATTTCATAACTAGATCAATGGTAAAAAAAACCTCTTTTGGGGGGTTTTTTTAGTGTCTCCTTGATGGTTTAAAAAGCACGGAAGAGAGATAAAAGTGTGCTCAGAAGTGTCTTTTCCATTCAGTTTCAATGAACCCAAAAAAGAGTTAAAAGTATACTCACGAGATCTCTTTTTTCTTGTCTTTTAATGAGTCTGAAAAATAGGTAAAAGTTTACTCGGAAAGTGTATTTTGCGTGTCTTTTTACGAGTCCGAAAAAGAGATAAAAGTTTACTTGGAAGTGTCTTTTTCATGGTTTAATGAGCATGAAAAGGGGATGAAATTTATCTCATATGGAGAGAATGAGTGGCTAAACATCATGCTTCCTTGTTCCAAGTGCATGGAATTGACCTAAGTAATCATGAATGCAAATGGGCATTGACAAGTGAGGTCCACTCTTAACAGTGGTTCTTTCCATGGGCATGTGAATGAAAAATAGAGGCTAAATAATGCAAGAGGTGAATGGTCAATGGTTACTACAATAGACATAAGAAGGATCTAGGCAAACAATAGTGTAATGGTGGGGTGAATGAAGCAAGAAACAAATGCATAAGAAACCGTAAAGCAGTGTAAAAAAGTCAGGAACCCCCTTGGGATGTGGCCAAAATGTAGATGAAGAGAGGAACATGAGTCTCAACGTTAAGTCGCGACAGAGCTACAGGAGGGTCCACGGGCCTATGGGAAATATCATCATAAGCACCAAATGGAAATCAACTGCTAACTAGGGCTCCCATGGAGGATAGGCACTATTGTACATGTTATGACATATAAAAATGGAGTGTCTAATGTTGTAACCCGACGAGATCAAACCTAAGGCATTGTGATGGAAAAATGGATAGTTAATAATGAAAGGCGATATCGCAGGGAAAAACCTATCCCTATATGTCAATTCAAGAACACATACCTCAAGTTTAGTGGAATTCACCAGCTTTGTAAAAAAAAATCCACGTAACCCTATCAACACATGTAACTAGACTTTGGGGGTCAAAATGCATAGAGAAATCTCAAAAAAGAAAAAACAAATGTTTTTTTATATTTTTGCATATGCGAAAGGAAAAAAAAAATACTCACACCACACACCTATGTACAAGGTATTATGCATCCTGACGGTTTATGCAAAGTAGAGCTCACTTCTAGGCTCTGACCAAGGATCCTTTCTGTCACCAATGAACTCATAGGTTGATGTTGGCATCATATGGCACACCATGCTGAGGCCATGCCACATAGAAGAAAATATCTATAGCCAAACATAATCATCTTGAGTGGTTTCATGAGCTAGGACAAATCCTTGATAATTCCCATCAAGATGTGAAGGAGGTACAAAACATGAATCTTCGGAGGAAGGGACAGTGAAGAACTTGGTGGAAAGTTCCAAAAAAAAAAATCCAAGGCAAAAAAGGGCCAAGACCGGGAGGTATATTTGATGCCCCAAAAAATTCCCCCAATCTTGGATTAAGACTCATTATGCCGACTCTCATGATTTTGGAACAAGAAAATATGAGCAATGTGTCACCTCATCCTTGGGCTTATCTATGGAATCCATGACATATAGGATAGCTTTATGTTATAGCAATTTTTTCCACACTCCATGTATCATGCTTTGATGGCCTTCCATTTCCCTCTGCAGACTCAAGTTCCCCCATTTTTCTCATTCCAGAGTAAAAAATTCAAAGTTTTGCACATATACACGAGCCACAATTAGACAACTTGTGTATACATAGGTTGCTCCATTATAACCCACGTACATTGATTTTTGTGCTCGAAAATTTAAAATATGTCAGGATTCCATGCCATGTCACGAGATCCATGATCCTTGACCTTCCATTTACTCGAAATGCTTCTACTCGACCCTTTAATTCCATTTGGAGGTTATAAATTGAGCCATATACAAACCTTGAATACACACAACATTGAGAGAAAAGACACCTTGGAGAAATTTCACTTCATATTGAGTATGCATCCCTTTTTCCTTGAATGTTTGAACTTCCTGTGTTCATTCCCCAAGCTCTTCCTATATTGAGAAGGAGAAACTCAATTACTCATACTACTTGTGAGCTTGCCTTTGTGGAGGATTGAAGTGGTGAAGACCCAGTTGGAGGGACTTAGTTTCTCGGTTCCGATATGTGTCGTTACAGAATTTTGTCACCTATGTAATTATGTTGATTACATTAATAAAAACACTCTTCTCTTGTCCAATTATATGTCACAAATATTTGCATTACTTTTCATGGGTGTATTTTCTATACATGATAATGGATTATGCTAGTTTATATGCTAATATTCTATATAATTTCTATATGCTTGTATATCTTGGTTGTTGAGGAAAATTTGTAGGCATTAATATTTCGATCGTGAGCTCAACCATGGGCTTCTTCAGATTTCCGGACGAGGTAGGATCTTAGCCTTCTCTTGTTAACATTTCTATTTATCTAACATACTTGATTTTAGAGTTGATTTTTGGGTGTCGTTCTGTCTGTTGTGGTTTACCCCTTGTCATAGAGATTTTCCTCATAACACTTTATCTGAAGAAAACTCAGTATTAAGGAAATCATGTGAACTCAGAGAGTCAAAAATCCGTGTGGGCGGAGTAGGTTGATCACAACTATGTACGAGGATGGAGTGGTTGACTAGTATCAATAGATGTTGATGGGATTACCTGATCGATAATCTCAACCATAGTGAGTGGCATATGAGCTTTGTAAGATTCGACGTCCTCAGAACGAGAAACCACCCAAGGATCAAAAGACCTGAGGGATCCACTGGTAAATGAAGAAATCATATTAACAAGATAAACATTCGGGGGAGAGGATGATGGGGGAAAAGGGAAAGTTCCCATCAACAAGGAGTCTTTGAACATCCCTGCACCAACACTCATGTAAGAATTATGAGAATCACCGACAAAGGGTACATGTGAATCCACATTGGATCCAAGGTCTGGGGTGCAAAACATAAGTTGGTCGATAGTGATTATTTTCCCTTGGTGATGGAAACATAAGACCCTAAATATGGATGAGACAACTACAGCCATTTCTTAGAACCAAGTATGCCCAAGTAGAAAATTGTACCCAAGAGGTACATCAACTACCTCCACAACAATGAATATAGTCTTGCCACCTAGCTCAATGAGAAATGCAGTGATAATCCCATAGGGCTAGAACAAAGGTTTGTTGAATTCTTTCAATATGGTTGCATATGTATCGAGCTTCGAAGAGATAATGGATTTCTAACATGACATAGACATGATACAAGTCGAGGCTCCTTCATCAACCATAGTGCGAAGAATGTTCTTCCCCAATACTCTCACTTTGATTTGAAAAGTTATTTGGTGGGAAAGCCTATGATGAACCTAATCCGAATAAAATGTAATCAATCTTGACTTTGAGGGATGAAACCTTCCTATTGCGGACAACAAATCTTTCCGCTGTGCAAGGAAGATTTGGAGGACTTCGAGGGAAAACATGACATATGGTGCATGGGCCAAGTCTTCCACAATATTGTAGTTGTGGTTAGCTGGTGCATTTGGATTATGAGTCATACGTCAAATAATTCCCTTCATGGGGTGAAGCAATATGTCAAAGGATGGCTTATCAATTTGAAGAGGGTCACTACGAAGGGAAGAGGAAGTAGACTCTTGGGTGGTAGGAGTAGTCTCAAGATTTCCATAGTTTCATGCTCGAGTTTGAAGGGAGACTTTTTGGTCACACATGAATATTGTAGCATTCAAGGATGACCTCTTATACAGAGGGGTACCTACCATTCCCACTTGCGGAGGTCGAAGATTTGTTGCAACCATTTTATGAGGCTGAGGAGGGTAAGGATTATTTAAGATAACATGCTACTGGTGGGCTTCTGTTGTGCCAAATATTGATGGATCTCATCCTTTAGAGGACATTGATGAGTAGGATGGTCCTCCCCACAAATTATGCAGGGGAAATGACTTATTATTTTCTTTTGTGCCCCCCTCCTTGGTTGTTTTGGGTTGGAGTGTTACCTCACTCAGTATTAGAGTTATTATTCTTATTCGTGTTCTTTGCTCCAAGTTTCTTAGGATTCTTCGATTGCATGGATTGCACTGAATTCACCTCAGAGATTTGAGTGGGGACTAGGGAAGTTTGATCAATAGGACCAACAATGGACATTTTTTTATGAAATGTTTATGTGACTCATCCAATCAACAAGTTGTCCCACAGAGGCATGGGATATAGAATGAACCACGTCATCAGCATGGGGTCCTGGGTTCAGTTTTCTTGGATACATCAAAAGTCGAGGAGCATGCGAGATGATATCATAAAGTGTTTCCTACTAAAATAAATCAAATCTAATTGGTGGGTGGATTTCTCTTCAGTATCTTCCACTGCCATAGCAACATCCTTGGCAATGGGTGGTAAGAGAGACTTGGTGAATCACTCCATCAAGAGTTAGATCGAAATATGGGTCTTGATCATCCTACATCTTTATCTCCACTCATGTATATGATCGGAAATGTGGGTGGAAGTATCTTGATGCGGTGATGTCAAAATATTTGTTCATATCTCATACCAAATGGGAAATTGGTAATGTGTTAGAAACGCCATCTCCAAGTCATTAAAACTATTGAGGGAAGCACCCTTTAATTCAATATATCATTTGGCAACACTTCTGGTCATGGATCTCTGGAAACGACACAACTTTATACTATCATCCATCAAGGATTTGGATGAGCACCACAAATGATATGTCATTATATGTGTGGAGGGGTCTTCTCCCATCTTTCCATCGAATTTCGGCATTTTCGATGGGAGCTTAGCAGGTGTAACTAGCCATGAAGGGTCACGGGAAATGGGATCATTTTTTAGATGTGACAGATCAAGAAAGTTCAACGGTGTATGATAAAATGAATACTAGGAAGAGGAGGAAACTCCTTGAGACCCAGATGAACTTTGTGGTCCCCCCATATTTGTGATTCTAGAAGGATTAGAAGTTATAGAAGGAAAATTTCCCATAGGAATGGAATTACTCCTAGGAGCATGGATTCTCCCAATACTATTCATGCCCCCAAGGGGGTTTCCCCCAGGGATAGGCATAGACGCTAAAGGAAAAGTATTCCCAAAACTATTCCCAGGGAAGAAACCCCGGGATTGTATGTATGGATGAAGGGATAACCACCCCATTGTGCAAATTTCCCCCCAGGAAAAGGTGTTCTAACCCATGGGAAATCAAATCCTCCAGACACATTAATGTCCTCAGACTAACTTTGGACCATCTCAAAACCACTAGGATTGCTCCACCCAAACCAAAAACCATCACTCGACAACATCGGGCCACTCATATGAATGGTGGAGGTGGAAGGAATTCCACTCCCCATGTTGAAACCAAGGATCTTCCCCACACTGGAAGAATGTGGGCATCGTGATAGATGAGATGGGCATGGGAATGCTAGGTAAACTTGTGGAAGGGAAGGAAGAGATGACCAACATCTCCTAAATGAAGACACATGTAGAAACGAGCATAGATGGTTTAGGTCTAATGGTACTCAAAGATGGCAAGGTGGAAATAATTGATATTCCCCCAAACATGCTCGTGAGTGGGATTGATGTCTTAGCCACCTTGAATGAATCACTCAGGCCTGACATGGTGTGAGGGTCTCTAAACAAGAAAAAGGTTCACTACAAAATTCCCTAACCTGGACTAGTGTGGGGGTATTAGAACCAATCAAAGGAGGGTTAAAGTTGGGTGGAGTTCTTTCCTCAACCACTTCCACTTCAACAAGCCCACACTCCTCAAACCATAGATGAGACTCTTCAAAATATCACCTATTTCACATCAATTAAGAGGTGGTTACACCTCTGTGATGGGATCAAGTCCTCGCAAGCGATGAGACCAACACGATGATTTAGCCACAGTGAAAATAATATGTGAAAATAAAAACACAATTCGACGTAAGGCCGACGTAGACTCAAAACCAAAGAGAACACCCCTACCAAATCTATGACAACAAAAAGTAAACCAATGGCTCAAGGGGCCTTCCGAAAACCAACCCTCTAGGTGTGATGAAGTCCCACAATATTGGCTAGTGAATGTCTGTTGAACAGTTACAATGATCTACGCGATACAACCCTGAACAATACAAGTACCATTTATTTAGGTGGGCACCCTTCGAGGTAACTAAGACCATGAATGAAAGTATGCCCAAAGTACTATATGCATGTCCCACCTACAGTCACCTATGTAGGTTACCTAGGAGTGGTCACTAAGGCTACCACCTCAAAATCAATGATCATGCAAATAGTCATAGGTTTGACCACACATAAGGGAAGGGTAACTCAGCCCGAAGCCTTGAAAGCGCTACCTCATAGAAAGTTTTGGCACCAAAAAACCCTTGTATCCATAGTAATTGAAGTAGTATAGAAAAGACTAAGACACGTAGAGAGGGGTAATCATCCTACTTACCCCAATGTGACCTTGTACTTAACACTTGTATTAGAGGAGGCTCCCAACACACTGGTTGTGAAAATGGGTTTTACACTCTTTAATGACTCCAGGTTTCGTTTAGAGGCCTTGGAGAGTTAACTCTCCAATCCTATTCCAAGGACCTAAGCCTATCTAATGTTGGTTTTTTCATAAAAAAAAGAGTCTAGTTTATTTTAAGTTATGAAATCTTTTCTTATGGTTGTTGTTTAAGTCAAGGGAAGATTAATGAAACTTTAGTGATGTTGTGACTCTTGACCCAACCAAAGAAATGAAAAAATGTCAATGCAAACCATTCAACTCAATGAATTCTAGCTATGTGAAGGAAAATATACATTTTTCTCTTCAAGTTTAATATGCAACCTCACAATCTCCAAAAAAGCACGTGAGACAATGCAAAACCAAAATCTTAATAATATCTTAAAAAAAAACAGAAAAATGCTCTTTATCTTCAATGCTCAAAGGCTTTGTGCATGCAAAGTTTTATCTTTTTTGTTTTTTCATTGAAAATGCAAAATGTTTCTTAATATTAGCAAGAAAATAAATATGAAAATAAAAAACCAGCAATCAATAAGCAAAGGCAATAGGAAATTAGTAGTGATGAATAATAACACACTCCAATGTCTCTACCAGAATCACAACCCGAAAACTTGTAAGGGAAAAATGATCTAGTAATGGAAAAATTCAATTTCAAGAGGAAAATTGAACCAAATGCAACCTGACAAAAAACATTACTAGATTGGATCAAATTTATTGGGTACACAACCCAACTCAAGGGATCAATAAACAACAAACAAATCCAAACAAACAATCCAAAAAATCCACTTAAACACACTTCAAATATAGATCTAAGACCAAAGGTGTGAAAAGAAACTCAAACACAAAGATGATCCAGAAACACAGACCAAGTACATAACCCTGCGATCAGACACATCCAAATCTAACCAAAAGGTCTAAAAATTTTGCAAATTTTTAAATCCTACAGGGGGTGTCATGGGTCATCTAGCCTGCAATAGGAAACAATCTACATGATTTCACATGTCACTACTACTGCAACTAGTGACACTGTCACTCTATCTCTAACAGAAGACAAGCGACACGTTGCAAAATATTTGAAAAAGAAAAATATATGACTCAAATTTTCTAGATTTGAAAGATCTACTATCTAAGGGAGTGTTATGGAAGAAAATAGTAGACTTAGAAACAAAGAACACAAGTGAATAGTCAAGGGAAACTAAGCTAGAGAAGAACCAAAGATTCGTCCCTAGTGGAGATGCTAGTTCTATTATAGAGAAAATCTCATCAATGGAATGGTAAGATCTCCCTAGGAAATGCCTATTGATCCTAGAAAAATAGTGGGATAGACTTCTATTATTTTCCCTAGAAACAAAAAAATATATTCACAATCACACCAAGAGATGGTAGGATGACATACCTTTATTCTGAAGGTTATCCTTGTGTATCTTGTCTATTGTAGTCTTGAAGTTCCTACTCCAACTCCTTCAACCTCCTACCCACACACAAGTGAAAAACAATGTCTTCCTACTTCTCTTCTTAGCGTTAGAATTCTAGATCTGGCTTGGATCTAACTTGATATATGAAGGGATAAATTAGATATGAACATTTATGAATGAAATACAAATAATCATGGGGGAAAACCAATGATCTATGATTAATATGAAAGAAGTACATCAATGTTCTTTACCTCTAGGTGTAGATGCACTCATCTTTTCCCCTTGCTCCTTTCTCCTCCTCATATTTTCAACCAATCTAGGAAACCTAACTGCAACTAATGTAGAATGGAGAAGCACCTCTGTATTTTGACAGCATAACTCTGTGAATGATTCTTCCTCCTCATGCTCAAGATTTTCCTTCTTTATATAGATTCTTGAAAGAGGCTTGGGAGAGATTCTAGATCGTCTAGAGATAAGTGGAAAATTGAATGTTGTGAGTCCCAAGGATCATGCAATGAAGAACCAACTCATTCATTGCTCATATATTTGAAACTCCACAAATATAGAAGGTTACAGAGGTTGTTTCTTGTTGCACACTGTTGTCAAGCGACATGTCACTAGTTGTCCATGTATGACTAACGTCACCTTCAAAAACCAATTGAATCTTGCGTTGAGGGATGTGTTTCATCTATCATATTCTGTGAAGTTCTTCTTGACACTATAGGGTGGAAATTAAGGTTACAATACTATGACAATGGAATTGGCACATGGATTCATGGTTAAAGGAGGAGCTTGGGTTCTAATCCATTGGTTATTGTGTTTGGCCCATCAAACAAATTCAAATTCTCATTTGTAGGGGTTTGTGTATTTTTGGAGGTTAATGGAATAATTGTTTGATAATTTATTGTTCTTTGGAGGTTATTAACAATGTTTTTTCTATAACTCTTGAATGAACCCTCTATTTTTTGTCTTATTTGAGGCACTAATAAGAGAATTATGCTCTCTTTCCAACAATTGGTTTCATGCCATGTTTGATGCCTTTTTTATATTCTTAAGAGTTGGATAAATTAAGATGATTGATTCCTCACTTCTACATGGGTACCTATCATGGGATTTGTTTGTCAGGACCCATATTGAGGATTGTTTTTCATGATGGCCTTTATTTTTGGTACCTCTCATTTGCACCTTGAGTAGTGGATTTTGGGTCACTCATACAAATGTTCTTTGAGTGCCACTGGGCGTTTATCTCCATGACCAACCTTCTTTTGAAAGACTTGGAGCTAGACACTTTGGAGTATTTTTTGCATGGTTGTTCAACATTGATGTCACAATCAACTAGCATCTCCATAATTTTCCATCATTTGTGACATCCATTACCATCATCTATGGACACCTCGTTCAACATTGCGGGGGATGGTGTACAATTCTTCCTTAGGTGAATATTTATGCTTCATCATTTTGTTCGGCATCAACTATTTTTAAGAGTGAGCCTTGTATTGAGAATCAATTGTTATTTTGACTTGGTGATTGTAGCGGCCAATGACCTATGCACTCCATAAAAAGGGATTGGCTTCCACAAGGGAACTCATTTTATGATGTTTTTATTTATTGTACATGAATACTTGATCATACTTTATGAGTCGAGACTCATTTCAGAGAATCAATCTCTTTGCTTGAGAAGTCTGAAATCTGTTCTTTGGATTTCTACATGGATCTTTGATGGGATTGGAAGCTTGGGGTTATATATCCCTCTTTAGAGTTTAGGTTGCACTTCCTATTTGTAATTTTCAGTGTCTTCAAGCCTATTTACTCGTTTGATGGTTGATTGTGGGTTTTTCTGTTCAAATCCTTTGTTTTGGTGTTGGAATACTGAGAGGGGCTTTTTGAGAGGTGAATCATCTGAGAACTTTCTTACTTTTAATACAATGCATGTTCTTCCTTGATGTTTGAGTTTATCTTTGTAAATCAATACATATTTGTTTCATACTTTTCTCCACCAGCCTACGTAAACCACAATGCATATTCTTCAACAATGTTTAGCAGTTTATCTTTAGCAATCAATATATATCATCAACAGTATAATCATAATCAATATCACATGAATAATATCACATCAAATGCACAGTACACCAGAATTTACATGGAAACCCAAATGCGAGAAAACCATGAAATATTTTTTTTATATGTTCCATGCTAACCACAATAAAAAACATTCCATGTTAGGGACCTTAGATTCTTCATGCTCCCAAGTTTCAACCAAAAATATAATATCAATTTCACTTGAGATCCAACTTAATATAAGCCCTTTACTCCATGGAAAGCCAAGATAGTTCCAAGAGAGGGTTTGAAGTGTCCCAAATTCCAATTTATTATTATCTTTTTGGTCTCTATCCCTAATAATAACTCTTTGATTTCTAATTATTTCCCATTTTTCTTCCTTCCTAGATTTTACTTTTTGAACTTATTTTCTTAATTCAACTTGTTGTACAAAAACGAAGTCTTGATTTATAAATATCCCTAACCCATTCACTGAGTATGCCATATTTATGGTCATTAGAGCTTACCTTAACACAAATCAACCTATCTTTATGTTTGATTATTTTTCCGATCCTTTTTGCTTTTAGGAGACAAGTTGGTTCAATTTGTGATTTATATTTTAGTTCTTCCTTGACTATGCTAGCATGTCCTCTTCCTTCACCTCTTTTATACCAAAAATTATGAGGTTCAAAGCTCTTTTGTTAGGCTCATGGTCTAACTCTATAAGCTTATTCATTTCCTCTTTGATGGATTTGATATCCCATTTACTTTCCAAACTATTTAAGGATATATTGTTAATTAACTTTTCTTGTAGCTCTTCAATCTTGTCCCTAGATTATGATTTTCTTCAACCTCTTCTTCTTTGGTTGATTGTTTCTTTTCCTGGTTTTGTTTTTCCACTTCTTGTAATCTAACCTCCATTTTCTACAACTAAGCCTCTAGCCCTAATATTCTATTGTCTATCTATGTGTGAATCTTGTCTTGTAAGGATATCTTGTCTTCTAAGAATCCAAATTTATTATTAAGCATTGCTTCTAACTCTATTTAAAATTTGACTTCTTTCTATTCTCTAATTTTCTCTAATAATTTTATATATTCATTAAATTAATTTAGAGTTACTTTGCTAAGCCTCTATTTGAGAAATAAACCTCAATTTGAAATATTTTAGTATCTAGGTGAATTATTCATAAAAACTCGTTGTACAGTTCAGGGTATAGCTTCTCAACTCATGATACAAACCTCATTTCAAGTTTAAAGCTTTTAAAATTGTTAAATGTTGGAGTCCTTTCCATCACTTCCTCGATATAGAATTGCTTTGTGAAGTTAAATTTAAACAAAGAAAACATACATACAAATCAATATAAATATACATTCTTCTATTTTAAACTTAATTTAATTATATATTCTTCTATATTAACTTAATATAATAATATAATAAGATTTAAAGCTTTGGAAAGGTTTAAAGCTGAGAATAAGAACCAATTTTTTGTCCATATATTAAAGTTACACTCTTTGTTGATAAAATTGAGTAATGATATGCTTCAAGTGAATTCCTACTTTAAATCTCCTGTTTACTATTTTTATGAAGAATTAATTAGATATTATCGCTGGAAAGTCTGTATGTCTTCACGTTAGGAAGAACTTTTCATCATTCCTTTGTTTCAAAAAAAAAAAGATGCGGTTTTGAATTTGTACCATGCTTTAAACGATGAGAGCGTTAATTCCTTTTCTTGGGAAGATATTGTGAATGAGTACTGGTATAATAATTTCAGAGTAATTCAACTGCTTAAAATCATATAAAATAGGAATTAACACACCTTTCCACATTCCTTCTAAAGCCACTGAATTTACAGGAACATCCTGGCAGGCTGCAGCTTCTTGTGCTTTGCGTAGAAACAGGTAGGGACTTCTTGTTGCCAAGTACACAATATCTTAAAAACCGTACTTACTTTAGCATATATGCCACACCTTACACTTTAACATATATGCCACAGCTTCCTTTTCTGTGAAGTTTCAGGGAGTCAGATTCTCAGGAATTTGGATGCTTCAGGGAGTCAGTTTGTCAGAAATTTGGATGCTTTGCATAGTTCTATGGGTAAAAGTTTTTGAAGGCATAGATCTTTCATGTCCTATAATGGGGTTTTTAAATCAAATTCAAAATCTTAAAAAAAACCTTTTAACGGTTTGATACTATGTATTCTGGATTTTTTCTTCAAATTTGAACTGAAACAGGTTCTTTTAGCCAGTTTTGAATAGTACATCTATAAAGCTTTTATAAACTAATCAAATATATAAAAATTAGCTTAAAAATTAAGCAGTTCTTAGAAATGTTTTATAAACAAATCAAATACATAAAAATCAATTTAAAAATTAAGCAGTTTTTAGAAATCTAGTTAAAGAGATTGAAATAATATAATTTTTTTATATTGTTTGAATAAAAGATTAAATTATAATAGTCCCCTAGGTGTAGGACAGTCGTGTTGTGGCGGAGTGTGTTGTTAAGCCACTTCGTGATGTTAAAGTCACCGGTTCGAAACCTGCGGGGACAAAAAATCCAACCATGTTAAGGGTTGGTGGGTGCAGGTCCTGCACAAATTAGCAAACAAACAAAAAAAGATTAAATTATAATAAAAGACAATATTTAGTTTTTATGTAAAAAATAAAGGGAGTAATTTTTTTATTTTTTTTAGAATATAAGAAAATAGAAAATAGGTTAAAGGTTTAAAATCTAAAAATATTTGGTAAAAGTGGAAGTAATGGAGAACAACTAAAAAAAATATTTTATATAGTATAATTTTCCATAAATAATGATAATAAATCAATACACATTCTTAAAGGCAGTGGAGTTCTGCCACGTTGGGATGGGAGTAAAAGTGAGGTAATAGGTTAAAGGTTTAAAATCTAAAAATATTTGGTAAAAGTGGAAGTAATGGAGAACAACTAAAAAATATATTTTATATAGTATATTTTAAAAGTATGGGGATGAGATTTTATAGAGCATGCATGGAGCCCTCATTGCATACTTAGCCAGTTTTTGGATCGCTGCATACTTAGCCAGTTTTTGGATTGCGGGTTCTCGGGGTGGCGGGTTCAAAGTTGGGCCTCTTATGTTCTGTGGCCTACAAATAGCACTGACAGTTCCACGATATACAAAATGACAGCTGGAGTGGCGGACTATAGAAATTTATCAGAAATTAATAATGTCAGTTATACAATAGAATAGTAATAAGGTCTGTTACATAGGTTCGTGGAGAAAAACACCAAAAAATTAGCATTGTCAAACTATTTTGCTTTAAAACTAAGGTTTTTCTTGGACAAAAAAGATATAGCATTGCCAAATTGGTTTTCTTTGCACACGTTTTACAGAGCATGGACGGAGCAGTCATTCCATACTTAGACAGTTTTTGGATCGTGGGTTCTCGGGCTGTCGGTTTAAAAAACGAGGCTTTGTTGTTCCATGCCCTATACAAATTGACAAGCGGACTTGCAAACTATACAAACTTATTATAAAATAAATAATCTCTGTCACATATCTATGGAAATTACATCAACGTCGTTGAAGACCAAAAAATTAGCATACAATAGAAATTTTGCACCCAACAATTCTGTCATATACATGAGATAGTAATTTATAGAAGATTACAACATTGTATGAAGATTTATAGTAATTTGTATAATGTTATAAAACTTCATACATTTTGTATTGAACAATTACGGAGTTGCGGGTTCACACTTTTCATGTCCAATGTGTTACGTGATATACATTTTGCACCAAAGACTTCCGTCATATACATTTTGCAGCGAACAATTCTGTGATATACATGACACCGAGCAATTTATAGAATATTATAATGTTGTATGGAGATTTAAAGTAATTTATATAATGTTATAACATGTTTTAGTTAATGAATAGTATAAGCAATTTTTTAAATTTTATTCAATATTTTTTTTTATATGTAAGATTGTATAAAAGTCTGTCAAAATGAAGGAGTACAGAGAATTTTCATGGTTTCAAGCTGTAAATACTGAGCTGCACTGAGGGAAAACCAGCTTAGCCAACCAAACCGCTTCATAACTTAAGTGTAGATTGTCACTGATGCAAAAAGAGTTCAAAATTTTGGCCCGTAAGGGTGGGTGCCAGAACTATGGAAAGTGTAGATAGCCTAATTATAATAACCATGGACAAATGCATGAAAGGTCGGCATGCACATGACAAAACAACAGACAAAAACAACAGAGATCACTGGTATGGGCTGTAGTGCGACAACGCGGCCATGCAAAAGGCATAAAATGTCATGTCCCTGAGAGGAGGTGGCTCCTCCTGGACTGGTGTGCGGTCCACTTGCATAGCGTTCTCCATCTTTTATGGCAGGTGCTCTTCCTTTTTGACATCCTCCGGGCATGATAGAAGCCTCTGGTCCTCGCAGTCTGCGTCTGCATGGACCAAATTTTTCAGTGGCAACACTAGTGCCGAGGTTGTTGCTGCTTGGGTTGTTGTTGATTGGGTTGCCTTTGGTGCAAGGAGATGAGAACCTTGTAACACGGAGAGCAACTGCAGGAGTCGAGAGGCTTTGTTGTCTAGGGTCTGTAGACGGAATCAGAGGTCGTCCATGTCCTGATGCAGGTCGAATACTAGGCTCTGCACCAATGCAAGGCTTGTTTGCCACTCACATTATGGATCAACGTTGGAACCTGCTCGAGATTGGGGTTGTCGTCACGAATTTTGACTCGCTTCCAGACCATTCATCTGAAATTGGGTGTTGTGAAGCTGGTCCTGAAGCGACTGGGTGGTCGGAGAGTTGGGAGGGGCCAAAGGGTCTGGGTGTGAAATAGATGCCGAATTGGCTAAAGGTCCTGGGTTGTTGTTCAGTGAGGCCCTTGAGCAGTCCAACTCCTCCATTCTATTGGCAAGGGACACAGGAAGGGGCGGGAGAG
>SNQJ01S0009466.1:45422-63759 GCA_010110895.2 Picea sitchensis | reverse complement strand
TCTGAAATTGCATGGTTTTGGATCACAGGTTCTCGGGTGGGCAGGTTCAAAAGAAGGCCTCTATTGTTCGTTGTTCTACAAGTAGCACAGAAAGTTTCGTGATATACAAATTGAGAAGCGGACTTGCAGGCTGGCCGAGATTTGATAGACCATCTACAGTTTCTAGATCGCAAGTTCTCAGGCTGGCGAGGTAAAAAATGACGCTCTATTGTTCGATGCCTTGCAAATATCTTATGATAATAAATTGAGAAGCGAATTTGCGAGGTGACTGGTTCAACATTCTATTCCAGGGCTGGTGGGCTCCTACAAACGAGAAATACATATTTGCAGGCTGTACATTGGGCCGATTTCCGCCATATAGAAATTGGGTTCTCAGGCTAGCGGGTTCAAAATTTCCTAAGCAAAGCAAAGGGCTCTGTCCGAGTCCCACTGCACATTTCATAATTCATGTGCAACACCAAGTCTGTGATTACCAGATCAGTGTGTGTAGAAACAAAACAAAAGTAAATATGTGCCTTTATAAAGTATGGACATGAGATTTTATAGATCATGTACTGATATCGCATTCCATACTTGCGGGTTCTCGGATGGGAGGGATCAAAAAATAGGCCTCTATTGTTCTGTGTTTTACAAATAGCACATACAGTTCCATGATATACAAATTGACAAGCAGACTTGTCGGGTGGCTGAGAATTTATAGAGCATTTACAGTTTGTGAATCGTGCGTTGTCAGGTTGGAGGGGTTAGAAACAGGCCTCTATTGTTCGGTGCCCTACAAATTGCTTATGATGCACATATCCCTTATTCCATACTTAGCCACTTATTTGGATCACGAACTTGCGAGCTGCACATTGTGCCTCTAATGTTCCGTGYCCTACAAATAACAATTATAGTTGGGTGATATACATATTGAGAAATGGACTTGCGAGCTGGTTGTCTCAACATTGCAGTTCTACTGGATGGCGGATGTGCAGCGTAGCGGCTTCTCGGCGCAAGAAAAAGAAAAAGAAAAAAGAAAAAAACATACCTGCAAACAAGTTTGACAAATTCAGAGAAAGTAAAGGAAAAATTGTTTACTATGGAACACAGGCAGAAAAAGAATGCACCTTTGCATTGATTCGTGTACATCTCTGGGTAGGAGTTCTTTGCACCTTCTAGTTTTCCTTTCTGTTTCTATCAACAAAAGTACAAAACAAAAGGGATACGAACATAAGCTCATATGTTAAGAAAAAGGCAACTACTATGTACATATACAAAAAAAAAATTGAATAAGATGAATAGAGTCACAAATAGTTTTTTTGAGGATGTACCTTATTTTTTCTTTTTTTTGCACAATGTATATTTTATAATTAGAGTAGAAGACCATCTGTATGCTCACCAGAACAGTATGTGTAGAAATCAGGGATACATATATGCTTTGAAACATAGAAATATGAGTTTGCAATAAGTTTTATGTATATGTCATAATTCAAGTGCAATACCAATTGTATCGTGATAAGACCAATATGTCTCTAAGAAAAACATACTGTATTGAGAAATGAGCACATTGGACCAGACAAGGTCAATAAGTGTGTTTTGCGGATGGGTTGTGTTGTTCAGAAGAAAGCGCAGACTGTATTTGCATATGTAGTTTTGCAATTCTTTTGTTTTGCCAGTATTTTGTAGCATGTCAATATTGAAGTCTCCTACAAGTACAATGGATCCGTTTAGATGGAAATGGTCCAATGCATTGGAAATAACATTTACTATGTTGGATAATGTTGCATGGGGAGAAACATACAGATTTAGTATTGCAACTTCTATTCCATGGGAAATGTTTTTGGCAAGCACCGGTTCAACATTCTTTTCTTCGATATGTATGTGATCCAAAATTGGTACATGTTTTTTCACCGGTCTCATCACCCCATGTGTAATGTAACTTGATATGCAATTGTGATTTGGGAATTGTTTGTTCTGCATGCATAATGCCATGTGTGTTTCCTGCAAGCACAAAATATCGGATTGCATTAAATCATAGTCATTCAGTATATCATCCATGTGTGCATTTAAGTTGCGTGTGTTAAGCGAGAGAATTGATACAGATGAATTTGTTTGTATGGATTGGTAATCATAATGCAGTTGCCATTTTGCGGTGGTCCTGAGTCGTTCCATCTCAATATCAACTTTTTGTTTCACTTTGAAGTTATCTTTTGTCAGAGGACTTAGTATATACAATGAGTCTATGCTTCTGACACGGGACAATGTTGTGTATACAAGTCCATGTATCTGAATTCCAGCAGGATGAAATGCAACATTATCAAGTGTTAGTCCTTGTGATCTGTGGACTAAACGTGCACATGCAAGTTTAATCAGAAACTATTTGCGAATCTTCAGTCGAACTGTCTTTGTTGATGTCAATACTGGCTTTGATATTCGCAAAATAGGAATCCAATCGCTTGCAGTGTTTGAATTATATAGATAAGACAACTTGCTTGCTTGTCGCTTGCCTATATGTGGTTCATGGAACTTAATCCAAAGGACATATACTTTTTCTGTCTTCGTATAGCCTTTCAGTATTCCATTTGCACAATTCACCAAGCCATCATGTAAATCATAGTTACAGGCATATATTTCAACTAGCATTTCTAATTTCAGTGCAAGGTGCAAAGGTAAAGTGACTGAATGTTCATGACGTGGAACATTTCCATGGTTGTCTTCTTCCAAGTCAATCGAATTGATGATGATATCATCGCCATGAATGAGTGACAACATGTGTCTATTATGCTTTGCAACATCCTTATTTCTGTAGAATAGGTAAGGGAATGTTGGATCTATTGGTGTAGGTCGTAAGCACCTCAAATTGATATAGGTCAAGTCATCATATGTTTGGTTGTTTGTGCGCATTCTATTCAGAATTGCAATGAATGTTTCATCTTTCTGGTGCATTGTAGTATGTAAATCAAAGCATTTAATATTCTCTCTCTAGAAGTCATGGGTCATTGTTTCCATGTTAACGATAGGTTGTTCAAATATCAAAGAATCTTGGATGGGTTGTGCCTGGTAAAGATCGCCACATAAGATCATGTCAATGTTTCCAAAGTATTTGGTTTGCACATGTTTTATGCTTCTTAGCTGACTATCAATGGAATACAAGAACTGACTGCCAATCAAAGATGCTTCATCTATAAAGACAAGTTGGAGTTCCTCGTAAATCTTAGATAATGTATCCATTATTTCCTTTCTAAAAATGGAAGAAACTGTGACTTGTTAAAAGGCATTAAAAATGGAGAGTGGATTGTTGTTCCACCAGCATTGTATGCAGATTTTCCTGTGTATGCAACTATTAGGCCATTTGGTTTCATAGGATCAGAGCAATTGTTTGAATCATAGATTCGTATAAGCATTTGTGATCTAGGAGGCTCCCAAGGCTAAGAAAATGCTCAAAAATAAAAGTTCTCAGAATTAGATGAAACCAATTCCATTGCGACCGGATCGTCGCGCTGATTCCGACAATATATTTACTTTCTCAAACAGATGTTGTATGCGAGATTTATCATACTCTGATCGTTTTCTCAAACAACTAAAAAGTCAAAGGACTGGCAAAAAGTCAATGCTGACATCAGCAATGACACCTCATGATGCAGACTTGGACCAATGGCAGTGTGACATGTGGCAACAGTTGACTGGGTAGATGTGGATGGCAGATCCACTCAGAGGTTGACATGTGGCACTTTGCTGGCAAATGAAGAAGTGCCACGTGGCCCAGACATGGGCTGCCACGTGGCACCCAGTCAAGGATGAATGGAAATTGTTAAAAATGTTTGGGGGTCCATGGGATTTGAACCCAAGACCACCCACCAAGCCAAGTTCCTTAAGGAGAGCACTAACACCAATGCGCCCCACATGTCTATTGTTAAATAATATGCATTTAATTTTATTTAAATTGTATTATATTACTATGTGGGCGGGAGGGGGCTGGGGCTAAGCCCCAACCCATGGTTTTATGGTGTTATATGACCCTGTTTGGGGGCGTGCGCCTATCCTTTGGGGGATTAACCTTATCCTAAAGTTAAAAGTGGGGTTTTAAGCCTGTTTATGTAATTTTTAATTGATTATGACTGATATTTAGCCTAGAAAATGGATTTTTTGAGGATTTTGGGCCATTTGAAGGGGGATTTGATCCCAAAAAGAGGTCGGATCTTGAGGGAAGTTGGGATTCCTCATCTGAGCCTCAAAATATATATAAAACAGGATTTTTGAAGCTTGTAGGAGACTTTTTGATGCAGGGTTTTGAAGGGGCAATTTGTAAATTTTGGCCTTTTCTCATGTTTTGAGAGGCATTTTTGCCATGTTTTTGAGAGGAATTTGATGGAGCATGCTTGAATCTGAGCAAGGAGGTCTTGTACAGCATATCTGAAGCACATTATGTAACAACAAAGAGCCTATGTAAGAGAACTTTGAGCATTTTAAAGAACAATAAGAGGTCCTCCACTTGGAAGCGGGCCCGAAGACGTAGCCAACGATTGGTGAACTCCGATATCAACCTCTTGTCTCTATTTCTCTTTCTTTTTTTCTATTCTCTTCTCTTCATTTGCAGCATGGATATTAATGGCTGATTTCTTTATTCATTAATACGCATAAAATAAAAGTCACATTTGATATTCCGCAAACAAGATAATAAGTTTATATATTTCGCATTCTTAACTATCCGATGCAAAAAGTACAGTAAACTAACTTGCAAATTTATCAGTAATACCTTCATTTTTGGATCAAGTTTATGGTATCAGAGCATTTGGTTTTGAAGGTTTGACAAGAATTGCAAGCATTGGATGCTCACTAGAGAAAAACTCAAGTGAGGAGAAGACCAACTTGAGGTTCTTGACACAGAGATTCAAAGGCGACTGCATAAGCAAGAAACATCTTCGCCACGGAAATTGGGTCCCTTCAAATCTGAAGATGATTTCTTCGAGGCCTTTAAATTGATACAAGCCATGGTAGAGGATATTTACCATGAAAGAGGTCAGCGAAGGAATCCAAAAGTTGAAGAAGGTGAATCTTTGGTAAGAATAGAAGGAGGAGTTGGAGATGGCAGACCTTCATAACCTTCTTCTCCTTCATCCTCATCATCTAATAATGAAGCAAGTGTACATTCCTCCAAGGATAAGAAAAAAACTCATCATTCTTCTGATATGTCATTATTAAAGTTAGATGTAAAGTTTCAATTACCCATTTATGATGGTGAATTAGAAGCAAAAAAGCTAGATAATTGGATGAGACAATTAGAAGTCTATTGCAGGATACAAAAGATTGTTGATGAATAAACTAAGATCCAACTAGCAAGTCTCAAAATGGGAGGCACATCTCTCATATGGTGGGAAAGTAGAACTAGAGATGATCTTAAGAAAAGTGGTAAAACAATCTCTTCCTGGAATGATTTTGTTATTGCATTAAAACAACAGTTTTACCCTTTAGCTTACATGCAACAATAAATGATGAATTGGCAATGTTTAAGGCAATCAAAAGGTCAAAGTGTACAAGAATATACTTAGATATTTCATAAGAAAGATTTAAATTTGGGTATTCCATTGTATACACAAGAGACACTCCTAAACTATATTGGTGGTTTACATTCTTATCTCAAGCACATTATTCTTATGCTAAATCCTTCTAACTTTGATGAAGTATGTGTACAAGCCATTCACATTGAATCCATTAAAGAGAATGTTGGTGGTAGTGTTTCTACAGATACTTGGCAAAGAAAGGATGGAGGGCAAAGGAAAGAGAAGAAGACAACCACAACAAGAAAGGAGAAGCCTACTTGCAAGCATTGCAAGAAAGTAGGCCATGATGAAGATCGTTGTTGGATCTTACATCCTGACTTGAAGCCAAAGAAGTATGTTGACCACGGAAGGAGGAATACCACAATTGCGAGAGTTCAAGTGGATCTTGGATCAGATTCCGGTGATGAGACATAGGTTGTAGCTATGGGAATCCGAGGTATAAATTCTGTTGCAAGTTCTAGCTCTTCTAGATCAATTGATGTAAATGATGAGTGTAAAAGTAATGAACTTTTCCACATAAGGGTTATAACATATAATGTTAAAGTTGATACTCTTGTAGATAGTGGATCACAAGCCAATCTAATCAGTGAAGATGTTTTGAATAACTTGGGACTTGAAACTAAGTCACATCCTAAACCATATCCATTGGGATGGATATGTGGTGATAACAATTTACAAGTAACCAAGCAATGTAAAATCAAGTTTGCAATCACTTCTAATTATGTTGATGAAGTAGAGCTTGATATAGTGCTACTGGAGATATGTGGTTTTGTATTGGGAATCCCATACCTTTATGATAGGAAAGCCATATTCTACAGGAAGGAAAATAAATATTGCTTCAAGAAAGATGGGAAGGAGTACATTGTTCGTGCTCATCACATGAAAACTGACAGGGATTTTGCAGCTACAGGGAAGTTAAAAAGAATGGTAAATGCAAGCAAAAGTTTAACACTTATGTCTGTAACAAAACATGAATTTAGTGATGCTAAGCATGAGATGATTCCATATGTTTCAAACAGTCATGAAGTGTCACCGGAGGTACAACATAAGGTTCAACTACATAACTTGATTATTGTTCCTGTTCAAAAGGGGAAGCATGTTTTGTCATTTTCATTCGCATGCTCAGTATTATTGTTTAGTTTGTTGTTGTTCAGTGGTGTATGGCTGAAAAGTGCGACAAAGAATGTAGATGATTGTGTGATAAATGAAATGATTATTTTGATAAACAATGTTATCTCAGTTTTCATGTTTGTTGTGATTAGTCAGGTGATCATTATCCCAGCAGAGAGGATGGATGATACAGGACAAAGTGGGGAGGCAATACCCTCACTTCTTACCTGAGTAAAAGCATACTTTTGGTGGTCCAAAAGCTTCCAAAGTGGGCAGGAATGATCCAGGAGGCTCCCAAGGCTCAGAAAATGCTTAAAAATAAACGTTCTCAAAATTGGATGAAACCAATTCCATTGTGTCTGTCTCGTCGCGCTGATTCCAACATTATATTTACTTTCTCAAACAGAGACTGTATGCAAGAGTTATCGTACTCTAACCATTTTCTCAAACAACTAAAAAGTCAAAGGACTAGCAAAAAGTCAATGATGATGTCAACATGACATCAACAATGACACCTCATGATGTAGACTTGGACCAATGGTAGTGTGACATGTGGCAGCAGTTGACTGGGTAGATGTGGATGGCAGATCCACTCAGAGGTTGACATGTGGCACTTTGCTGGCAAATGAAGAAGTGCCACGTGGCCCAAACATGGGTTGCCACGTGGCACCTAGTAAGGGTCGAATGGAAAGTGTTAAAAATGTTTGGGAGTCCATAGGTTTTGAACCCAAGACCACCCACCAAGCCAAGCACCTCAACGAGAGCACTAACACCAATGCGCCCCACATGTCTCTTGTTAAATAATATGCATTTAATTTGATTTAAATTGTAATATATTACTATGTGAGCGGAAGGGGGTTGGGGCTAAGCCCCAACCCATGGTTTTATGGTGTTATGTGACCCTGTTTGGGGGTGCGTGCCCATCCTTTGGGGGGTTAACCTTATCTTAAAGTTAAAAGTGGGTTTTTAAGCCTGTTTATGTAATTTTAAATTGATTTTGACTCATATTTAGCCCAAAAAATGGATTTTTTGAGGATTTTGGGTCATTTGAAGGGGGATTTGATCCCAAAAAGAGGCCAGATCTTGAGGGAAGTTGGGATTCCTCATCTAAGCCTCAATATATATATATATATATATATAAACTAGGCTTTTTGAAGCTTGTAGGAGGCTTTTTGAAGCTTGTAGGAGACTTTTTGATGTAGGGTTTTGAAGGGGCAGTTTGTAAATTTTGGCCTTTTCTCATGTTTTGAGGGGCATTTTTGCCATGTTTTTGAGAGGAATTTGATGGAGCATGCTTGAATCTGAGCAAGGAGGTCTTTCATAGCAGATATGAATCACATTATGTAACAACAAAGAGCCTATGTAAGAGAACTTTGAGCATTTTAAAGAGTAATAAGAGGTCCTCCACTTGGAAGCAGGCCTGAAGACGTAGCCAACGATTGGTGAACTCCGTTATCAACCTCTTGTCTCTATTTCTCTTTCTGTATTGTTGTTCTATTCTCTTCATTTGCACCATGGATATTAATGGCTGATCTCTTTATTTATTAATAAGCATCAAGTAAAATTCACATTTGATATTCCGCAAACAAGATAATAAGTTTATGTATTTCACATTGTTAATGATCCGATGTAAAAAGTACAGTAAACTAACTTGCAAATTTATCAGTAATACCTTCATTTTTGGATCAATTTGGAACAATGCTTTAGCTGTGAATAGCTTTCCTGTTCCTGCTCCGCTTGTAAGGAACACGTGCACAGGACTGTTCATGTTCAACCGTTTTTTAAGGGCAATGTCCTTTACAATTGTTTGTTGTTCACGATTCAACTGACGTCTTATTCTGTGGTATTCATTATTTTCAATAAGGAAAGGATGTTTTGTAACTTGAAAACCAAGGTTGATACGTTTTTCACTTTCAGCTGCTGGAGGACGAGGAAAATCCACTTGTAAGTCATAGGACTCGGAAGGAGTCCTGGTTGTTTTTGGGTTCCTGAATGTCTCATCATGATCGTCAAGGTTTTCTAGGTCATTGAGTGCAACTTCTAGATCTCCCCATGTTGGATTAGCATTGTAGGTAAATCTAGGTTCATTGATATGCACTATACTCTCAAAGGCAACATACACAACCTCCCATGTAGAGAAGTTATGTATTAATGTCTCTTCTTTTTCATGGAACGGAACTTACAACAACAATTTTTCTCTACAATAGTTTTCATAGTCACAATGTTTATTGTATTTGACAAACCATATAACAGAGAGTTTGTTTCTTTTTGATATGGGTGTACCATTTTTTTTGTAATGTGATACGAATTATGCTAAGAAGATATGCCTAATAGGAGATGGACACTGGATGTAATAATCAATAATAGAGTGACATATGACGTCCTTTGAATTGTCAGGTTCTTGTTGCAACAAAACCGATGGTTTAAGCATAAATGCGCATTTTTCAAGTGGAGATGTGTTTATGAAGGCACATTTTCTTGAACTACAAGTTAGGGTCAAAGAAAGGGAAATGTGAACTGCTTGTTGAGAAGACATTTGTTGAATATTAAGCAATGTGTTGCCAAGCATGCGTATCATTTGTATGGCATCAATATGACTTCTTTCATGTTCTTTGTGTATTTTTCTGAATGCAGATGCCATATATTTGTGAATCTTTGTCATATACGAGGTGCAGTAGGATGCTGCAACATATGCATTCAGCACGTACTGTGCATCTGTATTTTATTTGCACATAATTGACATGTCCTTGGAGAAACTGTTGTTCCAAATATGGGAGAGTTTTCGTTTAAGGAAAAGTGTTGGTTGCCTAAGAATTATTTGTATGGCTTGGATGTACTCATCTTCTGATAGATTTACATGTGTCAAGAAGGCATCAAAGCTCATCATTTCGTCAAATCCTCCTTGTTCTAGAAATGAGAACAAGGATTTAGATTTCTCAACAACAACAATGTCCTCTAAACTAACTGGCTCTATGATTCTTGTAGCTCTCATTGGCAGAATGGGAAAGTTGTATCTGCAATGCGAGATTTTTCGTTTTCTACAACTTCTTGTATGGTAATGTCTATGGACTTTCACAAGGTCTAGTTCCAAATGATCTTTATTGCATGTTATGTATTTATCCACAAATTGTTCGATCTCTAAATTGTTATCAACTCCATAGACCGGTGCACCCTCTATCCACAACAATGYGTGGTCCTACTCATTTCCCCTATTCTGGAATTCAGTCACAAAAAAGTAGTCCAATATTTTTTTTWAAAATGTTTCATCATGGCATATCAATTGTCTCAAAGAATTTATTCTATGTCTATAGTATCAAGTACATGTCATCGGGTATTTTCTTATGAGGTAGTCAATGTCGTTATTTTCCAGTGTATCGTTTTTTTTTACGTTTCCTGTTACTATGCAGGTCAGAAACGACAACCACCAATGTATCCCAGCAATGCTCTGCACTTGTAAATGTGATGAAAAATGTTGGCAGCCCCAATTGTCGGATCATTGCAATTTTTATTTTTTTTTGTTGCAAATAGTCAGGAGAGGTGCAGATGTTCTTGAAATCTATGTATCCAATATCATATTTCAGAATTTTTTCTAGGTTTACTTTGTACTTCACATCCTTGGCCAACAAMTTTCTTCCTTGTAACTGGCCTTTTCTTAWTCGGACCCACATGCAGGACAAAACTTGCTCTATTATTATGCGCATTGTTTTGAAAAACAAATTTGTTATGTGACAGGAGAAGTAACCGCTTGAATGTAGTAGCTCCCATTGGACTATTTTATGATAAATGAATCGTTTTKTAATATCAGTGCCATGTGGATCTCCATAGAACAGTGTTGGAAAGTTCATTTCCTCAGTGAATTTGTCCTTGAATATTCCAAGTGGACGCTACCCCTCGCTAGGTGCGATTTCAACAATTTTGTCTTGTAAGTCACGAATGCACTGTGAATCAGTGAATCCATGGATCAATGTTTCAATAGGTGTTTCATTCTCCGATTCATCACTTGTATCAGAATCACTAGGATTTTCAAGAGTCTCTGCAGAGTTGCCATGTTCTTCTGCGAGAACACTGTTCCAGTTGACATTTATACAAATGTTCTCTGCTTTGTACAGGGCCCTAGAACATAATTCCTTTAATGCTTTCATAACAACATGCACACATACTTTTCCTGTCTAATACACATTTTTGTATTGCAAGCATATTTTCAGAGCCACATCGATTGTAATTGTATTGTTAATGAACTATGGCAACACTTTTTGCACAACATCTAGCTGAACAGACACATTAATAATTGATCCTGTTAAGCCCATCTGGGGTCACTTATAACCCCAAGGTCTGATTTGAGCAAATGCAATTTGCATAGTGACAAGTCTCTCCTCAAGTTCTGTAAGTGCACTTACATCTGCTAGTGGTCTATTACATCTTATTCGATATGGGGTTTCAAACTGTGGCAGTTTTCCATTTTCAAGGGATCGTTTGCATGGAAGACAAACTTTCTCACTGGAAAATGGTTTATCGTGGGCTGTCAGCCGGAGGTATTCTTCTTGCAAATCAGGCGTGAAAGACTTACTGGTTTTTGAAAAAATCAATTGTTCACAAATTGCATATGCAATGGAAGGAGTCTCTTTCATTTGTTTCATGTAGGTTTGTCTTGCATTTTTTTTCTGCAGGGAAGTATGGGTAGAAACTGTTTCCTGTTTTTCATGTACACCACAAACTGCCACAGTTGCATGACCATTCTGGGATATGCAATCGCACATGTTTATGTTCTATTCTGCACGAACAAATTTCTTTACATTGTCATATGTGATTTTCTCTCTAAAAGGAAGTGTAGCAATGTATTTTTTTCTCTCACGCATGAACTTTTTCAAGTTGTGGTAACTTACTCTACATTTCTTGCCCAAGGGCGGGATGACCTGGTGACAATTAGGATGAATTTCACTCCCACTCAGTTTCTCAAAAACTATTTTACGTTTTTTATTCAAGGCCTCTATTTTCTTATGAGAAGTCGGACGAATTTGATGAATAATTTTTTTCAAATTGTGATAACTTACTCTACTTTTTTTGTTTAAGCCCTCTATGGCCTCATCACAATTGGAATTAATTCCACACATGTTTTTTTTGTTCAAGCCCTGTTTGCCCATATCGCAACCGGGAGGACTCTCGTTTTCACTAAAAATCATTCCACGCGTATGCAGATTCAATGTCGTTTGGGTGACATGCACACTCAACCCTAAACTACCGATATCTCCAAGCAAATGTTCATAATGGATATGTGTTGTATCTGTTTTCAACGATAGGATGTGAATTGTTCGATCGTAATTTGAACCGGTAACCCAGGAATGGACAGTTCCAGCTGGCGAGGCCGACCAAACCCGGATCTTCACCCTGAATACCATAGAAAACCATTGCAAACAGAATCTGCAACCCTCCACATTCCCTTCTTCATATGGAAGCACCATGTTCACAAGGTATTCGTGCCAACTTCCAACTGCTGACATATTTTCCATGAGATATGGGCAAAGGTGCTGATGCAAGCACCTAAAAGCCTATTTGCTGCTGCCTATAATCTTTTTGCAGAAGGACTGTACAGTGTAAAGACGCAATGAATGAACATCGAACTTGTCTGCTACCAAACAACAAATTGCATTAAACAAACTATCTCCACAACTAGACACAACATTTGTTGCCAGCTGTAAACCATAGCAATCTATGCCATCCAAAATATGTTTCCATTGCAATTGAAGGTCTTTGCAAATAATGGACAAGTAGATACGAGGACCTTCTATATTTCATATGGACATTTTTTTGTACAACAATGGTTCATAATGCCCAGTCAGGGCATCAACATCATGTAACAAGATGCAATATGGATTTTCAAATGCAGTTTTGTTGAATAGTAGATATCTTGTTTTTCTTGTCAATGGCCATATGCCAACTGATATATTCAACTAGTTAGACAACCACCGAATACAAAATGTATCTCCTCAAAGTCCTCTCTGATGTGGAGGAAAAATTGGAGATGCAGACAACCGCATCTTTGAAAAATACGTAGCCACATCATGTATTCCATGCAACTGCCGAAGACAATCAGATTCCAGTTTGTATTCATAGGACTGCAAAGACTCAACATCGTCATTTTTAAAACAGACCAAGAAATAATCTATCAATCCATTGCGCATCTCGGTCGACGAATACCGGAAATGCAATAGAACCTGGAATGTATAAAAAAGGCAATCCCCAATTGTATACGAGAATGCATCCAATCTAAAAAGGCCATTCCTATGCAAAACCACATCAATGTTGTCATGTACAATGGACTGTGTATCATTTTCATACGACTCAACATATATTACCTCTTTCATCTTTTCAACTGTCATTTTGAAGTTGTTTGCTAGATACTTTCAGTTTCTATCAAAATAGAGAAAAGCACAGGCAAAAAATAAAAACTAGCAAAATAAAAAAGAAAAGAAAAATAGTGCACCAATCCCCATATGTATCTTTAAACCTTCTTCTTATCAACTTGAATCCCCCCTAGTTCCCATAGCATATGAGAAGAAAACAGACTGACACTGGAAACTGAATCAAACAGAAGAAAGACTGCAAAAAAATAAAACCATAACTTAACTCAACAGAAAGAAAATAGGCAGATGCAGTTTTTCAGCCCACAGAGTAGAAGCATACACTGTGTCTACACCCCGCCCGATGGTTCCCTCTTCTGATAGATCCCAACTACTTTTCGTAAATCCCTTTGCATTGCAATTTTCGAAAAAAAACTATTGACGCAACATCTTCCATATGAAGACACATTGTTTCCAGGAACAGAAACTAAGAGCACAGACAAAAATTGTCTGGAATAGAATATTGAAAATCAGCAAGAACATGGAAACTTACCTGTCAACAAAGGATGAGAAGACCTCAGCGCAAAAAAAAATGCAAAATGCAACAATAGGTCCAACAACTTGCAAAGTTGAAGAACAACATACCAGTGAACAACCACGAAGAGCTTGAACTGCAAGTGCAGGACCTGAACTTTGCAAAGTTGAATCAAACAAGAACCAGAATCATGGAACGAAACAACGAACAAGGATGGATCACAAGAGCAGGGATAGCGGGCATGAACAAAACTGTATTGCAAGGCATCTGTACAATAAACATTTAAGACTGGAAGAGATATTAGGTAAACAATTAAGACAGTAAGGACCATCGAAGGGCGTAGGCCTGTGCAAGCATTTAAGGAAAGATGCAGTGTGGCAGGGATGTTCTCTCGAAGCACACAACAATAAAAAAAAAATCATACATAGCAATATCGTGGAGAATGTATTCCACCCAACATAAAATGCTAAGGGAAACATTTGAACTAATGCTAGCATTAATCCACGTTCCATGAATGCATAAAAAAAATTATGATTCAAAAAGACCATATACTACCAAATACTTTGGAAATGCAAACATATTTTACATTGGGAATAGCAAAGGCGGCAATAAGACCTCCAATCCATTGTCCAATCAGATCTTGACAAACATGATACTTTTTATTATATAAAAATTGATATTTTTACTTCCCTTGTTCCAACAACAGACAATTGGGAAATATTTCTGGTCAATGCACAAGTTAATGCCAGGTCAACGATTTATCGATCGCTATAGTCCCTCTATGCCTACGGTAGGGACTAATAACAATTAATAATAACTATTTTCAATATCAATAAACATTTTAATTATAATAAATTTTACCACATTTAAAGAAATTATATTTATATTATATTTTTTAAATAAATTTTATCAGATTTAAGAAAAATCATATTTATACTATATTTTTTATTTATTTAAAAAAATGGTTTTTGAAATTTTAAGCAAATATTATACTAAATGTGAAAGTTTATGAGAAACTTTAAGTAGCAAACAAACTTGTCATAAATATGGACGAAACTTTAATTATTTGGAAAGATTCGGGATGGAGAACTTATTTCGGGGAACTTTCTTCAATGTGATCAAGGAGGTCAAGCAATCGGTTGATTGCTATTAAGTTCTGTAGAAGGAGATCACTAGAGGAGGGAGAAGGCGATGAAATCCAGGTGAATCTATTTTAAATTTTAAATCTTTTAGGCGAGATAATAACCAGAGAATCCATGGTTGAGGAGGAAAACCTCGATGGATTAGTATAAATTTTGGAGGTCTTTCATCTTTTTTTACTCCTTGCCTAATTCTCGGTTTTTTCTAGTTTTACGCTAGGTGTTTCAGAGGTTTTGATAGAAGCTATATGTTATTATTTTAGCTGTTTCTAGTGGTTGGAGGCTTTATTTTAGGCATAAAAACTCACTATCTTTTCTTACTTTTTTTTGGTAACTGAACCATTCCCTCCGGGCTCAAAGGTCTCGTTTCAGTTGTCTTTTAGTGGGAGCATTTTTTAGTGCTTCACAGGTGGACTATTTCCTTTATGTTTATGGCCGTCTTTGATCTAAGTATTTCTCCCCCTTGGGATTTGGAGTATTTCTAGCCCTTGAATCCAAGTGAAAGATAGATGGCTCATCAAAGGATGGAAAACATTAAAGCGGAGATTAATGCATTAATGAACGAGTCAATGGATGATTTATAGCAAGTAGACGAAGTGAATACTAACCATTCTACCTCGGGGGTGCTCACAGGTATTCATTCCTTAGGATTTTGTTCGGATGGTGTGTAGTCTGGTGCACATAAAACTCATTTTTTTAACTAAACCTCGTATAGCTTGCTCCTTAGATACGTACTTACCTGCTTTGTCAGAGGTTTCCCTAAGGGGACAAAACCAGGCTCTAGAGAACAACTCCTAAAAAGACAGTGGAAGGAAAGAAGCTTTGGTTTCCTGGTTAAAGAATATTGGTTCTTCGTCTATTCGGAAATGCAGAAGACAATGGACTACTCTAAATTCTGTTAAAAGAATGGTGTTAGGCTTAGACATAGGACTAGATGACACTTGTAGGCTGGCACTTTGTGGCTTAGTGGGGATATTTTCTTACAGTAATATGTGCACAAAGAAAATTACTGTCTGGTTGGAGAGGTCATGGTGTCCGATTTTAGGATATGTTCCAGAAGTTTTTTATTTATCGAAGCACTGAATGGGTTTCCTATGTAACTGCCCTGAAGATGTTGCAACTCTTTTAGGCTCAAGTTGGGTGAATGGTAATAGTAGCTTAATGTTAAAAATATGGAGGGTTTCTTTCAATCTTGAAACGAAATATTTTTCATTAAGACATATATGGGTTCTGTTACCTAGTCTTCCTCTGTATATGTGGAATGAAGGAGCATTGGTAGCCATAGGAGACACTCTCGACAAATTCATCATGGTTGATAAAGCAAATATTGCAGCGGCAACACGCAAGGTTGGAAGGGTTCTGGTAGAAATGGATGTGCACCTGGGTTTGTCGGCGACACTTGAGATTGAATGGCGAGGAAGAAGTATTCTTCAGAAAATAGGTTATCTTGGTATTCCGCTTAGGTGCAATTATTGCATAAGTACCACTCATCTTCGTCGTGATTGTAAAGGTTTAGGGGATGTGGAATTTTCACAGGAAGAGTCGGATTTTAATTATAGCCACCCTGACACCTCTATGGAAACAGGTTTCTATGGCTTTGAAGATTTTCAATAGAACTCGATTAATCCCATCACTTTGGAAAACTATTCCACTGTAATAGGTAAGATTCAAGCTCATTGTCCTTTTTTTTATAAGTCATTGTCTGTGTGGGAAAGATAAGCTTTAAACTCTTCGGTTTGGCTTAAGAATGTCACTTCTTTTTATGGTTCACCACCTTTAGTAGAGACAGGGGGATCGAGTGATGCTAGTCGATCTTCGAGAGGTCAAGAACCCTTTCCAACCACTCAGACTGTCCTCTCGGTAACGAACCCTGTGACTATTTCTGACAACCCGACTTTGCACTGTGTCCAGAATACCCCCCTTAGTCAACCTCTAGAACCTTCCTTTCCTTCGGTAGCCAATTGTAGCCCTGATTTTAGTCAACAGATGACAGTGACTTCTACCTCTCCACCTGGCTATAGAGAACCGAAAGATGAGGAGTCAACCTTATCTACAGTACTTGATTCACTGATACCTTTCATCCGAGGAAATGATACAACCGTGTAATTACACAGTTTATCTCGAGAAATCGATAACTGATCCTATGGCCATAAAAGAAGAAGATAGTTGCTCAAGATTCTCTATTGGAGAGGCCAGAAAAGAATTTGCTTGGTCCAGGGGGTTAGGAATAGAAATCTCACCGGTCAAAACCAGAAGTGTACGGAAGAAGCTACTATAGAGCTATCTCAAATTCAAGTGTCACAATCACTCACTGAAGGTGGGGCCCTTAGAGTGTTGAAGGCCCTTGCAAGATCTAAATAGTGTTATTACTCTCTCTTAATTTAAGGGGAATGGGAGGCACCCTGAAATTATCCTCGGTTAGATGTGCTCCTGACAAAACTAGACCTAATATTGTGTTCTTTCAAGAGACCTTGGTTCACTCTGAAAAGGCTCGATCCTTCTTTCAATCTCTTAGACCAAATTGGATTTGTTGTGCGGTGAACTCTGTTGGCACTTCAGGAGGTTTATTGGTTGCTTGGGACCCGAACTTTTTTGACTTGGTTCCTTTTCTTACATGTGGTGGTATCTTATTGACAGTTTTTTGTTTGGAAAGCAAAAGAAAGATTTTGTTCCTTAATGTCTACAGACCCTGCGTGGATCGCAAAAAATTCTGGGAAAAGCGAGAAGATTCAGGCTTGTTGTCTCTAAAAAATTTAATACTTGCTGGGGATCTAAATTTGACAGTCTCTGCAGGCGAAATTTGGGGCTGTGCATCTTCTTTGGGGACGTTAGCATGTTTTTTCACTAATTACTTTCAGGAAAACAAGCTCATTGACATTGTCCCTGGTAAACTAGTGCCTACCTAGCGTAATGGACGGGCGAGAGAAGATATCATCGCAAAGAGACTTGACAAATANTCTTCTTTGGGGACGTTAGCATGTTTTTTCACTAATTACTTTCAGGAAAACAAGCTCATTGACATTGTCCCTGGTAAACTAGTGCCTACCTAGCGTAATGGACGGGCGAGAGAAGATATCATCGCAAAGAGACTTGACAAATATTTCATCTATGAAGATTTATTGGCATCAATTGGTATCTACATAGCATGGGTAGAGTTCCCTTTCATCTCAGAGCATTCACCGATAATTCTCCAATTGAACTTACCTCCGGTTTTTAAGGCGATTCCTTTCAAATTTAATCCTCTGTGGATTAAAGATAAAGGTTTCATTTCTTTGGTTCAAAAAATTTGGAGTGACCCTTTATATCTTCAGGAGACGGGAAAATATAGACATCTAGTCTGGAAGTTAGAAGATTTAAAAACAAGCACAAAATTATGGCAAAAGGATCAAAGTTTTAGGAAAAATTCAAGACTATATTTCTTGGAGAAAGAGATATCCTTTAGAATTCAAAACTTGGGGGAAGGCACCTGTAATAAATTTGTGGATCTACCATTAAAGGAGCTGGAGAAAGAAAGAAATAAGATTCTTCAAGAGATGGAGGAGCAGTAGAGTCAACGTAGTCGAGCTATTTGGTTAATCAATGGAGATTTCAACACATTTTTTTTCATAATTATGTGAGCTTCAGGGGAAATAAAAAGTTTGTTTGGAAGATACAAGATGGAGAGGGACAAGTTTA
>SNQJ01S0009466.1:7710-42720 GCA_010110895.2 Picea sitchensis | reverse complement strand
ATATTGTACCCTCAACAGTATGACCGTACACTGCCAGCTGTACTGGACAGTTGTACTTTCTATTTTCATCTTGCTTGAGCATATATAGCTCAACCATCTTACATTGTAACGATCTTCTGAGTTATGTACTTCTTCATACATTTCAATATACTGTTCTATTCTTTCTCTCTGCATTTCTCTTTGCTTCACAATTTATCACATGCTACCTACCAAGCTTACCACGCTATCCAGTTTTGAAGTTCTCCAGTTGAAGAAGATTGGGTTGTTGCTCTCCAGTCGTGAAGTTCTCCAGTTGAAGAAGATTGGGTTGTTGCGTCTGGAAATGAAAGAGGACATGCTACCTACCAAGCTTACCACGCTCTCCAGTTGTGAAGTTCTCTAGTTGAAGTGTAGCATGTCGGTCTTACAACACATGGCCGAAATCAAGGAGCTGCAACACATATCTGCATGGTCGGCATCATGGCGGTGCAACACATGGTTGGAACTTACATAGTAAAATAAATGCACTATGGGCTATCAAACATTAAATGGTAACATTAAATGGTAAGAAGTAATGCTAGATTAATTTCTAGCCTTATTTGGTTTCGGAAAAATGAGTACACAAACATAGATTCATAAACTAAGTTATTTTCTCCCTGGTCTCAGACGCTAAATAAGAGGTTAAACTTAAAATTTAGATTAAAAATCAAATCTGAATTTTGGTAATTGTATAAAACTCTCGGTTAAGATGGTTCATGTTGCGTTGGTTTTGGTGCATAACTAATAGAAAGGCCAAAAATCGTTTACTAAGAGTCCCTCAACCTTAAGGGCAGAGACTAATAAGAATTAATTATATATTATTGCTGGAAAGTATGTGTCTGTTTTGTCTATTTATTCTTAAAAGAAGAATTAATTAGATATTATTGCTGGAAAGTATGTTTCTGTCTTGTTTACAAGCCATGGATTTTTTTTTTATCATTCCTATATTAAAAAAAATTAGCATTGCAGTGGTTAGATCCTTGAAGTAATGCCGTAGAACACTACAGTAATATTGTTGTGCAGATTAAATATAATAAAATACTAAATTATCAAAATAATTTTTATCAAATGATATTGTAAATGTAAATGTTTTATCATTTTCTTGGATTTAGTTATTAATATTATGAAATTGTGAATATAGAATTATAGTTATTTTGTATTAATAAAATTTGAAAACTAACCAAGACACTCTCTGCAAACTAGTTTGTTACAACAAACACCCAATAGGTATAATATAAGTGCTTGCAACAAAATTTGACAACAAACCAACAAAATACACGTCATAAATTGAACACAGGAGATTATAATTTGATAAAAAACCCAAAAAATTGTGAAAATATTGAAAACTTGTAGCAATAATATGCATATTAATCAGGAAAGCTAATAACTGTGAAAATATTGAAAAGTTGTAGTAATAATATGCATAGAATATTCTAATAGTTTATTGTCTTGGAATATTCTCACATTAAAATGAAATTACATTAATATTCTTTTTAAAGCTATCATATTAAAAAGACATCACATTAAATATTCTTTCTCAAACTGGACATTGTAAACACCGTCTTGGCCTTTTTCAAAGAAGAATCCTTAAAAGTAAAATTCACTTAAAAATCTACTGTTACCAATCTTACAAATAGATTTAGAAAAATTGAAATCTAGAACAATGATTTGGATTATTTCTACAATTGAAAAACAAAATTTACGGATTTCGATTCAAATTGAATTCAAAAGGATGAAACCACGGCGTAACTTATTCTGTATATGTCATGTGAACGTTTTTAGTAGATTTTCGTACATCCTTGTCTGTTCTTTGAACTTACTTAAAATGACTTTGACGCGAGGTACCAGTTTCTCTTTAATCATGAACCCATTTTATAAACTTCTCAAAGCTTCTTTTTAAAGCTATATGTGAAAAATTATATTAAGAAGAAAGAGTAAATTTAAGTTTGAATTAGCATATCAACTGTCCGTCTGTTTAAAATAAATAAAAACACCCAAATTAATGGAATCTTTAGTATTAAATTCAAATATTGACAAAAACATCCAAATTAATGGAATCTTTAGTATTAAATTCAAATATTGACACTGTATAAAAATGTAAAATGATAGACATGAAAATCAAATGGCTGTCATCAATTTTTTTACACTTTACTGATAGGTAAGGTTATTTGAAATTAATTCTAGGCCTGGTCACTAACACCATAATGATAAATGAAAGCCGAAAGCATTCTTTCCCAGTGCAAATAATCTCCGTTTGAGATAAACAATTCTAAAGAGTAGCACGCTGCCTTCTTGCTTCTCCGTTGTACAATTTTCCCGCAACTCTCACAAACAGAAGATAAGATCCCAAGGGGATTTATACTACTCCAAGATTAAGGAGAGTAGCATAATACTTGAGACCAAAAAGCTTCGAGATGACAACAAACAATACATGCCATTGGGATCCAAAACAAAGTCCAATTATAATCGATGCAACGTACAAGGACCCATGAAGAGTGAAGGCTATGAAAATATGCCCATTACCAGCAATAAATAAAACTATAGTAATCATCAACATCCTGGGAAATCTATACTTCTGGAGAAGGATTTCTGATAAAAAAAACCAACAACATCATGACCTACAAAATTCCATATACTGATAAGAGCAACAAAGGTGCTTATATTCTAGTGAGTATATCTTCCTCTACCAAGTGTCAGTTCTTGGTACTAGTTCAATTCCACTTAGAACATATATTATTTGTTATCTTCTTATATATGTCAATTTGTTCCTATACTTAAGGTTGAATACTTTGCATTAATGCCTTATCCATTAGTAGGAGGTTTATTCAAGTAATGTACTTATTATTGATTTGTACTTATTCAAGTTCAAATTCAGAGGGGGTAGGGTATGTATACCTTCGTAGATTTTACCAGTCAAATTACTGAGCTGAGAGAGGTCTCTTGTCTCACAAACAAAAGGGTCTCATACACCAATTGGATGTGACTTGACAATGACCTTAAAAATAGATTATTATTATTATTAATTATGCCTAGATTTGAAAGTCAGTTAATGACATAGAACTGGATATTCCCTGAAAATGATGATGCATTTTTCCTAAAACATAAGGATATAATATATAATACAAACTGATAGCCTTGGAGTAAAATATCATGATTGTAAGTGATTACATAACTAGAAATCATACAATTAAGAGGCAGTCTAGATAAATTATTCCATTCTCACAAAAGTAGAAATCATACAAAGAGGCAATCTAGATAAATGATTCCATTCTTAGAAAAGTAGATGAAGGTTATCAGAATTTTAGAAAAGTAGATGAAGGTTATCAGAATTTTAGCCAGAACTCAATAACATTTAGCCAGAACTCAATAGCATATCAACCATGTTTGATTTTCTTGAAAAGTTTTGGATAATATCCTCTGCCATTTTCTTTGCTTTTTCCTATAGATTTATAGTAACCTGCAACATATTAGCCATACTACATAAATAATTGAAACATATGGACACAATAATTAAAAAGTTGATTGCCCTTGAACAATTGAAATACATGATGGAATTTTGAAAGCCAAAAATAAAATGTCCTCACATCATAGAGATCATACTAATTGAAAAAATGTTGTCAATTCACCTAAGGAGTTTCCTCTGTAATAGGCATTTTTAGCAGGTTTGCACATGTGCTTGAATATATCAGTTTCTTCCCTCTATGTGCAACCATGGCTTATAATACTGTCAATGTATTGGATGTTACAATGTTATGATAGTACCTACAAAAAAAACAATGAGTTATAAACTATCTCAAATTAGTACTGTAAAAATTTGGACTTGCTATTTATTATCAAACAATATTCATAATGTGATTCACTTATTTGAAAATCAACACAATCTGCCAAAAAACAGACTGAACTAAAGCCATGGAATATATACAGAAGTTCAATTGAAATACATTATGGAATTTTGAAAGCTAAAGATAACATGTCCTCAGCTGTCTGAGACAACGACTGAAGCTTCCACATACGATTGATGGTCTTTGATGCTCCAACCCATGTTTAAAGAGTAGATCTGCGCTCCTTCGATGGAGACATCCAAGAGCGGCTTGCAATGAGCCAAAACTTCCTCGTGGAGACCGAAGATCATTCTAACGGAATAATTGTTGTCGGGTAGATTAGTGATGCTATAGCAGTTCCCAGGGCCGTCTGAGAGCTTAAAGAATCAAAGTTTGTTGAGCTTGGTAGACTATTGTTTTACATTATTTTGACATTATTTATTAGTGATGCCTTTTGTTTGACATTATTTTGAGATTTTTTTTTTACAACAAACCTTAACATTAAGTAACAAACTTAATTGTCATAAATATTGACAAAACTTTAAATATTTTATTTGGGATGAAGAACGTATTACCCGGAAGCGAATGGTTTGACCAGGAACTTCCGTCAACGTGATCCAACAGAGTCGAGCAATAAATCGATATTTTTACAGAAATATTGAAGCCACACTGACTAATAAAGTTCCGCCGAAATAAACATTTTTTTAATATATCTTTGAAGTTCATATCGAAATTAAGTTTTACCTTGAAATTTATAGGACAGAAGAGAAAGGTTTCATTATTTTACGACAAATTCGACCTTTTTGCGATGTCTCAAGGTTTTGGGATGTTAATGGGACAAAACCCGGATTTTTATGGAGGAAGTTCTACTCAATCAAGATAAAATTATATTTTCAAATAAAGTTTCATGGAAGTTGAGATGAAAAGGATGGCTTGTATGTATTAAATGTTTTATTTGTTTTTTAAATAAAAAGATTTTATTATCTCATAATGCTTTTATAATTATACATAGGAGGATAGTGTCTAAAGACCATTTCATCCATCTGTTTCGCTAAACAAATGGAAACCGGAACAGGTGGCTACATGATTTGATGTTTGGACAATTGCAAAAAACTACCACCTGTTCTGCCAAAAAAATGGAAACTAGAATAGGCACCTGAGAGTGTCTTGGTCTGAGCAGACTCAGCAGTTTGAGAGATCCCTGAACATAGAAATTAAAATTCCTACAATGTTTTGACATTTACAGTGCATAAAAACAAAAAGACTAAGCAAGATTAAGTTGTGGAAGAACCCGTGAATTCTTTGTCGCCAATGAGTGTTGTCCGTGAGAGTGAAGATGAACAGTTGTGTGTAGATTGGGCACCTTCCCTGGCTTGGCGTTCTTGAAAGAGCATCAAACAACAAGTCGAGGCGGCTTTTGAGCAAGGTATGTCGGTGGCGCTACTCTTGCATATCTCGACGCATGTTGAAAATGACGTCCAAGTGTTATGGTGAGAGATAGCAAGTGGAGCCCGGTCCCTGATCCAGAGCAGTGGAAGGAGGAGGGAGAGTCTCTTCATGGCATACCTCCTATGTGATTTCTTCCTTAATTATGCATGTGGCACAATCCGAGGTAGCGGTTGTATCAGGGGCAAAGCAACTAGTGAGGGGCGGTGGGTCCTAGGGTTCGAGGACATTATACAGAAGGGAAGGTGGTGTGATTTGAACCAACATTGCTGGAATTTCCTCTTCCATAATGGCCATTGAAAGTTCTTCTCCCTCCCTATCATGGCAGTCTAGAGGAGTCGGGGGAAACTAGGAAAAGCGGTGAAGCTGTCTCTGCCGAGCTACATAATTGTAATACAAAGGCCCTCTCTTGGGCTTGATTCACTCCAGAGGCATGATAGTGCATGTAATCAAGAAGCTTAGCAGGAACAGTGCTTGCAGGAAGGGGAGAAAAATGATAGGAGAGGCACATATTGTGCCCAAATGTGAGAGTTGGTTTGAAGCCAAGTGACAAGAGCCATATCTTACCCAAAGTAAATGGAGAGGCGTCGGAGGAGTTGAAGGGACCTAGCTCGTGTGTCCCGTACCCATCTCTATCTTTCAACTCCGTTGCGTGGGGGAAGACATTAAACTAGAGCCGAAGTGTCATCTCTTCTGCATGTAGGGGCCTTGAATGCCTTGAATGCCGCTCATCCTACAACAAATTCAACCTTTTCTGAGGTCTCTACAAAATTTCAAGGTTTTGGGATGTTAATGGGACAAAACCCGTATGCGTATTTTTATGGAGGAAGTTCTACTCAATCAAGATAAAATTATATTTTCAAATAAAGTTTCATAGAAGTTGAGATGAAAAGGATGGCTTCATGTATGAATTAAATGTTCTATATTTTTTTTGTAAATAAAAAGATTTTATTACTTCATAATGCCTTCACAACCATACATAACATGATAGTGTTTAAAGACCATCCACCTGTTCCGCCAAACAAATAGAAACCGAAACAGGTGGCTACGCGATTTGATGTCTGGACAATTGCAAAAAATTGCCACCTGTTCCGCCAAACAAATGGAAACCAGAACAGGCAGCTGGGAGTGTCTCGGATTGAGCAGACTGAGCATTTTGAGAGATCCATGAGCATATAAATTAAAAATCCTATAGCGTTTTGACATTTACAGTGCATAAAAACAAAAATATTGAGCAAGATTAAGCCGTGGAAGAACCCGTGAATTCTTTTCCGCCATGAGTGTTGTCGATGGGAGTGAAGATGAACAATTGTGCACAGTTTGGGCACCTTCGTTGGCCTGACATTCTTGAAAGAGTGTCAAACAACAAGTTGAGGAGGCTCCTGAGAAAGGTATGTCGGTGGAGCTTCTCCTACATGTCTCGACGCATGTCAAAAATGAGGTCTAGGTGTTATGGTGAGAGATAGTAAGTGGAGTGTGGTCCCTGATCCAGAGCAGTGGAAGGAGGAGGGAGAGTCTCTTCATGGCGTACCTCCTGCAGGATTTCTTCCTCAATTATGCATGTGGCCCAATCCGAGGTAGCGGTTGTATCAGGGGTGGAGCAGCCAGTGAGGGGCGATGGTTCTTTGGGGTTGGGGGAAATATAAAGAAGGGAAGGTGGTAGGATTTGAACCGGCACTGTTGGAATTTCCTCTTCTATAATGGCCATTGGAATTTCTTCTCCCTCCCTGTCATGGCAGTCTAGAGGAGTCGGGGCAATTGGGAAAAGCGGTGAATCCATCTCTGTCGGGCTACATAATTGTAATACAAAGGCCCTCTCTTGGGCTTACCTCACTACCAAGGCATGACGGTGCATGTAATCAGGAGGATTAGCAGGCGCAGTGCTTGCAGGAAGGGGAGAAAAATGACAGGAGAGGCACATACTGAGCCCAAATGTGAGAGCTGGTTCAAAGCCAAGTGACAAGAACCATATCTTACCCAAAGTAAATGGAGAGGCACCAGAGGAGTTGAAGGGACCTGACTCACGTGTTTCGTACCCATCTCTATCTTCCAACTCTGCTGTGCGGGGGGAACCATTAAACCAGAGCCGAAGTGTCGTCTCTTCTGCGCGTAGGGGCCTTGAATGCCTTGAATGTTGCTCATCCTACGAGATATGGATGGGAGGGTGGCGACATGTGCATTTAAATATTCAGTGCACATGTTTTCCACTTGGCACCCCATCCGGGGAATTAAATGTTCTATTTTATTATTAATTAAAAAATTAAATGTTTTATGATTTTCATTTTTTAAAATTTTTTATCATTGAAATTTGGTTAAGGAATTTTTGCTTAAATTGTTGTTACACATAAAAAATACTCACTTTGATAGTGTCGCAAGTGTCGTCATTACAAAGGTCGCAAGTGTCGCATTTTTCTCACAAGTGTCGCAAGTGTCAGGGAAGCATACTGCCATGATGCCTATATCGTGCCTATAAACGACATCAGGATTACACTTGGCACATGTCAAACACTTGATTTAGAAGAGGAGGAAAGGTTAATTGGTCTCATGAACCTTTTTCCATCTAAAAACACTCAAAAAACTAAGTTTTTGGAGGGGAGCGCTCCCTTATAACTATCTCAGGAGTGCTGGCGCCCCCCCATAAGCCATCAGGGAGCATTATAGCGCTGCATCAACCCTTTTGCAAGAGCGCTCCTATCCTCAGGAGTGTTGGTGCTTCCCTATACACTACTAGGGAGCATTATAATGCTCTGAGTGCCCTTTTGAGGGAGCGAGCGCCTATAATGCTCGAGTGTCTCCTTTTGAGGGAATCACTTCTATTCTCAAGTGAGTTTAATTTGTTGGAATAGAATGGGGGAAGGATCCTTTCATTCTTGAAGTACATTCGAATCCCTAGTCCAGTTATGATCTTAGGGCAGATCCTCAACCTAAGGAGGAAAATCCTCAACTTCCCCAAGGATATATCAAGTGGTTAAAGCCTCCAAGGCTATATAAGCAAGCTTTCTCAATGGTGAAAGGGGACTCAAAAAGGGAGAATCACACCAAACTTGTGATCTCATAAGTGGTGTCAAAGATATTTTGGAGGCAGAGACCTATGATCTCATAGGGAGTAACCAGTGAAGATATCATCATTCAGACTGGATATTTTGGAGGCATAATGTATGGGAAGACTTGATCTAAACCGTTGTAATCCATTTACTACTGTAAGTAATGTTTTTCCCTCATTAATACAATTTGCTTGGCTTATTTCTTTCTAATTCATGTTCAAACTCACATGAATTTTGTTCCTTTAGTAGATAGACCTATTTCTAACTAATCTTTATAGAGTAGGGTATGGTTTGCTTTGTTTGTCTTTCATTGTGGCTTATCGAGGTGCGAAAGATTGGAGCTCAATTCTGAGCGTGCAAGGACAAACACCGATGCAGTGTTGTACTTCTTTATCCTTCCTCCTCACAAACACTAGTCCACCTATATCTAAAAAGGGTTAGTGACCATGATAAGCACTTTCCTTCTGGGTCAGAGTTAAGAGTCTATCTTTTGAGGAGATCCACTCTATCCGTTGTGGAGATTTTCCCTTCAATGTAAACCTACACCATACCTGGGGAGATTCGAATCAAACTTTTGGTTTTGATTTTTTTTTTTTTTTTTTTTTTTTTTTTTTTTTTTTTTTTTTTTATTTTTTTTCCCAAATACCATAGAACCATAATATTTTCATTTGTTGATTTACTCTTTACCCCATCACATTCAAATTTACCCTCACAAAATTTGATCAAAATTTTGGTTTTTGGACATTTTATGAGTTTTTAGCTCCCATGCCTTTGCCCATAAAGCAGCGTATAATCAACACTCCCTCGGAAGTGTTAGGAAAAAGATTTTAATGCTATGGTGGCCTTTTTACACCAGAGGGACAACCCTTTTCTCAAAATCTCTTCCAAAATTCCATTTTGGAGGTCCGCACTCGCTTTCACTTGTTGAGTTGCTTTGTGATTCAATGATTCTTAATTTGACCTTTGACATGCTTCCTCCGAGAAGTAAACACCTTTGTTCAGATTTATGCCCTTCTTCATTATTTATTATTTTTAATCGAGTTTTGAAATCGATCCGCTTTTTCCTCTCCTATCCGACTAAACGAGAACCTGAAGGGATTAATCAAGTCTCCAGAATCCTTCTCTCATTTGGTTCTTCTTTGAGTTCAACTCCATCCACCCTTTCTCCTTCCTTTATGCTTTTATTTTCTCTCTGCTTGACTGCGGGTGTGTTGTTTGTTAAATCGTGACATTCTTTGTCCTAATCTCCTCGACCGAAAGGGTAGCTGGCGTAGAGAAATTTTGTATCAATTAATCTTCATTTGCATACAAACGAAAAAGTACATCTTAGTGATTAGTTTTCATTTCCGAAATGTTGTAGCATTATATCGGATTTGATTGAGAAACAAATTGATCGAGGGCATTTCTTATCAAGTGTTTGATAGTGAAAACGACTCTTCCTCTCTCCATTAAATAGGTATTCATTGAAAAGAAGTGATTGTTTATCATATTTCATGCATATTTTGGGAATCGAGTCATCATTCCACGGGCTTCTTACCTTTCATACACCTCCGAGTAAACAACAACCACTAAACCAACGCTTTTAACTTAAAATTCTATCGACTTTTACATCTTTTATAGCAAACCTACACTTAGTTTCATAGTATGGCTTTGGAATAGGTTGAAAGTGATAACTTTCCAAAGCTATCAACAAACTTAGTATCTTGCAGTAAGGAGAGTCAAACTAAATTGTTGTATTAGTTTCTCATTGATCCCCTCTCACACTGTGGGTTGGCACAATGCATAGTTGCATTCGTGAGTTATGAGATTATCCCTCCTGGTTCAACCCTGCCAGGTTAATTCGTATATCACTAAAGGTATACCCATTGCGTGTGGGAGAAATTCTGCTGATTCTGACTCTGTTATCCCACTCCATATGTGCCGGACCGGGATCTGCCGGGACTGTGACTGCCTGTGGGTCGACCATGAGTTATGAACTTTAGTGTTACAATCTGGTCTCACACAAGGTGACTTTGAAGGGGAAAGTCTTCATGGTACCTGGAATTGGTGTTGGCCAGAATCACTTGGGCTGCTTGGAGGGTGTACCCACGATTGTGTGTGGGATTTTTCACTAGGGTGTAAGTCCGTTAATTAGTTTGTCAACGTAAATTTTCCACCCTTTCCCAGCCCCTTCTTGTCTCGTTTTTGGGATGTTTGATTTCATCACCAACCAGTGGTTTCCACTACAGAAGGTTTTGTTTGATTGATCGCTTCTCCTCGTGATTCATAGCGGGTGTTGTTTGTTTCACTTAGTGGACATTAGGTCGAAATTTGTTACGACATCAACTGAGTACCAATGGAGTGGAACTCTGGCCTGGGAACCTTATACCTTTCCTTCGCTTCGAAACTTTGGTGTCTATGTTATTACACCGAAGTCTCTGTGACTCACCATTGGATTACCGTTTTGTTTGTTCCCCACTCTGGTGATCCCTAATCCTCCCAATGTTTCAACTTCCAGACCTAATACTTTGGATGTCAATACACCACCCATTAATATCAACTCCATAAGTCGACTTTCGGGCCTCTTCGGCTCCATCGTTCTCCCTTCCATTTCTCCCTTCTTCATTTCAGTGAAAGCTCTAAAGCAAGTAGCCGTGCTGGACTGTAAGAAGAAGAAGAAACAGAAGAGAAGAAGAAGAAGAACCCGAAGGACAAAGGACCCAACAACATAAGATGTTGGCTCAAAGAAACCAAGCATCAAGCATTGTATCGAGTGTTAATGAGGTCAACACGATTAAAATGAAGAATCCAAAACCCAGTTCCCTTGTAGTCTTTGTATAACGGACCACTTTCTATGGATTGTCTCCGGCCTTACCTGTGCTTAGAAATGTGGTCCCTCCACACATCTACCGCTTGGCCATGTCATGATAAATTCCCCAATAACCAGTGCAATGTCTCGGGGCTGTAAGAAGAAGAAAACCATCAAGTTCCCTTGCATGTTATGTAAAGGTAACTATTACTCACCTTTGTCCCCGCATGGACGAGGCTTCTTTTTGAAAAAAAACTTCAACTTCCAAAAGGTTATCGTGTAGCTTCCCTCCGACCCATCGTTGGTTGAAGGACTGGTCAACTGGTTCCATCCTCTCACACCGTTGATCAGTATCAACGGCTCTCGGGATTGAACCACAAAACCTGGGTGAAGGACCAGCCTTCATCGATCAACCCCGCTTTTCATCAAAAGAGTGACACCGTGTAACAATTGCTATCCTCGATCGATCCCACTTCCTCGTTAGAGGGTGACACTCCAAAGCAAGCGATTCATATTTCTACCCACACCCCATTCTCTCCTTTGAGAATGAAACTCAAGTGGGGTTTCATCCCTGTTTTTCCATTTGGTCGCATCCCATTCTCCATTAGGAATGTCAAAGTGACTGGGATTCCAGCCCCTTCTACGGGCCCCACTTCTTCCTGGCAGGTCAAAGGGTCAATGCGCTGCACCTAAGTCGCATCCCATTCTCATTGAGGGACGTCAAAGTGACTGATCCGGCCCTTCTTCGCTGGGCCCCACTCTTCTCCTAAGAGTGCCAGTAGTCGGCGTAGCTACCATCTGGCCGACTCTGTATTCCTCCATATAGAATAAGCCAAAGTGGATCATCCAGCCCCTTCTCGGCTGGGCCCCACTTCTCTCTCTCAAGAGGCAAGCAAAGTGGTCTATCCAAGCTCACCATTATTGATCCATCCAATCATCTAACATCCTACTCTCTAGAGAGTAAGTCCGACATCAGCTTCATGTTCTTTTCTTAATACAAACTTCCACTGTAATTTGGGCATTCCTCCTTCTCCTCGCAAACCCCAAGTAATGAGGCCATCCTTTTATTGGGGTGTGCTAACTAGATCTCGCCTTCCTCCCACATTCCTCTTTCCCGTGACATAGTACAGTACCGTGGTCTGGATCGCCTCAAAATATAGATGAAGGTATACCCATTAGTATTTTATCTCTCGCTGTTTGGTACACTTTTGGGTTGTCTCCAGCCTTTGGTAACCAGCTACAAAAATTGTTAGCTTTTAAATGTAACAACTAGTCAACCTTGGGGATCCTTCCTCAGTTTCTCAGAACTTTGGGAGGGAAAACTCATTCTATCAATGTCATGGTAGTCCGAGACCCCTTGATTTCGCTTTACTCATGGCGATATTATGTCTATTCTATGAAAGCTCTTGTATCCACTCCTTTCCGCGTGATATCTTTTCCTCACGTATGGAAGAATTGTGACTATTGATCAACTTCTCATTCCACGCTCTCAATCAAGTTACCTCCCTAAGTGGTTCTTATATGCGCACTAGACACCCCTGCTTGTATGTTAATTATGTGGTATTGTCTCCCATGACCTCAACTCACAATTTGATCCTCAGAGGGATATGGTGATTTTCTTCCTAGGGATTACCTGACCCCATCTCCTTTACCCTATCGCTACCCTTTGACGCAGGTTCCTTCTCGAAAGGATTATCTTCCATCCAAGAAGATCTCCCCGAGGCTATGACCACGGCTTTTGCATTCATTGGACATGGTAACCTTCCGTAGCATTATCCGCTTGGAACCCAAGGATCCTAATGAAACTATCGGCATAGTTTCTCTCTCCTCTGCAGTGCCTTAAAAATGAAATATGGGTCCCGGCATAGTTCTTTCCCTCGTGGTCAAGCTCATTAAAAATTGAAATGGTCACTTCTCTTGAACCTTCTTTCATCCACCTTCTCCCTTTTCTCATCTACTAGAGAAATTGGTGACGACTTCAGAGCCAGTGAATGAATCAGTTGAGGGTACGTCTCCAAAATTTCTTTGATGATTTTTTTGGAGTTAAGCCACTAGCTTCAAGTTGGGGGCATACCGAGATTAGCCTTTGTTCTTTCTCATGAATACATGAGAATGCACCGGTTATACTTTTATCTCTTTTTTTTTTCGGACCTGTATGGATACACGTAAAAGGAACCCCCCTAGAGTCTCCTTCAAGCTCTTTCAACTCTAAACATGAAAAGATTTCCGAAAGTGGGATCTCAGCTCTTTCCACCTCATAACAGCCAGGTACAGCTTCTTTGAAAGTGATAATTTATCTCTTTTTCGGCCTCATGTATCGAACACATTACAAAAAGGACAACACCTGAGTCATCTTTGGGTTCTGTGTTCGTGACTCTCTAAACATGAAAAGATTAACAGCGACCTTTGTTCTCTCTAATGCTCTCATAGCATTTTGAATAAAACGCCTGTTGAGTGATAGTTTATCTCTTTTCGGTCTCTGGTTGCATCTACTTTACGAAAATGAACTGAGGGAGTTCTCTTTTGGGTGTTTTTCTAGACTCTATAATCATGAAAACCTTCGAAGCTCAATTCTAAACAAACATCGCATAGCTCCATAATGGATCAACCTCTACTTCTTTCCAGTTTAAACAAAGTGGGAAGAGGGAACTTCTACCGGCAGGATATATCAAGTACAAGCACCCTCCCTCAAGCTCAAGTAAATTAAAAAGAGGTACTTGTCTATCCGGATGGGGAAAATTTTGAAAGAAGCAAGCCAAGCAGCCTCTTTGAGAACATTACCAAGTAATACTTAGAGTCTCCCTTGAACACAAAACTTATTTTTAACCTTCACACTGAACAATTGGATAATCTGCTAAACCTCTACACTAAACCAATCCTTTGAGTTTCTTTTCACTCCTTTGGGCTTCAATTGGACGTGGTGTTTCACAAATATCCATTGCATCATCAAGTTTTAGTCCATGTCATGTCACTGGCCGTGGCCTTAGTGTTCAAGGGAAGACCGCCTTGACGCAGCAACCATCACAAATATCTTGTCTCAATACCCATGTCGTACCATGCTCATTTGATCTACCAATTACATCTCTATGTTTGTTTCATATCATTGATAGGGGATACATCAAGGTCCTCCTCGGGCGTAGTCTATTCCTCACGACTTCAACACATTATCCGTGGACTAGGATTAGAAACCAATTAGTACCTATTGGGACCCTGTGATGCCCCAATGGCGTGCCTCCCCACATCTCGGTTTACAACATTGACTTCTTCGATCTATTGATTCTAATGGATGTTCGACTCTAAATTTCATCCATTCACACTGCTGGAATGTACTAGTGTAACTTGGGAATCATTGACATAATGGTGATCTCCCCGTGTTTGTTAACTGGGCTTACACTTCATTGTCCCAGAATTTGTTTCTACCTAGTGTTCAACATCCGTATATTTATTCACATGGTTAGATTCGTATCACATTGGGATTGGTAATAAGACCCTCGTTTATAGATCACTTTGATGTAATTTCTTCCTCTAGGTTGCGATGGAGTTTCTCTCGAACAATGACACATACATCAAGCAGATCCACCTTGTATTGGTCGTAGCTATGTCATGTCATCTCGTAGATCCAATCGTGGTAATATTCGTGCTGCGATCACCAGATCATAAGAGTATAGATCCACAAGTACTTTCTCAAGCATTAAGTACCCCTATCAATACACCATGGATCCTACAGTTGTATTTTATGGTACCTATAATCTCTAGTGTCTTGATCACCCAGTTAGGTATGCCCGCCCTAATTTTGTTACGTCATAATATTTGTTGGATGTTTCCAGTGCAACTCTTTGTCGTCTATGCCTATAATTGGGTTGAAAGTTCACAAAGCATTTCTGCTTATTAGTTCCCCGCCTTCTAACTTCATACTTTGGGGAAATCGTTACACATAAAAAATACTCAATTTGATAGTGTCGTAAGTGTCGCCATAAAGAAGGTCTAGTATGCCCATTTTGCTCACAAGTACGTATGTCGTGGAATCACACCGCCATGGTGCCTATATCGTACCTATAAATGACATCACAGGAGGACACTTGGCACATGTCAAACACTTGATTTAGAAGAGGAGGAAAGGTTAACTGGGCTCATGAACCTTTTGCCATCTGAAAACACTCAAAAAACTAAGTTTTTGGAGGGGAGCTCTCCCTTATAACTATCTTAGGAGTGTTGGCGCCCCCCCATAAGCCATCAGGGAGCGTTATAGCGCTGCATCAACCCTTTTGTAGGAGCGCTCCTATCCTCAGGAGTGCTGGCGCTTACCTATACACTACTAGGGAGCGTTATAACTCTCTGAGTGCCCTTTTGAGGGAGCACTACCTATTCTGGGCAGTGGTTAAGTTGTTGAGATGAATGGGGAAGGATCCTTTCATTCTTGGAAGGCAGTTGGATTCGAATCCCTAGTCCATCCATGATCTTACGACAGATCCTCAACTGAAGGAGGCAAATCCTCAACTTCCCCAAGGATATCTCAAGTGGTTAAAGCCTCTCCAAGGCTATATAAGCAAGCTTTCTAATGGTGAAAGGGGACCGAAAAGGGAGAATCACACCAAACTTATGATCTTATAAGTGGTGCTGTAACAGAGATGATTTGGAAGCAAGAGACCTATGATCTCATAGGGAGCAATCGATGAAGCTATCGTCATTCAGATCGTGGATGTTTTGAGCAAGGGTTAGACAAGGAGGACTTGACGAAACTGCTGCAATCCATCTACGGCTGTAAGCAATGTTTTGTCATCATTAATACAATTTGCTTGGCCCGTTTCTTTCTAATTCATGTTCAATCTCACATGAATTTGTCTCTTTAGTATATAGACCTATTTTGGACTAATCTTGATAGAGTAGGAAGTGGTCGTGCTTTTTTTGTCTACAAGGCTTATCGAGGAGCGAAAGATTGGAGCTCAATTCGGAGCATGCAGGGACAAACACCGGTAAAAGGTACTTCTTTTCTCCTTCCTCCTCACACACACTAGTCCACCTAGATCTAAAAGGAAGTCAGTGACCATGATAAACACTTTATGTCTTAGAGTTAAGAGTCTAGCTCTTTGAGGAGATCTACCTGTCCGCAGGGAGATTTTCCTTCAACAATTGCAGTTTTAGATTGATGAAAATGTTATTTTTAATGTAGAATTGTTTAGGATACTTCATGTAGCTCAATTTCATTTGAGAATGCTTAATTGGAGATCCACTTGATCAAAACTTCCTTAACTCTTCTTGATTTCTTGGTGCCAAGGGAACCGCTACTAGTTAAGGGGATAGATTGTTACTTAATATATGGTGGACATCTCTATTAAATAAGGTTTCACTATGTAGTTAGAGTATGTAATCAATAAATGTAAGATGACCTCATTAAATAAGGTTGGTTAGTTATTATAGTCTCATTAATGAAGGCCCACTTGGTGATTAGGGTTTTGTTAATTTAGAAACAATTTATAGGAGTAGAAGATATGTAATCAAATAACAAAAGGTTTTCATATTATATTGGAGCTTTGCTCAATTCCCGGTTTTTATCCACAAACGAATTATTTACAACTTACTCATTTCACCCTTTAAAAAAAAATATCTTTACATAATTATATTTCATTTCTTTATCAAATTGAGTATAAGCTCTTTTGCTTATTCTACCCCAACACACATAAAAATGACTTTGTTTCAAAATCAGTTCATTGCTTGATATCCTAGCTTGTAATGCTAAATTCAATATCAAACAATGAAAAACAATTTACACTCTGTTTTTTACATATGTAATCATAATACTTCAAACAAGCATTCCCTTGTTTATTGAAAACTTGTAAACACATTCATGTTTCAACCAATAATAACTCTACCCATTCACAATACAGTTTAGTGAACTTTGTTTTTCAATCATCGGGGACTAATACAATTCAGTGAACTTTGCTTTTCAATCATCAGGGACTACTAATTAATTCAACAATACTTTGTCTTTTACAAATTCCACATATCACTTTAACAACATTTATTAAAATATATGTTTTTTAAATGGGTATAGACAACACTCATTCAATCTTCATTAATCCATTCACCTTATGCAAGTAATGCTAACAAGAGAAATATCATTCAATCTTCATTAATCCATTCACCTTATGCAAGTAATGATAACAAGAGAAATATCCATTGTTTAAATGGGTATGCACAACACTAATTCAATCTTCATTAATCCAAATATCCATTGTTTAAATGGGTATGCACGACACTAATTCAATCTTCATTAATCCATTCACCTTATGCAAGTAATGAATAACAAGAGATATTGGCTTTATTATGGTTATTGCCAACGCCAAAGACTTGAGTTAATACATAGGGGTTTAAAAATAGATGTCCATGCAATCTTGTTGTAGGTGGATAATCACACACAATTATATAGTTTAAGAGAATTGATACCTTCTTTCAATAAGTAATCAAGTGAGTGATTTAGATACCATTACTAATTTAGTAAATTACAAACCAACAAAGTGATCCTAGGGAATGTAAGTTCATATTGTTGGTATATGTGGAGGTATGCATTTACAAATGGATGCTTAGATTGTTGTAAGGAAAATAGAGCATAGGCTCACACATTGTGCTCAATTCGTGGTTAATGATTACTCACACCTATGGTTAAGTAACCTACAACATAAAGTGTTTAATTAATTAACCAACATTGCAATCAGTACTAATTTGGGTGTGGGGAATCAATTGAAGGGAAAATTAAAGAGTGGGTGTTGAGTCAACAATATAATTATCATTTTATGCTAACCAAAAAATTCAAAAGAGCAGAGTACATAATCACATAGTAATCAACACAATAAACAATAATATTTATCCTCAAAACCTAAACAGGGAAACCAACTCACTCAATCTTTAATCTTAACAAATTTAGAATTACAATGTTGTGCCATGGCTCTCTAGGCCATTTATCAAATTACATAGCGAAGATTTGTAGTGTGATGGTTGTTTGGGCCAAAAGACCCTTTCTAAATCAATTTGCCAAAGGATATAGTCAATGATAGGCTTGGTTGGGTTGGTAGAAGGTCACCCATTATTATCCCTTCATTTTGCATTCTACAACACTCTTCTCTTTAATTTTGTTCTTTACTAATAACATTCGACTTCAAAGTTATCTTCATTCTTTCCTTCTTGTGTTTTATTACTTACATTGTTATTGCTCAAACTCTCATTTTTTATCGATTGCTTGTAGGAACCAAGTCTCCTTCCATTCGTTATTTTTTTTCGATCCATTCTAGGTCACATCTCCCCTTTGAGAGGCTTTTGGTTTCCAAAAGATTCTAAGGAAACCAATTTATTTTCTTAATGTGCCTCTTCTCTACTTCTCTGGAACATGACTCTTGACTCTGGATCTTGGTTATAACTCTTACTCTATCTCTAGCTCTAGCTCTTTGCTCTGGCTTCTAACTATGGTTCTAGCTTTGGCTTTGACTCTAGTTTCTAGCTTAAATTATTCTGAAAGTATAGATGTCTACTCATTGGTTCTCTATTGTGAGCATCAAACTATGGAATCTAAACATTAGGGCAAGTTCATGCCTACAATATGACAATGTATACCTTCTTAGCTACTAATCATCAGCCAACAAAAAAGATCTTTTTTCCAAACTTGGTTTCAAGACTTGATTCCTTTGCTTGTGAATGGAAAGGTATGCATATTCTACTAGTATTTTCAAGAACAACACTCAACCATAGCGTACAAGTCAAAATTCCATATATGATTGCAAATGTATATATCACTTGAAGTATACTTTATTTCTTTGTTCAAATGTGCTTAACCATCACACAATCAACAATGATTTTTATGTCCATTTACAAGAAACCAACAATCAATATGTCCAATTATATGGTTGTAGGGAATGCCATGTAAAGTTGTTCCATTAGTGATTCAATATAGAGCACAGTCCAATCCTACATAAACATATGTCTATGAGTTTAGGTTTGACATACAATGTTGTAGGTAACAATTAACACTAGGTTATGGTGATCTGTATTTTACACAACATTCAAACATAGATAATGAATTCCAAAACCAATGATCCCCACAAGTGTTGTAACTAACTCAAAATGTACGAGTTGAGGGAAAATTGCTTGGCATGGTTTACACAACTCTCAAACTAGAAATTTGATCAAGGCATCCATTTGTAGCAGTGAATTAACACAACACACAAGGAATATATATCATAACCAACATATAATGAATGGATGAAAATGTTGGGAATGAGAGAGATGAAGCAAGCAATTAATGAATCATCTAACATATGGTTGTAGCATATGATTACTTAGCCAATAAATTAACCACTGATAGAGAAATCACTAACAGGGAAAATTTTAAGAATCCATACTTATTTTCAAGTGTAGAAACCTTGGCGAATCCTACCGATTCTTAAAATGACAACTATAAAATGTTTGGCGATATTTTTATAAAAAAAAAAATCAAATTTATAAGGATTTTACATAGTTTGGAGAAATTTTGGGTGATTTATATAGTAAATAAATTTTATTCTATATAATTTAGGTGAATTATTCTTTGAAAAAATAGAAATTTGCGAATATGGTTTTGGGAAAAAACATGGAAAATTATCCCATGGGAAAAATTTAGCCAGTAAATTTTTCATGACTCAATTAAATGAGGAATCACTCTGTGAGTGCATCCAACGAATCAAATTTTAGGGAAATAACATTACAACAGAGGAATTAATTATACCATCTATTAAAACAATTGTGAGATGTTTTGTAGATGAATTCCCAAAGATTAATTAAACTTTCCCACTCGACATTTACGCATACTCAACTTAATGTGCAATGTTTCCATCAAATACCGGTACACTACGTAAAGGAGAAACCATTGTAGATGATCAATTAATTAATCTATCGCCCAAGGCAATTCATAACAAGTGTTGCATGGTAGCTTAGTCCCTGCCAATGTTGGACATGTCTACTTATTCGTGGACTAAGCTCCCATGATGGACACACGTCCACTCATTTGTTGTCTTTGTTAGAGGGTTTGTGGCCACAAAATTGGTAGTCAAGAGTTTATTAGTTAACTCTTTGAACGACGAGTCCTTGTTGTTTAGAGTTCGATGTTGCAGGATTAGATTTATTTAGTGATTGTTGTATTTTTCTATTGTGCTAGGGGGTGGTGATTTTGATGGACTTCTCTTGGCGGTTTTGTTTTAATTTGAATGTTGGGTTTATAAGACCCAGATTTGGTGGTTTTTTAATTGGGGCAAAGCCATCACCTTAATTTTCAAAATTTAAACTTTCTGTATTTTGATAATTGAAAATAATTTTTTTGTATTCTACTAATTGATTTTTTTTTTAATATAAATGAAATATTTTTTTATTAATTGAACTCTATTCAATTTTACACCATTTAATTTTATAATATTTTTTTTATTTTTATCAAAATAATTTAAATCAATTTAAAATAAAATTTTATAATTTTCAAAATTTAAATCATAAAAAAATTTCATGCACACTTAAAATTTATACCTAACATACTCTAAAAAAAATTCTACCTAATTACAACCGAGTAAAGTAGAGTTATGATAGGTTTGACACTTCGGAAAACATATCTTGTAACCCAAACCATTGCTTGCAAGTGAGAATAGAGTTATGATAGGTTTGACACTTCGAAAAAATTTTGCAAAGAAATAACAAGGAACATATGTTTTGGACAGCCTCGAAAGTGCTCTCCCTCGTTCCACCCTTATGCTTCTTACTCTTCTAGATTTTGGTGTCTCTGACCTGGAGTTCGATTTCTCTGATCTGGATTTCAGCATCTATTATGTCTATTTTGGATGAAGTTTAGTCTTAAAATGCCTCCTATCATACGATACTTTTATTGTTCCTTCAACGTTATGATATAGTTAAGGAATGATAACAAAATGAGGGAGTGAAGATTATTTAAGAAGGTATGTCTGCATACAAATATATCACATTATTGATGAATATTTCGATTTCCTATGCTCTATGTACATAGTTCACTTGGGTTGGTTAATGGTCGACATTTTGAGAAGCGTTGACACAATAAACCAGAAATGTGATTCTTCTACAATATTGTAAATTAAATAACAACTTAATAACTCACTTATAATAAGAATTATAAGGATATTCCACAAATGTTCCAAGTGTTCACACTTGAACATAATGGTGACACTTGTATATAACATTGAAGAATTGTGACGGTTGGCTATTTACTGTTAAACCGAGAGTATTGGTGCTTATTCTGATGTGCATTGTGATTCTTGGCATTATTTTTGGGTACATTGTGAGACGGAAGAGATATGAAGAGAATTTGAATTTGAATGATGAAAGTTGTGTGGTGCAGCACTTAGCTAAGGGGCGTGAAGTTGACATGAATGATGATGTTGGTGGAAGCTAAACAATGATGGTGTTGGAAGATACATTGGATTAAGGATGCAGACCATATGGGGTTAGTAATTAAATTTGATTCAATTCATCAAATTAACGAGTAACAAGAATTAGATGCAGTGCTCATACCCATATTTTGTTTTTCTAAAATATGTTCTTGTTTTTCTCTAGTGTTGTGTTTTCTTGTTTTTCTCTAGTGTTTGGGTTTTATGGGACTATAGAGAGAGTCAAAGAGTTTTCATAAACAACTTTGTTCTGAATCCTGGGGGTATATTATGAATAGTTAAATTACTAGCAATTTCAGGGAAAGAGGGCATGAGGAGCACCTCCAAATTGTGCTAATGCTTCGTTACGTTCACCATGGACAACAAGATATCTCTAATTTATTTCCGCCCAATATGTTCTCTTACTCCTTTTATTATGCCTTTTACATTTTTTTTGTATCCTAGGGTTTACCTTATGTCATGGTCTCTATTTGGAATTAAAGTATTATAAACCTCTGATTCCATCGGCATGAGGCCCAGGATTTTGTCTAGGATCGTAATTCGACTTTGGTGCATCAGGGATAATTTCGTAGAGCATCCCAGATTGAGCATATATAAGATCAAATTGTTGGGTTTTGAATATGGCCTCTTCCTCATATGTCACTCTAGATGTAGACAAATCTTTTGAAATGTAAGGCAATAGGGACTTGAGGAACCATTCCAACAGAAACTTTGGAGAAATGTAAGCTTTAATAAACCTCTTCCTTCTATGCCACTCTTGAATATGATCTGAGATGTGGGTTGCTTTATCTTGATGAAAAGATGATAAAAGTTCTATGTCGGCATCGTAACGAATCGACAATTGGAAGTGGTTAAGAAAAAACAAGATGAACTCATTGAAAGTTTGATAAGTGCCCCCATGTAACTCGATGTACCATTTCACAACAACCACCGTAAGGGTGCGTTGAAACAATATCAAACAAACATAATCTTCATTAAGGGAGTCAGACGAGTACCATAGGTGAAAGGTAGTCACATGATCACATTGGTCCTCACCACTCTTTCCCTCAAAATTTGGAATGTTAGAGGGAAGCTTGGTAGGAACGGGGGCCCATGATGTATCATGACGCATTGGTTCATTCATCAATTTTGACTACTCTGGCAGATTTAATGTGCCCAGAAAGGGGATCTGTGGCTACAACATCTGAGACCATGCTGTTGAGAAAGACTAGCTTTGAGAGATCGTGGGCCAAGCAGGGTTCTGGTATACACCATGGCCCTGTCTAGTAGGATAATATCCTCTTCCCAACTGATTCATAAAAGGTTGTAAGGGAATCATCACTGAGGAATCCGCTTGTGAGGAGACAGAGACATGATATGGGTTATCATGTGAGGATATATGTTTCCTGCAAATGAAGGAACTCTATGCGAATGGTCGCCCATACTATAAAATTGACTTCCCCATTGATGAAACACCAGAGGTTAGAGTAAGGTTTTCCATGAGAAAAGTGTTCGTAGGAACCTACACTGTGGAAGACGGATGGATAGATGGGATATAAGAAGTAGAAGGCCCTCCCATTTAAGAACTCCATCCTGGAAAATTGTAGCTAGGATTGGGTCTAGAGGAAGGAGGATCCCAACCTCCTACTATGGGAATTGGTTGAGGGATATGACCCCCACCAAATGAGATAGGAGTATAAGGAGGTGATATGACCCCCACCAAACTAGGATCTACATTAGATGTAGGAATGGAGGATTATAAGTGTGAATTCATATATGTCATACCAAAAGAGAAAGGATTAGAGGCCCAAGGCATTGACTGAGTACTATGATTCGATATATCGCTCAGGAATACAAAAGGATTCATCCCCATGGACTGAGCAGAGACCATGGGTTGGTGTAATGTCCCTTTTCGAGTGAGGACTCCAGAGAGGAGGGATTAGTAGTCTAAACATCCCCTTTAGACTATAGCCAAGAAGAAACAGGGGAAATTGTTTATTTGATGTCAATTCACTAGGGAAATGTTATAATTTGAACGTGACATTAAGTGACTAAGTGGAAAAATGTAATTAAGCACTTAAGTGAATATTAAATCAGAAAAATTAGGAAAAGTGCTTAGGTGAAAAGTCAACGAAGAATTAGGGTTTCAGTGGATATAAGAAGAGGAAAAGCGACCTAATGGGTTATTATTGATGATTTGAGAATTGAAACCAGAGCTCTAAGTAGAAACCCAGATTCAAGTGAATTTGAGGATACTTGTGGATTCCAGGAGGAAGACATCGAGGGATTGGATTCAGTGTTGAGAGACACACCCTAGCTATTCGGGGAGACCACACAAGTTTTCCATTGCTTTCATTACACATCTATAGTCAGATTGAGTGTGGAGATTAGAGATCCAACTCCATCAGTCAGATTCCAGTGTGAGTTCTAGAGGAGATATCAGAGGTATAGTGGGTCTCTCTTCCTGAGGAGGCCTAGCGAACCTAAACCTTCAAAACCCATTTGATATTAGGGGAAGGAGCTTCATTTGAGCCATCCAACACATTTTTTCGAAGCCTTCTATCCATCAGGGAATCACACTCAATCAATGTTGTTGCAATGTTCTTGATAGATAAAGGATATATCACAGATTCTCAGATTTACTCACCTAGAGGGCTAGAGACGCATATTACTATCAAACCATGGAGAGGGAGGCATGGCGCTCCATTCGAGACAAGTTCCATCAGATTTTGACAATGGAATCTACTTGGGAAATTGGTTTAGTGTTATCTAGAGTGAGGTCATTCCCAACAGTTGGACATATTACTTCCGATAGTGACAAAGAGATCCATGAGCCTAGCAGCAAGAAATCCATCCAGAGCGAGTCTTCTAGGGAAGAAGGAGAATTCATTGGGACATATCACATCAGATTCAGAGGATTCTTGCTCAAGCATGCATCAGATTCATCTTCTGGTAGCAGATCCAGCGCTGCATGCAGCAGTAAACCCACACATGTAAGAGATCGAGCTTGCATGCCAATGATATAGCGACACATGTTAGTTCTAAGTATTGTTCCATGCTTTTACTAGTATTCTGGTATAGATCTATTCATTTGAAGGTCGAACTAAAGATTGGTTTGGTTATTTTTACATGCATGCAGTCTATGTCTGAAGTTTTGTACATGCATGCCATTATTGTAATTGTTTGACTATTCAATATATCTTAAACATGTTGTTCCACATGAAACCACATGCAAAATCACTACGCATGTAAATTCAAGTTATCAAACACAATCAGAAACATAAATAGCCCATTCAACCACCCAAAGAGTATTAGAGCTGCGACAAACAGGGTCAGTAGAGAGTAATATCTAGATCTACAAATTTGGGATATTACAAGTGGTATCAGATATTTAGTCATGTTAGTCTATGACTAAAGTTTCCATGAGTTCAGCAGAGAACCCAGGGTTCCATGAGCATATAGGTGATGAATTCCTCACTTTCAGCAGGCATGGAGATAAGAGAGGACCAATATCATATTATCCCCCCCTTTATCGTAGTTCATAGGAAGAGGAAGAGGCACAACAGGAAGCAGAAAGAAGGGCAGAGCATGAGGAAAATATTGAGGCAGAGAGGAGGATGGGAGATAGATATGAAAGGCCATAAGGTAGTGGAAAAGCACCCATGGACAAAGAAGCAAAATTCATGCAATTTCTTAACAATTTAGTGATCATTCAGTAGGCCATGACTCAGTCTTTGGCACATATGGAAGATAGATTGGCTACATGTAATATTCCAAGAGAAAATGTCCTTCGTGCAGCACGGGGGAACTAAGGGGTAGGTAGTAGACCCCATTCACCTAATCTCACCTACACATCATCGAGTAGGTTTCCTAGGACACTATTCCCCATATTTTAGAGGGCACTTCCAACAACAACACATAAGACAATAGCACATAGATTGACCACACAAGAAGAGGATATTGTTGATTACATGAGAGAGTATGCATCCCTAGGGGCAGAGTTCCATAATGACATGACTTTAGTAGACTATTGTATACTTAGACTTAGGAACCGTCATAGAGATCCTCAGAGGGGAGGAAAACAACAACAACAGGGACATAACATGGAGTTCATTCAGAAAGTAGGGAAACTCACTGTACCCTCTTTCGATGGATCATCCATATGTACTACCAAATCTTGGGTACAGAAACTTAACACGTACTACAAGCTCAACCAAATGACAAAAACTGAAAACATCATTTTTGCTACTTTTCATTTGGAGGGAGAGGCCCACGAGTGGTGGCACCATGGACTGGTGATGTTGGGTCATATCCACATCACCTCATATAGGGAGTTCATGGAGAGACTTATGGACATGTTTGATAGGAGGGATCTAGAGATCCACTTCAAGGACTTAGCCTAGTTGAGACAAACTGGTACACCTGATGCATTTATCACAGAGTTTCATAGAATATCCATGACAATGGCAGACATTTTAGAGCCTATATTGATCATGCTTTTCATAAAGGGTCTCAAAGAACCATTGAGAGGATGGGTTAAGGCCTATACACTTCACACACTACAGGATGCCATCCTATGCACTAGAGATCTAGCAAACTTAGTGTTGAAAACCAAAATGTTTTCCAAACCCTTTGTGTCACAAAAGGGTCAGGATAGGAAACCATTCCAAAGAGATTGGAAGGGCAAGGAGAAGTTGGATGATGATACAAGGTGTGAGCTTATGAGGAAGAAGCTATGCTTCAACTGCAGATATACATGGGTCCTCGACCACAGGGCCATGGGCAAGAGACAAATCCACTACACTGAGGTTGAAACAGATAGTCATGAGGAGGAACATGGTAGTCAGGAATAGGACAATGAGTCCACTATCTCAGAGGAGGATCCATTGCATGAGGTGGAGTATCCTCCAAGGAGACCACCAATAATGGTAGGAGCATAGCCACTGGTAGAGCCAAAACCTCACGAGAAGGGTAAGAGGCGAGCACCAATGAAGGGAGGATTCATAGGGACCCTTTCTGGAGTCCCTAGGTATGACACACTCAAGATCAGAGGGAATATTTACGGATAATGCGCCATTTCCTTAATATATGGTGGGGTAACCCACAATTTCATTGGCGTTGCATTTGTAGCTAAGAGAGAAATGAAAACCGAGGAGGTTGAGGGTTTTGATGTTGCAATAGATAATGGTCACATGGCAGAGTATTTGGATCGAGTTCCAAACTTAGAAGTACATATGGGAAACTACACAATGAAGGATACATTCTATGTGGTTGACCTTTCTGACCTAGATGTGGTATTGGGAGCCAATGGTTGATCACCTTGGGAAATATTTCTACCAATTACCAAACACTTGAGATGGAATTCAGAGACACTGAGGGGAAGAAGATTGTACTGAGGGGTATGTAGACAGGGACTCCCATGACAATGTCAAAAAATAGGATGGAGAGGATATTCAGACATGGGGGGGTAGCATATGTAGCAGAGTGTGTGATGACCACGCGAAGGGATTCTGACAATCGCCAAGAGTATCAGGCAGATATTAGGGCTTTGTTGAGTGAGCATGAGTATGTTTTTGGTTCGGTTCCACCAGGGAGACCCCGAAACAAAGAGTTTGAGCACACCATCGAGATGGAGATCTTAGCAAATTGGAAATCAGACTTGTTAGTAGAGTATTCCAAGAATAAGTTCACATGTGAGTTATTGAATGGACAGGTACAGAATGATAGGTACATATTCATAGATGAGGTTATATTCTATAAATACAGAGTCTACCTTGTGCTCGGATCTACTCTCAAAAAGAATATATTCGTGGCAGTACATGATTCACCTTTAGCAGGCCAACAGGGTTTCTTCAAGACATACAGGCATGTCAGGGAGAGATTCTCTCGGAAGGGTCTCAATAAGGAAGTGATGAGACATATCAATGACTGTGTGACTTGTCAGCAGAACAAGTCAGAGAAGACACTCCCAGTAGGGTTTCTTCAGCCACTCCCTATTCCGGAGCAAAAATGGGAATATACATCCATGGAATTCATTACAGGCCTACCTAAGGCTCAGGTTAAGGACTGCATATTTGTAGTGATCGATATATTGACCAAATTTGTGCACTTTTTTGCAATTCCTACAGACTACAACGTAGTCTAGGCGGCGTATATTTTCTTCAGAGACATATTCAGACTTCATGGGTTTCCATAGAGTATAGTCAGTTATAGACATATTCATTTCATTAGCACATTTTGTCAAGAGTTATTCAATTTGGTTGGTACATAGTTGACATCCAACACCAATTACCACCCTTAGACTGATGGCCAGACTGAGATAGTCAACAATTGGATGGAGGGCTACTTGAGTAACTATGTGAGATGACAACATAAAGTGTGGGTAAGGTGGTTACATCTTGGAGAGCATTGTTACAACACTACCTTCCACATGTTCATAGGTATGACCCCATTCAATGCATTATATGGATATGATGCTCCCACTTTGATTGATTTGGTTTTTTGAGACAACGAGGCTCCCAAGGCCAAAGAATGGATAGAAGAGAGTCAGGAGATTCTCAAGGTATTAAAGGAGAATCTAAACGTGGTGCAGAATCGACAGAAGGTGAATGCAAACAGACATAGGATAGAGTGTAGCTTTAAGGTTGGGGATCTAGTATCCCTGATGCTACAACCATACATGAAGTCATATTTGAAGAAGGGAGGGGCAAAGAATCTTAAAACTAGATTCTATGGACCATACATGGTCATACGCAGGGTAGGTGAAGTGTTCTACGAGTTAGAAATACTAGAGGGGAGCCAGATTCACAACATGTTCCATGTTTCTTTCCTCAAGAAAGCGGTGGGATAGTTCATTAACACTTTTGAGGAGCTATTGCCTTTGTGTGAGAAGGGACAGTTAGAGTTGGTTCCAAAGGAGATATTGGATTTCAGAGAGAGGAAATTGAAAATATGTGTCATTAGAGAGTTTTTGCAGATGGAGGGGACTTCCAGTAGAGGATGCTACTTGGGAGAGTGATCATATTTTGCAACACCCTATATTGATGTTGCTTAAGGACGAGAAATCTCGGGAAGGGAGGACTGCAATGTCCCTTTCCGAGTGAGGACTCTGGAGAGGAGGGATTAGTAGTCTAAACATCCCCTTTAGACTATAGACAAGAAGAAACATGGGAAAATGTTCATTTGATGTCATTTCACTAGGGAAATGTTATAATTTGAAAGCAACATTAAGTGACTAAGTGGAAAAAGGTAATTAAGCACTTAAGTGAATATTAAATCAGAAAACTTAGGAAAATCACTTAAGTGAAAAGTCAACAAAGAATTAGGGTTTCAATGGATATAAGGAGATGAAAAGTGACCTAATGGGTTATTATTGATGATTTGAGAATTGAAACTAGAGCTCTGAGGAGAAACCTAGATTCAAGCGAATTTGAGGATACTTGTGGATTCCAGGAGGAAGACACCAAGGGATTGGATTCAGTGTTGAGAGACAAACCCTAGCTAGTCAGGGATAACACATAGGTTTTCCATTGCTTTCATTACATATCTACAGTCAGATTGAGCGTGGAAATTAGATATCCAACTCCAACAGTCAGATTCTAGCTTGAGTTCTAGAGGAGATATCATAGGTATAATGGGTCTCTCTTCCCAAGGAGGCATAGGGAACCTAAACCCTCAAAACCCATTTGAAAGTGGAAAGCGCTTCATTTGAGCCATACACCACATTTTTTCCAAGCCTTCTAAACATTAGGGCATCACATTCGGTCAGTGGAGTTGCAGTTTGTTTGACCAGTGGAGGAGAGATCAAATATTCTCATATCTACTCATCCATAAGGATAGAGAGCAAAATTCATTCTGATCCATTAGAGAGGGAGGCAAGGCGCTCCATTCGAGATAGGTTCCATTAGATTCTAATGGTGGAATCTACTTGGGAGACTCTTTTAGTGTTATCCAATGTGAGGGCATTCACAACAGTTGGACACATTAATTCTGGCAGTGATAGAGAGATCCAGGATCCTAGAAACAACAGATCTATCCAAGGAAAGTCTTCTAGGGAAGAAGGCGACTTCATTAGGACAAATCACATCAAATTTAGAGGAGTCTTTCTCGTGCATGCATCAAATTCATCTTCCGACAACATACCCAACGCGGTATGCAGTAGTAAACCCACACATGTCACATATCGGGCTTGCATGCCAATGATCTAGCGACACATGTTAGTTCTAGGTATTGTTCCATGATTTTACTAGTATTCTAGTATAGATCTAATCATTTGAAGGTCTAACTAAAGATTGGTTTTGTTATTTTTACATGCATGCAGTGTGTCTATGAAGTTTTGTACATGCATGTCATTATTGTGATTGCTTGACTATTCAATATATCTTAAAAAAGTTGTTCCACGTGAAACCACATGTAAAATCACCATGCGAAATTTGCAAGCCAAAAAGCATCTTGTAGATTGGGAGATCATTTGCATTTGAAACAACCAATCCATTAATATATATTACTATGAATACTATTCAGATAAATATACAAAATTTGTTCATTGATAGATGCTAGTATGAAAAATATTGAAATAGATATAATAACTTTGTCTTGGCCAATACTTGCCTATTTATCTAGGCACCAAGCCCTGGGTTCACGATGCCCAACACCTATGTCCCCTGTTTCATCATATACATGTTGCAGCAAAACAACGTCAGTGATTTGTTCCTTTCCATACTTGGCCAATTTTATGCCTACCGCTGTGGGGCCCATGCTTGCGAACCCAGTTGCTTATCGTTCCACAATCTACATCTTGCACTGAAAAGATCCTTGATCTACAATTTCACCGTGGGTTCCTCGTACACATTGATTTCGTTCAAAGTATCTGTTGCTACTTTCCATTCCTAGCAAGTTCACATCCTTCCTGATATACATCAACAATGCTCTTACTAGTGACAAGTGGACAAAGTGGTACGAAAGATACCTCTGTCATCTGCAATTCATGCTTTAACATCTTCATCTATATCCTCGCACGAAGGATCTGATCGAGTGCTGTTCCTTTCCATACTTAGCCAATTTTATGCCCGCTACTGCGGGGCCGGTGCTTGCGAACCCTGATGTTCTTCTGCAAGATACTTAGTTCTTTTTCCCTTCTCTTGTTCCCATATATTATCTACAATTCCACTGCCAACACCTCCGTCCTTTTTCCCTTATTTTCTTCCCATGTATTATGGGACTATAAAATATGGACATGATATTCTATAAAGCATGCACAAATTCTGCATTCCATACCTAGCGACATTTTCGATCGCAGGTTCTCGGGCGTGCAGGCGAGCTCAAAAATGGGGCTCCATTGTTTCGTAGCCTACAAATAGAACCCATAATTACATGATATAGAAATTGACAATCGAATCTATGGGCTGGATGAGTCAACATTGCACTTCTATTCTTCCGTGTCCTCCAAACAACATTCCCAGTTCCGCGATATAGAAACTGACACACGAAATGCAGAAATGGCGGGGTGCAGATTGTCATTGTTTACGGATGCCAATCCCTATGAAGTATCTAACATTATCTAAAAATTTATTTAGAATACCAAATTAGCACTTATTAGTGACAACTGGACACAGAGGTACGAAACAGTTGGAATTGCAGTCTCCGCAATATACAAATTGACTACCAGACATCGTCCGCTCTTTCGTCTTACAGATTATGCATTCAAATGTTTGAAGCAATACAATTAGAAGGTTCGGGACTCACCTCCTCTGCGTATACCTTCTCAACCTATTTTGGATCCTCCTTTTGGAGGGTTCACGAAATATGCAACTCCAGCGTTGGCGGGTTGGCATATCTTTATTTCCATCTATACAATCAGACGACAAATCCGATCGACCGCTATTGCTTTCGATACTTGGCCAATTTTATGTCCACGGTTGCTACGTTGGGACCAATTTCAGTTCCATCTATATCCCTACATGGAGAATTCAACTGACAACTGTTCCTTTTCATACCTACCGACATTTCTGATCACGGGTTCTTAGGCGAGCGGGCTCCAAATTGGCCCTCCATTGTTGCATGTGTTACAAATAGCACCCAAAATTCCGTGATATACAAATTGAGAAGTGGAGCTGCGGACTGGCTGACTCAACATTGCACTTCTATTGTTTTGTGTCCTCCAAATAGTCCTTCAAGTTCCGTGATATACAAATTCACACACGGAATGCAAGGCTGGCGGGGTGGAGATTTCCATTGTTTACGGATACTAATCCCTATGAAGTATTTAACAGAATCTAAAATATTATTTTCAATACTAAATTACCTATTTGTACTGACAACTGGACACAAGTGCGGGTCCGACATCATCTGCTCTTCTGACATCATCCGCTCTTCCGTGTTACAAATTATGCATTCAAATTATTTACTCCGGTCCTCCGCAATATACAAATTGACTACCGTGTTCACATCTTGTATTCAAAATTTCCTTGATCTACAATTCCATTGCCGACTCCTTTCTCCCTTTTCCCTTTTCTTCTTCCCTTGTATTATGGCTCTCATTATCTCCATGTATATAATCAAACCTTAGGCAATTTTATGTCCACGGTTGTTGGGTTGGCAATCTACAATTCTATCGCGTGCTCCTCGAACTCACAAGCTTCACTGTACCACGATTGACAAATGTGCTTCCTAATATACATTTGATATGCTCTTACTAATGACTCTTACAAGTGACAGCTGCACACAGCAATACGAAACAATTCACATCTAGCCATTCGCAACATAGAAAATGACTACCGGGTTCCGACATTGTCCCCTCTTCCATGTTATAGATTGTGCATTCAAATGTTCCGAATAATACAATTTGACCATCCAAACCTCTGACCCTATTTTGGATCCTCCTGTTCACGGATTCACAAAATATCAAATTCTTAGTCAGTGTTTCAGGTTAGCGCATTCGAAGTCTACTGCTTCTTCTTCCCTGATATGCATATTGCACTCAAAATTTCCATGATTTACATTTCCACCGCGGACTTGTTGGTCCTTTTTCCCTTTTCTTCTTCCCTTGTATTATCTCTTTGTGGTTATATATATAGTCTCCTTTCTATAAACACGGGTTCCATCGTTGGCGGGTTGAGATATCTTTATCTCCATCTATATAATCACACGACGCCTCCAACCGACAACTATTGCTCTCCATACTTAGCCAATTTTATCGCCATGGTTGGCGGGTTACGCGTATTGCAATCAAAAAGTTTTGAGACATATAATTTGACCCTAGCACCCTCACCTTCAACAGTTGTACCTTGCAACCCTATTTTGTAGCGGTTTTTTTCCCCTGCCCGTGACCTCTGTACTTTCTTGCTATGCGATTAGAAACCTTTGATGCTAACAGGTCACCATGCAGGAACCGTCAACATTGTCATTAACGGGTGAAAAACTCAAGGAGATATCCCATTATTACGCATTAAACCAAGATGTGCGGAAACTTATTTTGTCCCTTCCGATTGTTCATCTCCAACACGCGTTGTCATGTTGGGCCGCTCAAGAAATCTGCAATGCTTAATCGCTCATTGCAATATCCATCATGTTTGCATTTCTATATATGAAATTAGTAGTGTTTAATGTTAACAACGCATCATGCAACAATCATCTAGATTGTCATTAATCAACGAAAGTCTCGAGGACATCTCCCATTCACATGCTTTCGACCAAAATTTGTGCAGGGTTATATTAGCCCTTCCAACCTTTCATTTCATTCATCATCTGGAACAAATAAATGTCTTTGTAGACCTATGGCAGCGGGTCGACAACAGTTTTGTGGAGATACAGTAAATATGTTTGCATAAGAGGACCAAAGGTTCCAGTGGTCTAGGGCATACTTTTACTATTCATCTGGTTCCGCCCAGAATGAAGTGATTTGGACCTCCGGAATCGCTCGTGCAGGCTGCGTCCCTGAGGTTTTTGACTGTAAGGAGGTGGTCTCTTGGTGCACCAAAAAATATATTCTAGGACAAATAATTATTCCACTGTGTGACCATTCTCTTGTTTCTTTGTCACCTCAGCTCTTCTGCGAGATGTTGAAATTGACGAAACCAACATTAACATTTAGAGGAAAAGACTGCAAGAAGTTTCTAGAAAAACATCATAACGGATTGGACATCTTAGCCGACTTCCTCGAAGACCTGACAACAGTTCCTGAAGATATCACAAGGCTCCAGGTAAGTTCCTTCAGAAATCCATTCAGGAAAATTGGTTGGATATTTACAAGAATAACGAGACAGACATCCACAACAAGAATTTCCCATATAATTATTTATATTTTGTATTTCACAGTCAAGGAACAATACATTTTTGATTGGGGAAAGCTAATATCCATTCAACTCTGTTCCGAGTTGTCACGATTCAAAGAATCGAATAAATTTTATATGTCATCCTACTTGATTTTCGCAATTTGGTATTGCTGCCCGTTTCCAAAACTTTCTCTTTCCAATAAAATAAACTGTGGATTCGATCCAGTAACATTTTGGCATGACGCCCTGTGGAGACACAAGGCCTCCCATTGTTTTTTTGAAGTTTTTAATGGCTTTGTCTCAGTTTTCAAAGATTTACTGTTATGCAAGGGTGCTCTGCGGATGTCTGGCCACACAAGCAAGTTTTTCAACAAGAAGGGCGCACTTGAGAAAAAGGAAAATCACAGTCTCCTCATGGTATTTGGCTCTAAGGAAAATCCTGCCTTCCTTCCATGCCACATCACAAACAAGATGTTTGTTGTAGAAATAGAAGGGCAATACAACCACTGGTTGCATTTTTTCCATGACAAGAAAAAAAAAAAATCATTCCTCTGCCCTGTAAAGTCGGAGACTTTGTGTACAGAATCATCAACACAATTGACGAGTTTGCCGCCCATTTCAAGAAATTGAACCTAACGTACATTGAAAGGGTAAAAGGGTTTGACCCCAATGGCATTTTTGGAGAACATTTACTGGGTGTTGGATTTAACACCTCTTTTATCCATAGACACTTGACCCAAGACAGGGACAGTGTCGACAACAATCCTGCTTCTGCCCATTGCGATGTAGATACATTGCAAAGTGCAACTGAATTGTAAAGACAACAGGGTAAAGTATTCAGTGAGAAGAGTACCAAGTCCCTCGCCCGCACTCCCAAGAGCATGACACCACAGATCGTCACTTTGACTGTCCATCTGTTACACATGAAATTTTCACACCTGGGTACCTTACCCTAAGTGTCGTAAAGTGTCATATAAGTGTCTCATACACATTGACACCATGGAATAACCTATGTCACAATCCCTAGTCAATGTGGAGGAGGGATTTTTACATGAAGGCCAAAATACCAAGTACACATGAATTATTATTAATATTCATGGAAAATAAATTGATTAAGTGTGAGAATCAAGTGCACATGAATTATTATTAATATTCATGAAAAAGAAACTAATTAAGTGTGAGAATCCACCTCACATTTGGTTTCCTATTTTTTAA
>SNQJ01S0009465.1:158111-169199 GCA_010110895.2 Picea sitchensis | reverse complement strand
CTTCTTCATGCCTGATCAATGGTACACGATCTCTCTTTGATCAACAACTCAGATTAAGTCATGGTTTCTCATTTCATGATTTCATAGGATAGAGCACCTCCTTTCTTTGAATTTCCAGTCAGCGAAATGTCAATCGCTCACCATGTACCCTCTGCATCCAACGTTCCACAACATACCTCAATCCAAAGGTCCAGATCAATTCTTGGATCTCGCCATTGTCATGCCATTATCGATGCATTATTGATCGTGTTGATCTTCACCATCAATGACATCGCCATCAATGACAAATATGCATACTTTGTCTCTGTCTGAAAAACATGCCAACATAGTTTACAAAAGAAAACACCATGTACTTTAGAATGAGGACCAAAGGAACATAATCCTTAAGTAGTAGTTTCATCCTCGCTCTTATGCAGGGTAGAGTTAACATGTCATACTAGATATGTGCACCTAGACAAGAAGTGGGAATACCAAGTTATGGGTGCCAAGGGGTAGTGAAACCTTTCTGTCATGAAGTTATGATTGTTATAAGGTTTCCTCTTTTAGAATCAATGATAAATTATAGTTACCTTATAAAAATAATTTTATTTTTTTTTATCGTAAAATATGGGAAACATTACATATGGTATCAGAGAAAAGGTTATAGCACTTGGACCTTGAAAAGGGCCAAAATATTTACTTAGCACATATGTTTGTCTATATAAAACTAACAAACCATTATTGTTACAAACAAAAAACTATTTTCTATTATGTGTTAATCATGGCAGCCCAGGATGAAGTAGAAATTAGACTGGAGGAGAATATTGGACAAAGACCCCCTCAAGATCAGACACAGAATAGTGACAGAAGCTCACCTACCGAAGTTCTGGAAACGATGAGGAATCTCATTGTTGAGCTACAGTTTTTCAAACAAGACAATGAGAAACTGAAGAAGGCACTGCAGAAACAACATGAAATAAATGAAGTCCTACTGCATAGTATAGTGACAAAGAAAACCCCAAAGGATGATGACTAGGAAGAAGAGATCAGTAAAAGGGCCTCCGAGAATTCTAGTCCTGAAGAAGAAAAAGGGGACAACTCATCTGAAGGTACACCTTCAGCTGAAGATAAAACAAAAACATACAAAATAAGGAAACAAGTAGATCACATTGAGGGAGAATTTAAGAAAATCGAACCATCCACCTTTGATGGGGAATCCAGAACAAGGGAGGAAGTTGAAGAATGGTTATTATACATCAAGAAGTATTTGAAGATATACAACTATTCCAACAATTTGAAGGTCATAATGGCCATCTATAATATGAAAGGGAAAGCCAACATTTGGTGGCAAGACCTAAAGTTAGACAAGGGTCTAAAGGAAAAACAGATGGAATGGTCGAACTTTAAGAAACACTTTAAGAAATAGTACCTATCTGAAAGTTACTATGAAAGAAAAACCAAAGAATTTTATGAATTGCAACTCGGTCAAATGGCTATGGAAGATCTAATAAACAAATTCTCGAAATTAATAAGGTTTGTGCCTTATATCCGAGAGGACAAATTGATAATACAACAGTTCCTAAGCTGTTTACCACAGTCCTACAAGGACATAATCAAATTTTATAATCCCAAGTCCTTGAGTGAAGTATTCAGGAAAGCCTAAATGTCTTACGCTTAATACAAATAGTGTTCATAATTTCCAAAGGCTTGGAAAAACAAGAAACAAGACCGAATGAACCAGCGGAATAAGGGGTATCAGCCAACTCCTTATCGGAGCAAAGACAAAAATTTTCCAAGGAAATATTTTTACTCCAACAATCAGAACACCCAAGGGGGTGGTAAACCAGTAAACCTGGGGACAAAGAAGTTCGGGGATAGCCCCCGTGAACCCTTAAAATGCTGGGAATGTGGAGAACCTCACTTAAGGAGGAAAAATCCATGTTCGACTTCAGCAACTATAACTACGGCTCACAACCTGCAGGAAGCCTCTATGGAAAGATGACCACCAGTCCTCTGTGGTGGAAATTGAAGGTAAAATCAATAACACTCATATTTCTGTTTTAATTGATCCAGGAGCTACATTGAGTTATATCACTCCTAGTATAGTGGAGTCAAATAAACTTACGAAAACAAGACATGAAAAATCTTGGCTAGTACTACTAGCAATAGGAACGAAAAGAAAAGTTATCGACTTTATTTCTGATTATGAGTTCAGTTTAGTTGGTCAAAACATAAAGACAAATCTGAACATTCTAATGTTAGGATCTTATGATGTAATTATCAGGATGGATTGGCTAGAAAGGCATAAATCAATGTTAGATTGTTATGAAAAATCACTCAAGTATAAAGACGAAAATGACACCACTAGGACAGTTCAAGATATACAAAAACCAATCTCAGTTAGACAGATTTCAGCAATGCAATTTAAGAAATGCATGAGAAAGGGTAGTCAAGTTTATGCCATCCAAGTAATAAACCTGCTAGAAAAAGAAAATAAACCCAACTTGGAGAATTTTGTCGTGTTTCATGATTTCAGAGATGTGTTTGTTGATGAGATATCTGAATTACCCCCAAGGAGGGAGATAGACTTTTATATCAACCTACTACTTGTTTCATCCCCTATCTCTAAAGCACCTTACTGAATGAGTTTGTCGGAATTAACAGAACTAAAAATTCAACTACACGAATTATTGGACAAAGAATATATCAGACTGAGTGTTTCACCCTATGGAGCACCAGTCCTCTTTGTGAAAAAGAAGGATGAAACTCTGAGATTATGCATTGATTACAGATAGTTAAAGAAAATGAGGATTAAGAACAAGTACCCCTTAACTAGGATAAATGATTTGTTCGATCAAGTACGTGGGGAAAATATTTTCTCGAAATTGGATTTACGATCTGGTTATCACCAGGTTAGGATAAAATATGAGGACATAAGTAAAACAACATTCCTAACGAGATAAAAAAATTACAAATTTGTTGTTATACGTTTTGGACCCACTAATAAGCCATCCACGTTTATGTGTTTAATGAACACTATTTACAGTCAGTACTTGGACAAGTTTGTGTTGGTATTTATTGGCGATATTCTAGTATATTCTAAAACAGAAGAAGAACATGAAGACCACTTAAGGATAGTTCTGCAAACTTTAAGGAAGCACAAACTATATGCTAAATTCAATAAGTGTGATTTTTATCAGAAGAAAATATAGTACCTAGGACATGCAATATCTGTGGAAGGCATTGCAGTCGATCCTAAGAAAATAAGGGCCATCATCGAATGGTCGATTCCTAAACATGTAGCAGACATTCAGTCATTCATGGGAATCACCGGATATTACCACAGATTTATAGAGGTATTTTCCAAAATTGATTACCCTAAAACATCGTTACAGAAGAAGGGAACCAAGTTTAACTGGTCACAGAAATGTCAAGACAATTTCAATAAGTTAAAGGAATTGATAACGACCGCACTCATTTTAAAGGTAGCATATCCGGACAAAGACTTCACCATCTGTGTAGATGAGAGTAAAGAAGGACTAGGTGGTGTTCTAATTCAAGAACGACACATTATTTGTTATGAGTCCCAAAAACTAAAGGAACACAAACAGAACTACATCACCTATGAATTAGAGTTGGTGGTTGTAATATACGCCTTAAATATGTGGCAGAACTACATAATGGGCAAAACATTTCTGTTATTGATGGGCAACAATGGTGTGGAATTTTTGTTTAGTCAGCCGAACCTTAATGCAAGGCAAGCAAGATGGTTATCCTTGTTGAGCGAATTTGACTTTGAGGTAAGACATATCAAGGGTAAGGAAAACAAAGTGGTTGATGCTTTAAGAAGAAGAGTTCATGGGTTGTTTGAAATAAACATTAGCAGGGCAGAAAGCGATCTTGAACATAGGATAAAGAATGCAGGTAATAATGATGAAAATTACACTAAAATAATGGCAGAATTATAGAACACTACAGAAAATTCAAACAAAATAGATCTGAGTTTGGACAGAAATGGTCTACTACGATTTAAAAATAGAATATATGTACTAGATTCGACAGATTTAAATTTAACAGTTTTGGATGAAGTACACAAGAAACCATATTCTTGTCATCGAGGATACCATAAAATGATAAAAACACTAAGAAATTTATTCTATTGGCCTAATATGAAGGGTGAAATAGTAGAATACTTAGCTAGGTGTCAAGATTGTCAGCAGGTAAAACCTCGAACACCAACATCCAGTCAGCGTGTTGCAGCTCTTACCAGTTTCGAAATGGAAATGGGAGACTATATCGCTCGACTTTATTATAGGTTTGCCTAGAACTACAAAACATAATAATTCAATTATGGTGGTAATTGATAAGCTTAGTAAGTCTGCACACTTTATTCCTCTAAATTCTACTTTTAAATCCATTAACATCGCTGAAATATTCATGAAATAAATTTTTAGACTGCACGGTATTCCTAAAATGGTTATTTCAGATAGAGACGAAAAAGTTACATCTTATTTTTGGAAAGAATTGTTTGTAGGGTTGAATACTAACTTGAATTTCAGCACGAGTTATCATCCACAAACGGATGGGCAGACTGAACGAATAAACCAAATCGTAGAACATATGCTTTGCATGTACGTAAGAACAAAACCAGGCAAGTGGGAAGACTACCTGCACTTGGTATAATTTGCATACAACAATGGGTACCAAATTTTGGCTAAGATGATCCCTTTCGAAGTATTGTATGATAGAAAACGTACGACTCCAATTAGATGGGATAACCCAGTTGACAAACTCATGATAGGACTAGAGATGCTCCAAGAAATGGAGAGCACGGTAAGAAAAGTACAACATAACTTAAAAGACGCGCAGGAAAGGCATAAAAGTTACGCGGACCAGAAAAGGAGACACTTGGAATTTCAAGTGGGAGGTCACGTCTATTTAAAAGTCAAAGGACAAAAAATTTCAGTAATGCTAGGGAACTGTGCCAAATTGGCACCTAGGTTTTGTGGCCCTTTTGAGATCTTAGCTCGAATTGGACCTGTAGCATACCAACTTGCACTTGCTGCCAATCTAAAACTTCATAATGTATTTCATGTTTCCTTGTTAAAGAATTATGTTCATGATCCTACTCATATGATCGATTGGAACTTGGTGCAAGTGGAACCAGAAGGCAAGTTCCAACCAGAACCTCTACGCATTCTAGACACCAGAGAAATAACACTTCAGAATAGAGTCGTCGCCTAGGTAAAAGTGCAATGGAAGCACTTTAGCCCTGAGGAGGCCACTTGGGATTTGGAGGGAGATTTGCATAAATATCATTCAACAATCTTCCAAGAAAGAAACTAACACTGAGGACAGTGTTTTATTGATGGGGGAAAGGATGTAACATCCCCCCCAAAAAATTATTTTTAAAGTATGAAATTTCTTAGGAAATTATTTCCATTTTTGGTAAATTCAAAATTGGAATTTTTTTTCCATTTATGTCAATTCCGAATTTTGAATTTAGTTAATTGTAATTAATGATTATGACTGTTGGGTAGAAATGGGATTTGACCCAACTAACTACTTGACTATGACACTTGTATGAAACAAAATATTTTATATCTATTGCTGATGGACAAATGGAATAGCCATGTTAAAATCAGATGACCATGACTCCATGAGTGGGGAACATGTTGGAGCTACCTCAGGGTTGATTATTACAAGTGGCAAATCAGGAATTTGGCCATTGGAAACCCCTGGAAATCAGCGATTTGGAAAGCTGCAAAAATTCCCAAGGGGAAAAAGACCTAGGCATATTTTTCTTTTGGATATATAGCATATGGGAGGAGGCAGGACGTTGTCGAGTAGGTTGGGGAAAGAATTTAGCTCTTGTTTTTATGAACACTACTTGCTGAGTGTGAGGAAAGGAAGAAATGCTGAAACTAAGCGACTATTGTTGAGGAGGAGTTTTGAGTTTGCCCTTATGGATTCATGGTCAGGCTAGGGGGTGAACTAGACAAGTGATTTGGTTTCCCTGTTCTAATGTTGGGAGGACTGTGGTTGTTCCATTTGTTGTTCGACAATTTTTTCAGATAATTCTATCTTCTTCTTCTCTATTTAAATGTCATTGTGAATTATTGGCTGGTAGGATTTCATCTTTTTAAATATGAATGAGGTACTCTATTCATTAAATCCTGAAGGAATGTAATGAAAGTAGGATAGACTCTCACAGTTTAATTGTAGTTGTTGAGTAAAACCTGCTAAGTAATTTGACTGGAATGAAAATTGAATGGTTGAAATATACAAGGAAGATGTAGCTGTATTAATAGATTTCTACTTCATTATTTTTATGTTAGAAATTACTGCATGTTCGGTGCATCAAATACATTTGATTATTCTATTTTACAAGTGAATATTTGTTTAGTAATCACTATTCTGGAAGTAAACCTGAGAATTATGAGCTTTTCATACCTATACTACATATATACATCTATGTGGGTTATCTCTTGAGTTTGGACGATTTATCCTATCACATTTAAACTACTGTGCGCATGATTGTATATAATAGGAGACAATTATGTATGTAAATACATATATAAAGATATATGTATAAATATAACCATACGAATTACAAGAATCACTTCAAAATCCTAAAGTATGTATATCAATAGGTGCTAATAATATAATGAAATACGAATGAATCTAACTGAACACATATTACGTTATGGAATAATAAATAAAACGAACTGAATCTTTCAATGCAAATGGAATTCTGGAACGAAATGTTAGAGGAGAGAAAGCCACCGAATTTAGAAGACAGATATTCTGGATCCCTTTAAAGTACATACACATATTCTGATAAGCTCGAAATTTCATAACTATGCTATCAATTAATAAATCATTCCAACCTCTGTATAAGCTAGATATCAGTGAAATAAAAGAAAACAAGTAGGTCTATTGGCCACCACGAAGTTTCTGAAAAATAAAATAATACAGGAACAAATTAATTGTATTGAAGGATATGTTGTCTTGAGTCACCTAAATTATAGGTATACACATATTCGGTGATATCTGAGATTCACTATCCATTTCAGAACTCTAAATATAGCATATTCAATATACTGAAACAAGGAGTTGACCGATTGAGCTTCCTCCACTTAAACTTGACTATACAACCTATGAACGATAGTGAAATCCATGTTCATTCCAACTTAATAATTTCTTTTACACAAAGGCAAGGGTTTGGCCCTTAGGGATTTTCTTCAGGGATGATTTTAAGAATGAAAATTTATCTTAAAATGTAGAAACCTTGGCGAATCTTACTTATCCTTAATATTCCAACTATAAATGTTTGGAAATATTTTTGTAAAAATATTCAAATTTCTAAGGATTTTATATAGTTCTTATAATTTTTTTGACGATTTTTAAGGTAAAATAATTTTATCCTATAAAATTTGGGACAATCATTTTTAAAATAGTGACTCTCATTTTTGGAAAAACCATGGAAAATTAGCCCATGAGAGAAATTTATCCCCTAAAATCATCCATGATTTTCTTTAAATATTAATACATAGTTAAATCAAGTGCCATAGAAAATATGGCACTTCTACCCACGATAACTGTATACTAATCTATTCACACAATAGAACCTGGAAAGTATTGTTTAAGTGCTACTTTTAGAACCTGAATACCTTCTATAAAGGGTGCAACTCTGAGTTGGGAGACTTCAAGCATCAACAGTCCTATGAGGAAACAATGACAGTAATGAGAAAAAAAGAATTTATTAGAATTCTGAATAACGAATTAGATTATAATCCAAGACAATTTTTATCCTACAGGAATATCATATCTATTATTCTCAACATCACTTAACTTGTGGTCTGGATCTGTTGTGCCATCCGCGCGGTTGAGGAAGACATCCACAAACTATAAGGGATAAGTGGGTCAAGGTCAATCTGATGGGTACCCTCGCAAAACCAGGGGTCCCATCATTAGATCGCTATAAACAAATCTTTAATCGTGATTACGAGAAAGAAATACAAGGAACTGTTCAAATTGAAATGATTAAAATATACAGAGATTATACACTATCATTATACATAATTTCATAACCATTACAACCATGAGACTTCACCCTTTCCACTGTAATAAAAATATATGATGACGACCAATGATAATAGACAATGAGATTCAATAGGGAATGAGGGTGCCTAGAAAAACCCTATTGTCTTCCCTTTTATAAAGATGAGGCAGGAAAAAATATTTTTAAGTTTCCTAATGGCCATGTGTCTCTCAAGGAGCATAGGGTAAAATCTCTCTGGGAATTATTTTGAAGACTCTGAAGATTAATAATGCATAGTGAAGCCATCACTGTATTCAGATGTGTTGAGCCACAGTTAGGAAAACCCTGTATAAATCTCTATTTTGTACAAATAATAAAGAAAAACCTATATCCCCATACAACAAGGAATTTCGGTTAATAAACCCAAAATGCCAAGACTCCTTATGGTGTGGATGGGAGGTGAAGTATAAAGGTTCAAACAATGAAATGTGACCTATTCCTACAGAAAATATAGTAGGATGTCAACCCTTAGAAAAATGACTATTACATATTGGAGAATCGAGTCTACCCTCGATGAAGAACCTGCATAAAATTAATTATCACACAAAGTTACAAATGTTGGCCATGATGTTATCCCACATAAACTTTATAATATTAAAACACTTAGGGTTCAAGAAGATAATTCTTCGGTTACATATGAGATGGATGAAAGGAAAACTATGAAGCGAAAGAACTTGGTTTCAATCGACTCTGCCTCTAATACAGTAGTCTAATCTCCTACTTAAAATCCTTTACAAAACATATAACAAGTCTTTCCAATACATCAGAGTCCTGAAGGATACCGACAGAGCCTACATATCTTGACCAGACAGTGTAACCACATAGGATAAATAATGAATAACTATTGTAGAAGAATTATTACCTTGAAAAGATTCCAATCAATGTTTCTCTAAACGCTCCTTTCATTGATGCGAGTCCCAAATTCACAATGGTTGGTCACTACATCAGGCCAAAGAGTAATAGAGGTCATTTGACACTGTTTTGCGTAAACACAGGGATAGGAATTGACTAAAAAAAACAATGGGAAAACCCCTATTGAGCTGAGTAATGGTGACGAGTAAAGATCCATGCCGAGGCCATGTGATCAATGCAAGGTTGTGAGAGTGCAGTGCGCATGAAGGCCAAGCACTAGCCCAAGGAGTACACCACGGGTTTATTTTTTTAATGTTGCAGGTAAGGTCATTAAATCTTGACAGTATGCCCCCTACCACCTTACATATCTCTTATTTATGAGGAAGAACAAGTGTAGATCAGTTAGGTTTAGAACACACACCCTTTTTCGTCCTGATTATGTTTTAACTCTTACCCATAGCCTGGTAAATGCTTGGATTCTATTAGTTAACATGTAGTCGATCGAACAGTAACGTTGACCCTTTGCGCTAGTCACATTTGCCCAAGTTTTAATACTTGTATAAAAAATCACCATGATATTAAAAAACAATCATGAGTGTTAAGGGTAATGTATATTATGCTATGGGATTTGTGCAAATAGGAAAAAGGTCCTATAGTTTACAAAAAAAAACACCATGTAATCTAGAATGAGGACCAAAGGAACATAAGCCTTAAGTAGTAGTTTCACCGTTGCTCTTATGGAGGGTAGAGTTAACATGTCATACTAAATATGTGCACCTAAACAAGAAGTGGAAAGAACAAGTTATGGATGCCAAGGGGTAGTTAAACCTTTCTATCACAAAGTTATGATTGTTAGAAGGTTTCCTCTTTTAAAATCAATGATAAATTATAGTGACCTTATAAAAAGGTTTTTTTTTTTATTATCGTAAAATATGGGAAACATTACATATCAAGCTCCATCTCCCATTCTCCTAGCTCCCAATCCTGACATCTTCCACCAAGATCTACATGCAATGCCTCTTCAAGGTACCCAAGCTAAAAGGGAGAAATCAATTTCCAAAAATCAATTCTAGAATATACAAAACTAGTATAGTTATGCCACTCTCAGAGATCTAGGGAACCCATCAAAGAATACATTCCTTCTCTCTCCCCCAGGAGCCGAAGAGAGGATTCATCTTTTCAGAGAATATCTCTGTGAGGAAGGGAGCTTCGACTCTACCATCCATGTCTACCACAATGTTTTTCATGTTTCAACTCCCACAGATTTTGGTTCCCAAGATCCGGAGGTAAGTTAAGCAATAAAGATGAAAGTTACCCCTTCTTTTAGCACAACGATATTGATATGAATCAAATTGTTGTACAGAAAGGAGTCATTGAAGATGTCATGAGAGGAACTCTAAATGTTCTCAAGTCCCGCATGACGAACCAAAGTGTAAGGCATGTGGTTTACACTTCATCTACAAGTTGTGACATCCCCCCCAAAAAATAAAAATAAATAAATAAATAAAAATTATTTTTGAATTCGAAAATTGTTAGGAAAATTATTCCATTTTTGGCAAATTCAAATTTGAGAAAATTTTGACATTTTTGGCAATTTCGAATTTAGAATTTGGTAAATTGTAATTATTTAGTATGATTGTTGGGCAGAGATCTGATTTGACCCAACTAGGTATTTGATTATGACACTTGTATGAAAACATAATATTTTATATTTATTGCAGGGGGAGAAATGGAGAAGACATGTTAAAATCAGCTGACCATGACTCCATGAGTGGGGAACATGTTGGAACTACCTCAGGGATGATTGTTACAAGTGACAAATCAGGGATTTGGCCATTGGCAACCCCTGGAAATTAGGGATTTAGAAAGCTGCGAAAATTCCCAAGGAGGGAAAAGACCTAGGCAAATATATGGCTTTAAATAGCATATGTGAGGAGGCAGGATGCGCCCAAGTATGTGGGGAAAATAATTACCTATTGCTGTGATGAGCATTATTTTATGAGTGTGAGGGAAGGAGGAGTATGCTCGGCAAAAGTTATGTTTTCTTGTTGTTATGAACACTACTTGCTGAGTGTGAGGCAAGGAGACGATTGTTGGAGGTGAAAGGCATTTTTTGAGGAGGAGTTCGTGTTAGCCCTCATGGGCTCATGGTC
>SNQJ01S0009465.1:127052-158061 GCA_010110895.2 Picea sitchensis | reverse complement strand
AAATATTTTATATCCATTGCTGACGGACAAATGGAACAACTAGGTTAAAATCAGCTGACCATGACTCCATGAGTGGGGAACATGTTGGAACTACCTCAGGGTTGATTATTACAAGTGGAAAATCATGAATTTGGCCATTGGTAGCCCCTGGAAATCATGGATTTGGAAAGCTGCGAAAATTCCCAAGGGGAAAAAGACCTAGGCATATTTTTCTTTTGGATATATAGCACATGGGAGGAAGAAGGACGTTGTCTATTAGGTTGGGGAAAGAATTTAGCTCTTGTTGTTATGAACACTACTTGCTGAGTGTGAGGCAAGGAGAAAATGTTGAAACTAAGGGACTATTGTTGAGGAGGAGTTCTGAGTTTTCCCTCATGGATTCATGGTCAGGCTAGGTGGTGAACTAGACAAGTGATTTGGCTTCTCTATTCTAATGTTGGGAGGACCATGGCTGTTCCATTTGTTGTTCGACAATTTGTTCAGATAATTCTATCTTCTTGTTCTCTATTTAAATGTCATTGTGAATTATTGGTTGGTAGGATTTCATCTGTTTAAATAAGAGTGAGGTACTCGATTCATTAAATCCTGAAGGAATGTAATGGAAGTAGGATAGACTCTCATAGTTTAATTGAAGTTGTTGAGTAAAACCTACTAAGTAATTTGATTGGAATGAAAATTGAATGGTGAAAATATACCAGTAAAATGTAACTGTATTAATAGATTTCTACTTCATTATTTTTATGTTAGAAATTACTACATGTTCAGTGCATCAAATACATCTGATTATTTTGTTTTACAAGTGAATATCCATTTAGTAATCACTATTCTGGAAGTAAACCCGAGAATTGCGAACTTTTCATACCTATACTACATATATACATCTATGTGGGTTATCTCTTGAGTCTGGATGATTTATCCTATCACATTTAAACTACTGTGTGAATGATTGTATATAACAAGAGACAACTATGTATGTAAATACATATATAAAGATATATGTATAAAGATAATCATACGAATTACAAGAATCACTTCAAAATCCTAAATGATGTATATCAATAGGTGCTAATAATATAATGAAATATGAATGAATCTAACTGGACACATATTAAGTTATGGAATAATAAATAAAACCAACTAAATATTTCAATGCAAATGGAATTCTGGAAAGAAATGTTAGAGGAGAGAAAGCCGCCGAATTCAGAAGACAGAGATTTTGGATCCCTTTAAAGTACATACACATATTCTGATAAGATCAAAATTTCATAACTATGCTATCAATTAATAAATCATTCCAACCTTTGTATAAGCTAGATATCAGTGAAATAAAAGAAAACAAGTAGGTCTGTTGGCCACCAGGAAGTTTCTGAAAAATAAAATAATACAGGAACCAATTAATTGTATTGAAGGATATGCTGTCTTGAGTCACCTAAATTATAGCTATACACATATTCGATGATAGCTGAGATTCACTATCCATTTCAGAACTCTAAATATAGCATATTCAATATACTGAAACAAGGAGTTGACCGATTGAGCTTCCTCCACTTAAACTTGACTATACAACCTATGAGCGATGGCGAAATCGATGTTCATTAAAACTTAATAATTTCTTTTACACAAAGGAAAGGGTTTGTCCCTTAAGGATTTTCTTTAAATCTTAATACATAGTTAAATCAACTGCCATAGAAAATATGGCACTTCTACCCATGATAACTGTATACTAATCTATTCACACAATAGAACCTGGAAAGTATTGTTTACGTGCTACTTTTAGAAACTGAATATATTCTGTACAGGGTGTGACTCCGAGTCGGGAGACTTCAAGCATCAACAGTCCTATGAGGAAACAATGACAGTAATGAGAAAAAAAGAATTTATTAGAATTATGAATAACAAATTAGATTATAATCCAAGACAATTGTTATGCTATAGAAATATCATATCTATGATTCTCAACATCACTTAACTTGCGGTCTGGATCTGTCGTTCCATCCACGCGGTTGAGGAAGACATCCACAAACTATAAGGGAGAAGTGGGTCAAGGTCGATCTGATGGGTACCCACGCAAAAACCAGGGGTCCCATCATTAGATCTCTATAAACAAATCTTTAATCGTGATTACCAGAAATAAATACATGGAACTGTTCAAATTGAGATGGTTAAAATATATAGAGATTATACACTATCATTATACATAATTGCATAACCATTACAACCATGAGACTTCACCCTTTCCACTGTAATAAAAATATATGATGATGACAGATGATAATAGACAACGATATTCAATAGGGAATCGGGGTGCCTGGAAAAACCCTATCGTCTTCCCTTTTATAAAGATGAGGAAAAAATATTTTTAAGTTTCCTAATGGCCGTGTGTCTCTCGATGAGCATAAGGTAAAATCTCTTGGGGAATTATTTTGAAGACTTTGAAGATTAATAATGCATAGTGAAGCCATCACTATATTCAGATGCGTTGAGACACAGTTAGGAAAACCCTGTATAAATCTCTATTTTGTACAAATAATAAAGGAAAACCTACATCCCCATACAACAAGGAATTTTGGTTGATAAACCCAGAATTCCAAGACTCCTTACGGTGAGGATGGGAGGTGAAGTATAAAGGTTCAAACAATGAAATGTGAGCTATTCCTACAGAAAATATAGTAGGATGTCAACCCTTAGAAAAATGACTATTACATATTGGAGAATCGAATCTTCCCTCGATGAAGAACCCTCGTAAAATTAATTATAACACAAATTTACAACTTTTGGTCATGATGTTATCCCACATAAACTTTATAATATTAAAACACTTAGGGTTCAAGAAGATAATTCTTCAATTACATATGAGATGGAGGCAGGGAAAACTATGAAGCGACAGAACCCGGTTTCAATCGAATCTGCCTCTAATACAGTAGTCTAATCTCCTACTTAAAAGCCTTTACAAAACATATAACAAGTCTTTCCAATACATCAGAGTCCCGGAGGATACCAACAGAGCCTACGTATATTGACTAGACAGTGTAACCACATAGGATAAACAAAGAATAACTATTGTAGAAGAATTATTACCTTGAAAAGGTTCCAACCAATATTTCTCTGGACCCTCCTATCATCGATGCGAGTCCCAACTTCACAATGGCTGGTCACTACATCAGGCCAAAGAGTAACAAAGGTCATTTGACAGTGTTTTGCGTAAACACAGGGATAGGAATTGACTAAAAACAACAATGGGAAAACCCCTAATGAGTCGAGTAATGGTGATGAGTAAAGATCCATGCCGAGGCCATGTGATCAATGCAAGGTTGCAAGAGTGCAGTGCGCACAAAGGCCAAGCACTAGCCCAAGGAGTACGCCACAGGTTTCTTTTTTTAATGTTGCAGGTAAGGTCATTAAATCTTGACAGTATGCCCCCTACCACCTTACTTATCTCTTATTTATGGAGAAGAACAAGTGTAGATCGGTTAGGTTTAGAACACACACCCTTTTTTGTCCTGATTATGTTTCAACTCTTATCCATAGCCTGGTAAATGCTTGGATTCTATTAGTTAACATGTATTCGATCGAATAGTAACCTTGACCCTTTGCGCTAGTCACATTTTCCCAAGTTTTAATACTTGTATAAACAATGACAATGATATTAACAAACAATTAGGAGTGTTATGGGTAATGTACATTATGCTATGGGATTTGCGCAAATAGGAAAAAGGTCCTATAGTTTACAAAAGAAAACACCATGTAATCTAGAATGAGGACCAAAGGAACATAAGCCTTAAGTAGTAGTTTCACCCTCGCTCTTATGGAGGGTAGAGTTAACATGTCATACTAGATATGTGCACCTAAACAAGAAGTGGAAAGAACAAGTTATGGATGCCAAGGGATAGTTAAACCTTTCTATCACAAAGTTATGATTGTTAGAAGGTTTCCTCTTTTAAAATCAATGATAAATTATAGTGAACTTATAAAAAGTTTTTTTTTTTTTATCGTAAAATATGGGAAACATTACATATCAAGCTCCATCTCCCATTCTCCTAGCTCCCAATCCTGACAGCTTCCACCAAGCTCTGCATGCAATGCCTCTTCGAGGTACCCAAGCTAAAACGGAGACAGCAATTTCCCAAAATCAATTCTAGAATATGCAAAACTAGTACATCTATGCCACTCTCAGAGATCCAGGGAACCCATTAAAGAATTCATTCCTTCTCTCTCTCCCAGGAGCCGAAGAGAGGATTCGTCTTTTCAGAGAAGATATCTATGACAAAGGGAGCTTCGAATCTACCATGCATGGCTGCCACAACGTTTTTCATGTTTCAACTCCCACAGATTTTGGGTCCCAAGATCTAGATGTAAGTTAAACAATAAAGAAGAAAGTTACCCCTTTTTTTAGCACAACGATATTGATATGAATCGAATTGTTGTATAGAAAGAAGTCATTGAAGATGTCATGAGAGGAACTCTGAATGTTCTCAAGTCCCGCATGACGAACCTAAGTGTAAGGCATGTGGTTTACACTTCATCTACAAGTTTTGACATCCGCCCCCCCCAAAAAAAAAAGAAAAAAAAAAAATTTGAATTTGAAAATTGTTAGGAAAATTATTCCATTTTTGGCAAATTCAAATTTGAAAAACTTTTGCCATTTTTGGGAATTTCGAATTTCGAATTTGGTAAATTGTAATTACTTATTATGATTTTTGGGCAGAGATCTGATTTGACCCAACTAAGGATTTGATTATGACACTTGTACGAAAACATAATATTTTATATTTTTTGCAGGAGGACAAATGGAGCAGCCATGTTAAAATCAGCTGACCATGACTCCATGAGTGGGGAACATGTTGGAACTACCTCAGGGATGATTGTTACAAGTGGAAAATCAGGGATTTGGCCATTGGCAGCCCCTGAAAATTAGGGATTTAGAAAGATGCGAAAATTCCCAACGAGGGAAAAAGACCTAGGCAAATATATGGTTTTAAATAGCATATGTGAGGAGGCAGGATGTTGCCAAGTATGCGGGGAAAAGAATTACCTCTTGCTATTATGACTACTATTTTCTAAGTGTGAGGCACAGAGGAGTATGCTGGGAGTTTTTTTTGTTTGCTTGTTGTTATGAACACTACTTGCTGAGTGTGAGTCAAGGAGACGATTGTTGGAGGTGAAAGGAATTTTCTGAGGAGGAGTTCATGTTAGCCCTCATGGACTCATGGTCAGGCTAGAGGGTGAACAAGACAAGTGATTTGAATGCCCTGTTCTATGGTTGGGAGGAACGTGGTTGTTCCTTTTTTTGTCCTAGCATTTATCCAGATATGTTTCTCTACTTTCCTCTTATCATATTTGTGCCATTGAAATGATTGTATATGTTTTCCATTTTAGATGATTAACTTGTTGTCATATGTGTTAAGATGGAGTTATAGAGTTGTTGTAGATTACTTGTGGAAATAGTTCTGTTAATTAAAGATTGCATCTACAACATCACAACAAGCTTTCTGTTATAGGAACAATGCTACTCTATTATAATGAATGGACTGATAAAACACTTGAATAATCTATCTTTGGTAGGAATAGAATGTAAATATTAAACTGCGTGGCAAAGCCACTGGGTTATTATATTTATCGTGGCAAGGACAAGGCTACCTTGTATAAAATAGTAAAGTAATCAAGAAGAACAAATACAAATTCTGGAAGTTTTCAATCTACCATAAGTTCATATATGGACAATGTATTTCAAGTTTTGTATCATTTTTCAACCTGTACAAACCAAAACCCCAAATCAGAATGAAACCATACTAGTATAGGAATTCCCAAAAAAATTATGTGACTATATGGATGACTGTTGTGAATAAGTATGCGACTGGTAAAAATTTCATTATGGGAAAACTACAATATATATCTATATAGTTGTAAGTGTTCCTGATAGAACGGAAGGCGATTAGGCCTAGTTCAACCTACATGAAGTTCTGAAATAAAAATAAATTTGAATAAGTCTAAAGATTGTCAACAATTACCGAAATCTACGACTAGATGCTAGAGACGTGGGGGGGCGATGAACCCAAGGACTATTATGGAATTTTGTACTTAGAATATTACATATATCCGGGAATTTTGCAAGCTCTGTAACCAAGAATTATAATGGCCTGGCAGTAATGAAACGAAAGAACTAGATAACATTAGAGTTCCAATAACCAATACTGGAAATTTAAAAAAAAAAGAAACAGTATATACAATTCTTTGAATGATCATAGACCCACGTCTTGGAAAAAATTGAAAGAAACAATATTTTTTTTCTTTGAATGATCATAGACTCATAGCCTGGAAAATTAATTATAATAAGCATTTGGAAATGACCGAGAAGATGTAGCCAACCCACAACCCTAAATATATCTTACATAATAGGAGATGGACCGATTGGTCGCATTCAGTAAAATCAACTTTATTTGTACGTCACAGAGTTGAGGGTGCAGTCCTTAAAGATTCCTCATTAAACAAAAACCCAAAGGTTAATCGTGCACCATAAAAAAATTGGCATCTCTACTCACGATGACTACCTCGAAATCGAAGCACTTAGTGGGAGCTGTAAAAATTTGAAGCACTAAATAGGACACAATTACCTTTTCGTTACATGGCATGACTCCGAGTCAAAATATTTGTGAGTAAGCAACCCTGCGAGAAAGCACAAATGGTGATCAGAATGAGAAGCCATTAAAACTCTGAAACAGGCTAGATTAAATCAAATCTAAGACAATCGTTATGCTAGAGAAAAATTGATATCCATGAATATACATCATCACTTAACTTACGGTCTGGAATGGACGTATCGTCGTGTGGTCGAGGAGGATGCCCCCAGAATGGAAGGGAAAATGGTCGAGAATCGAACTGATGGGTACCTCACAAAAAGTAGGAGGTGCCATCATTAGATTAACGCAAACATTTTGTTAACAATCAAATGAAAAACTTATAAGGAACTGAAAATTTAAATGACTTGGAAAGAAAACATACAAAGATCCTACAATACTAAAATAGTTAAATATTGTTGAACTATTGTAAACATGAGACTTTATCCTTTCCCTGTGACAACTGTTAGGGCTAGGTGGACGACAATAAAAAAATAAAAATAAATAAAATGACAAAACGACCGATAGAAAATGATTGAGTACACCAGGGAAAGTCGAACCCCAAGTTCGGTGAAGAACCCTCATATGGCCTTCTTCTTTATGAGCACAGAGCTATAACTGTGGCCATGATGTTAATACACAAAGAACCCCTTAATATTATTACTTGCCTGGTGAAAGGCGAAAGAAAGAAATTTTGAAATAACAGAGTTGTCCTCAATCAAGCCATAACTTCAAGGACCTTACACAGAAGCTTAATATTTTACAAAAGTTTCAAACATTCGAGAAAATACCAGTCAAATCTATGTATAATCTAGGCAAGCTACCCTAGCAGGTTAACAACAATAACAATCATAGAATATGCTTACCTTCAAATGTCCAACCACTCTGGCATCGATGAGAGTCCATCATTTCATGACTGACTGTTAATTTGGGCCAAAAGTAACAAAGGTCATATGGTCGCAGTCTATGTTTACACAACAATGGAGTGCAACAAAGGAACAATACTGGAAACTTCCTGATCATCTGAGTAATGGGTGAGTAAAATATATGGGTTGGAGGCCATGTGATCGGCCTAAGGTGGTGTGAGAATAGTGGGCATGGAGGCATAACCTTCACTCGAGGATTATTCCACCAGACCTTTAATTAATGTCACAGGAAGGGTCTTTAAGTCTTGCCAGTGTGTTCTTGCCTTTTATTTAATGCTCAGTCACAGAGACGGATTAAGTGCAGTTGAGTTAGGTTTATATCGTGTCCTTTTGGTCATTCTAGTTATAATTGAACACTCAACCATAGCCCTGTAACTACCTGAACACTTTTAGTTAACTTGTATTCCACCAAACCATAACCTTGTCCCTTGCGCTAAATGCTCAACCCCTAGTGATATTTCTAGTTTAAATAAGTATCACGATTTTAGCATGTGACTAGGTTACTATAGGTATACGATGGAAATTCACATAATTTGGGAAAGATCGCATAGTGTTCAAAGTCAATAGTATAGATGGAAAATTAGGATCCAAGTCCTAACTCTACCTTGCTGCTTAGAGGGGTATATGTTTATGCATTTCATATTTATGGGTACAATGTACACGTTGTAGAAAATCACCAGGAATTTTGGAGAGATCCTGATAGAGAATTCAAAGTCAGTCTGGTGTAGGATTGTTTTCAGATGACATGCAACTTATAAATATGTAATCACAATTACCACCACTTCGTTATAAAGTTTGGTGAGAAAATATGGGGATTTGTAACCCTTAATAATATATATATATATATATATATATATATATTATGACAATTTTGAGTTTCATTACATATGGTATCAAAGAAAAAGGTTACAACACTAGACCTGAATAGAGCCACGTTAATTTCTTAGTATATATTTCGATCTATGCAAAACTAATAAACCTTTTTGTTACAAACAAAAAACATCTCTGTTTTGTGTGAATTATGGCAACTCAGGATGATGTAGAAATCATAATGGAAGGAAATCCAGAACAGGGACCCCATGGAGATCCAAGATAGAATAGTGACGGAAGCTCTCCTACGGAAGTACTGAAAACAATGAGGAATATTATTGTTGAGCTACAGGTTTTCAAAGAAGACAATGAGAAGTTGAAGAAAGCACAACAGGAACAACAAGAAATAAATGAGGTCCTGATGCACATTATAGTGACCAAGAAAATCCCAAAGGACGATAACCATGATGAAGAAGTCAGCAAAAGGGCCTCCAAGATCTCTGGGCCAGAAACAAAAAAAGGAGACAGTTTGTCTAAAGGAACACCTTCAGCTGAGGACAAAATTAAAACAGACAGAAAAAGAAAACAAGTAGACCATCTTGAAGGAGAATTTAAAAAGATTAAACTAGCTACTTTTGATGGAGAATCCAGGACAGGAGAAGAAGCTAAGGCATGGTTGTTGGACATCAAAAAATACTTCCAGATATACAACTATTCCAGTAATATGAAGGTCAGAATGGCCATCTACAATCTAAAAGGGAAGGCCAACATTTGGTGGCAAGACCTAAAATTGGCCAAGGCTCTTAAGGAGAAACAGTTGGAATGGTATGACTTTAAGAAGTATTTCAAGAGACAATACCTTTATGAAAGCTATTATGAAAGGAAAACAAAAGAATTTTACGAGTTAGGACTTGGACAAATGACGATGGAGGACCTTATAAATAAATTTCTGGAACTACTAAGGTTCGTACCGTACATCCGGGAGGATAAGGTAAAAGTCTAGTGACTCTTAAGCTGTTTACCACAGTCCTACAAGGATAGAATTGAGTTTGACAACCCCAAATCCTTGAGTGAATTATTCCGGAAAGCATGGATGTGCTATGACGAGTATAAATAGTGGGCAAAGCTTCCCAAAGGCTGGAAGGATAAAAAACAAGATTGAATGAACCAGCAGAAGAAGGGATACCATCCAGCTCCTTATCAGAATGTAGCAAAAAACTTTTCGAGAAAGGATTTTCACTCTAATCATTCGAATGCGCAAAGCAACGGTAAACCCGAGAACGAAAAAGTTTGGGGACAACTCCCACAAGCCATTAAAGTGTTGGGAATGTGGAGAACCTCATCTAAGGAGGAACTGTACACGTTTAATTTCAACAAACAGAAATGTTGTTCATAATTTGCAGGAAGATTCGACGGTGGGTGACATGGGCAGAAGCCTACATCGGATAAATGCAGCCATAAATGGCCAGCAAGCTGACCACCAATCCTCTGTAGTAGATATTGAAGGTAAAATCAATAACTCTCAAATTTCTATTTTAATTGACTCTGGAGCTATGTTAAGTTATATTACTCCTAATGTAGTAGAGTCAAACAAACTTAAGAAACTGAAGCACGCAAAATCATGGATGGTACAACTAGAAATAGCGACTAAAAGGAAAGTAGTTGAATTTATTTCTGATTTTGAATTCATCTTAGATGGTCAAGACATAAGGAAAAATATGAACATCCTACCACTAGGGTCTTATGATATAATTATCAGAATGGATTGGTTGGAAAAGCACAAAGCAGTACTAGATTGTTATGCAAAGACACTTAACTATAAAGACGATTTTGGCACTCCTAGAACAACCCAAGGTATACCAAAACTGGTATCAATCAGACAAGTTTCAGCGATGCAACTCAAGAAATGTATGAGAAAGGGATGTCAAGTTTATGCAATCCAATTAATGAATCTGTTAGAAAGAGAAGATAAGCCAAAGTTAGAAGACTTTGCTGTCCTACGTGAATTTAGAGACATGTTTGTGGATGAGATACCAAAATTACCTACTAGAAGGGAAATAGATTTCTCCATAGACCTACTACCTGGTTCAACCCCTATCTCAAAATAACCTTACCGAATGAGTCTACCAGAACTGACAGAATTAAAAATACAATCACATGAATTGTTGGACAAAGAGTATATCAGACCAAGTGTTTCACCATGGGGGGCACAAGTCCTCTTTGTGAAAAAGAAAGACGGTACTCTAAGACTATGTATCGATTATAGAAAAATAAACAAAATGACTATTAAGAACAAATACCCATTACCAAGGATAAATGATCTGTTTGATCAAGTAGGTGGGGCCAATATGATTTCAAAGTTGGATTTACGATCCGGTTATCATCAAGTTAGAATAAAAGATGAGGACATAAACAAACCAACTTTTTGAACAATATATGGACACTACGAATTTGTAGTCATACCTTTCGTACTCACTAACAAAGTAGCCACATTTATGTGCCTAATGAACAATATTTTCAGTCAATACTTAGACAAGTTCGTAGTAGTATTTATCGACGATATTCTGGTCTATTCTAAAATCAAGGAAGAACATGATGAAGACTTAAGAATAGCTCTGCAAACATTGAGGAAACACAAACTGTACACCAAATTTGACAAGTGTGACTTTTATCAAAAGGAAATACAATATCTAGGACATGTAATTTCAGCAGAAGGCATCATCCTAGACCCGGAGAAGATAAAAGCCATTATGGAATGGACGGTACCTAAAGATGTAGTAGATATCCGGTCATTCATGGGAATCACTGGATATTATCTCAAATTTATAGAAGGGTTTTCCAAGATAGCATACCCTATCACGTCATTACAAAAGAAAGGGAACAAGTTTAACTGGTCAGAGAAATGTCAAGATAGTTTTAACAAGCTGAAGGAATTATTGACAACTACACCCATATTGACGGTGGCAAACCCAGATAAGGACTTCAACGTATGTGTTGATGCAAGTAAAGAAGGACTAGGTGGTGTCCTAACTCAAGAAGGACACGCTATTTTTTATGAGTCCTTGAAATTAAAAGAACATGAGCGAAATTATGTCACTCATGAATTAGAATTGGCAGCAATAATACATGCCTTAAAAATGTGGCGACACTACATAATGGGTAATAAATTTCTACTATTGACGGATCATAGCGGTGTGAAATATTTGTTTAACCAACCAGATCTTAATGCAAGGCAGGCAAGATGGCTAGCCTTCTTGAGTGAATTCAACTTTGAGGTCAGACATATCAAGGGTAAGGAAAATAAGGGAGCAGACACTTTAAGAAGAAGACTCCAAGGGTTATTTGAGATAAATATCAGTAGGGAAAAAAGTGATATGGATCAAAGAATAAGGACGAAAAGTATAAACGATGAAAATTACACTAAGATAGTGGCAGAATTACAAAACAACACCGCAAACTCAGACAAATTAGATATAAGTATCGACAAGAAGGGAATTGTACGATTTAAAAAATAGACTTTACATACCAGATTTAGTAGAGTTAAAATTAATAGTCTTGGACGAAGTGCATAAGAAACCGTATTCTATCCATCTAGGGTACCAGAAAACGATAAAACCACACTTAGAAAACTATTTTACTGGCCCAGTATGAAGGGAGAAACAACAGAATACTTGGCTAGGTGCCAAGATTGTCAGCAGGTTAAGGTCGAGCACCAGCATCGAGTCGGCCTATTACAGCCTTTACCAGTACCAAAATGGAAATGGGAGACCATATCGCTGGACTTTATAACAGGTTTTCCTAAAACTCAGAAACAGAACGATTCTATCATGGTTGTAATCAATAAACCCATTAAGTATGCACACTTTATTCCTGTAAAGTCTACTTTTAAAGCTATAAACATTGCTGAAATATTTATGAAAGAAATCTTTAGACTGCATGGAATTCCTAAAATGGTGATTTCAGATAAAGACGTAAAATTCACATCCACTTTTTGGAAGGAATTGTTTGTAGGGATAAATAATAATTTGAATTTTAGTATGAGTTATCACCCACAAACAGATGGACAGAACAAAAGGACAAACCAAATTGTAGAGGATATGCTCCGCATGTACATACGAACAAAACCAAACAAGTGGGAAGACTATCTACACTTGGTAGAATTTGCATATAACAATGGGTACCAAACTTCGGCTAAGTTAAGCCCTTTCGAGGTACTGCACAACAGGAAGTTTATGACTCCRGGAAAACTCATGGTTGGACCATAGATGCTCCAGGAAATGGAGAACATGGTTAGGAAGGTACAATAGAACTTAAAAGAAGAACAAGACAGACATAAGAGCTATGGAAACCAGAAAAGAAGATAATTGGAATTTCAAGTAGGAGASCATGCTTACTTGAAGGTCAAAGCCCGAAAAAGTTTGTTGAAGTTAGGGAACTGTGTCAAGATGGCACACAGGTTTTTTGGGCCCTTCGAAATACTAGCTTGAATTGGACCCGTAGCATACCAACTTGCACTTCCAGCTATTTTAAGAATTCATAATGTATTTCATGTTTCTTTGTTGAAAAAGTATGCTCATGACCCTACTCATATGATTGATTGGAACTTGGTGTAGGTGGAACCCCTACGTATTCTAGACCAGAGAGAAATAACAATTTGGAACAGAGCTGTCGCTCAGGTAAAGGTGCAATTAAAGACTTTAGTCCTGAGGAGGCCACTTGGGAGTTGGAGGGAGATTTGCGGAAATCTCATCCAATCCTGTTCCAAGAAAGGAACGAACACTAAGGACAGTGTTTTAATAAAGGGGGAAAGGATGTGACATCCCTTCCAAAAAACAAAAATAAATAAATAATAAATAAATTATTTTTGAATTCAAAAATTGTTTGGAAAATTATTCCATTTTTGGCAAATTCAAATTTGGAAGAATTTTTCCATTTTTGGAAATTCTGAATTTCGAATTTGGTAAATTGTAATTAATTATTTTGACTATTAGGCAGAGATCTGATTTGACCCAACTAACTATTTGACTATGACACTTGTATGAAAACATAATATTTTAAATTTATTGCAGGAGGACAAATGGAACAGGCATGTTGAAATCAGCTGACCATGGCTCCATGAGTGGGGAACATGTTGGAACTACCTCAGGGATGGTTGTTACAAGTGACAAATAAGGGATTTGGCCATTGGAAGCCCCTGAAAATCAGGGATTTAGAAAGTTTTGAAAATTCCCAAGGAGGGAAAAAGAACTAGGCAAAAATATGGTTTTAAATAACATATGTGAGGAGGCAGGACGTTGCCAAGTATGCGGGGAAAGGAATTACCTCTTGTTTTTATGAACACTATTTTCTGAGTGTGAGGAAAGGAGGAGTATGCTGGGAACGATTTATGTTTGCTTGTTGTTATGAACACTACTTGTTGAGTGTGAGGCAAGGAGACGATTGTTGGAGGTGAAAGGCATTTGCTGAGGAGGATTTTGTGTTAGCCCTCATGGACTCATGTTAGGCTAGGGGGTGAATAGGACAAGTGATTTGACTACCCTATTCTAAGGTTGGGAGGAATGTGGTTGTTCCTTTTGTTGTCCCAGCATTTATCCAGATATGTTTCTCTACTTTCCTCTTATCGTATTTGTGCCATTGAAATGATTTTATATGTTTGCCATTTTAGATGATTACCTTGCTGTCATATGTGTTAAGATGGAGTTATAGAGTTGTTCTAGATTACTTGTGGAACTAGTTCTGTTAATTAAAGACTTCATCTACAACATCACAACAAGCTTTCTGTTATAGGAACAATGATACTCTATTATAATGAATGGACTGATAAAACGCTTGAATAATCTATCTTTGGTAGGAGTAGAATGTAAATAGTAAACTGTGTGGAAAATCCATTGGGTAATTATATTAATCGTGGCAAGGACAGGGCTACCTTGTATAAAATAATAAATTAATCAAGAAGAACAAATACGAATTCTGGAAGTTTTCAATCTACCATAAGTTCATATACGGACAATGTATTTCAAGTTTTGTATTATTTATCAACCTGTACAAACCAAAACTGCAAATGGGAATGAAACCCTACTAGTATAGGAATTCCCGAAATAATTATGTGACTATATGGATGATTCTTGTGAATAAGTATGCGACTGGTAAAAATTTCATTATGGGAAAACTGCGGTATATATCTATATAGATGTAAGTGTTCCTGATAGAACGGAAGGCGATTAGGCCTAGTTGACCCTACATGAAGTTTTGGAATAAAAATAAATTCGAATAAGTATAAAGATTGTCAACACTTACCGAGATCTGCTACTAGATGCTAGAGATGTGGGGGGCCGATGAACCCAGGGACTATTCTGGAATTCCGTACTTAGAATATTAGATATATCTGGGAATTTTGCAAGCTCTTTAACCAAGAATTATAATGGCCTGGCAGTAATGAAACGAAAGAACTAGATAACATTAGAGTTCCAATAACCAGTACTGGAAATTAAAAAAAAAAGAAACAGTATATACAATTCTCTGAATGATCATAGACCCACGGCCCGAAAAAAATTGAAAGAAACAATATTTTTTTTCTTTGAATGATCATTGACTCATAGCCTGGAAATTTAATTACAATAAGCATTCGGAAATGACCAAGAAGATGTAGGCAGCCCACAACCCTAAATATATCTTACAGAATAGGAGATGGACCGATTGGTCACATTCAGTAAAATCAACTTTATTTGTTCATCATAGAGTTGAGGGTGCAGTCCTTAGGGCTTCCTCATTAAATAAAAACCCAAAGGTTAATCGTGCGCCATAAGAATTTTGGCATCTCTACTCACGATGACTACCTCGAAATCGAAGCACTTAGTGGGAGCTGTAAAAAATTGAAGCGCCAACTAGGACCGAATTACCTTTTCGTTACATGGAATGAATCTGATTCAAAATATTTGTGAGTAAGCGGCCATCAGAACTCTGAAACAGGCTAGATTAAATAAAATCTAAGACAATCGTTATGATAGAGAAAACTTGATATCCATGAATATACATCATCACTTAACTTACGATCTGGAATGGACGTATCGATGCGTGGTCGAGGAGGATGCCCCCAGAATGGAAGGGAAAATGGTTGAGGATCGAACTGATGGGTACCTTGCAAATAGTAGGAGGTCCCATCATTAGATTAATGCAAACATTTCGTTAACGATCAAATGAAAAACTTATAAGGAATTGAAAATTTAAATGACTTGGAAAGAAAACATACAGAGATCCTACACTACTAAAATAGTTAAAGATTGTTGAACGATTGTAAACATGAGACTTTATCCTTTCCCTAGAAAACTTATCGACAGTCCAAGTAATGGGTGAGTAAAAGATACGGGCCAGAGGCCATGTGATCGGCCTAAGGTGGCATGAGAACAGTGGGCATGGAGGCCAGACATTAACTCAGGGAGTACGCCACCAGACCTCTAATTAATGTCGCAGGAAGGGTATTTAACTCTTGTGAGTGTGCTCTTTCCTTTTATCTGATGCTTCGTCATGGAGAGGGATTAAGTGCAGTCGAGTTAGGTTTATATCGTGTCATGTTGGTTGTTCTGGTTATAGTTGAACACTCAACCATAGCCCTGTAACTACCTGAACACTTTCAGTTAACTTGTATTCCACCAAACCATAACCTTGTCCCTTCCGCTAAACGTTGAACCCCTAATGGTATTGCGAGTTTAAATAAGTACCACGATTTTAGCATGTGAATAGGTTACTATAGGTATACGATGGAAATTCACATAAGCTCGGAAAGATCCCATAGTGTTCAAAGTCAATAGTATAGATGGAAAATTAGGATCCAAGTCCTAACTCTACCTTGCTTCTTAGAGTGGTATATGTTTATGCATTTCATATCTATGGGTACAATGTACATGTTGGAGAAGAGCACCAAGAATTTTGGAGAGATCCTATTAGAGAATTCAAAGTCAGTCTAGTGTAGGATTGTTATTAGATTACATGCAACTTATAAATCTGTAATCACAATTACCACCCCTTCGTTATAAAGTTTGGTGAGCAAATATTGGGATTTGTAACCCTTAATAAAAAATAAATGAAAAAAATAAAAAATAAAAAAAATTATGACAATTTTGAGGTTCATTACACAAGTGTTGCTTCTTTTCGAGAGAAACCAGTGGAAATCATTGATGAATCATGCTGGAAATCAGTAGATTTCATCATACAAAATAAACCCCAGGGTTGGGTAAGTTTATTGTAGGAGTTTATGATTTAAATTAGACACTGCAAAAAAAATTATCGCTTTCATTGATTGCATGCATGCAGATGTATTATGTGTCAAAAACCCTGGCAGACCAAGTTGCCATGCAATTTGCTAAATAAAACAAAATGGAAGTGGTGAGTATTGTGCTAGTGACAGTAGCGGGTCCTTGGCTAACAATGGGAGTTCCCTCTACTGTGAATGTAACCATGTCCCCCATCACAGGTTTAACAAACTTTACATCATTTCTTTGTTATTGATAAGTCACAACAATTAACTTTTTTCCACCATCATGTTTTATTTAATAGAAAACACAACTATGTGGTTTTCTTTTTCTAATGCGATGCTTTTTATGTGAGAAGTTTGAAGTATCTAATGCAATGTTTTTTTTTTAATCTTTGAGTCTCTGTATATTTTCAATTCAAATAAAATCATATCAATGACCCAAAATCATGGTTGATTTTTTTCTCTTTAACTCTTTGCATATTTTTAATTCAAATAAAATCATATCAATGACCCAAAACCATGGTTGAATTACAGTAGCAACTGGGGCGGAGGTGGACGCAGAGGTGAAAGCAGGGGTATAAATGGATCCGATATGAGATTTACGTGTGGAAACATAAACATTTCAACAACCACACTAAATTTAGCAGGAAGTGGTGATCTTTGTGTACTATATTGAGTACAAAAGCCATCTTTTTTTTTAATTGGAAGTAGTTACTATCTTCATGTATAGGTCGATCTAGATGACATTTGACCTTGAAAATCTCACTGTCTAAATAAAAAAGAATTAAAGAATTTTATGGTGTTCTTGATCTTTGTGTATAATATTGAGTACAAAAGCCAGTTTTTTTATAAATTGATAATAGTTACTATCTGCATGTATAGGTTGATCTAGATGACATTTGAGATTAAAAATGTCACTGTCTAAATAAAAAAGAATTAAATAATTTTATGGTGTTCTTTGCTTGTCTCATATGCAAGGAATTATATGCTATGATGTTGATCCCTTGGGCAGAATATTTATATAAAACTTGTATTGTTGTCTCTTTGTTATGCTAATCAGTTCTTGAATCGTAGATATCTTTGAAGAAAACTTGTGTCGTTGTCGATTTTTCATTGGAACTTGGATTCTTGCTGGAGATATTAACATGCCACATTTTGTCAATAAATAACAGAGGAAGAATCTACTCCATGCCTTCCTTTTTTCAACTCAAGCTTGCACCATAAATCAATCAGCAAACATTGTCTTTCACAACTACGTGCATCATTGCACTTCTACCCTAATACTTTCTTGTTCCATAATTTTAATTCAAATAAAGAATGCTTGCGTGCGTGCGCACACACATATATATATTCTGATTCTCCAAACTATATATTCTTATGACATAATCACTATAAAATTCTTATTGATATTTGGGGTGGGCTCCTGAAAATAATGTCGTGCTTCAAACTCTTTGATTCTCTGAGTCTCTCACATGTTTCTTCATTTCATACATCTCTGTTTTTTTGTGTGTGATTTGGTCCACTGTTAGCAGGAAATCCTTGGTCAGTCATCACCCTACATAAACGAGTAAATTAGATTTGCTCCATGGGTTTTTTGTCTCTCGTTGTTCAATTCGAGGCTCTATGGTTTCTCTAATGCACTACTTATAAAATTTGTTCAGGGTTGGGTTATTTAATATGTCCACTAAAATTGTAGTTGTATTGCATATGATCTTACAATGAATTTTGCATTCATTCTTAAGAGCTCCCTCTGAGGCTCTCAGACAATATGGGGGTTCTAAGAGTCCACGTTTTGAATCTCCAATTCTAGGAGTCCAGGTTTTGAATCTCCTTGTATCTTTGATTTTCCTTTTGCCATTTAGTTTACCAGATGAATTTAGCCTATCTAACAAGTAAATTAGATTTTCTCGATGGGTTACGAAATTTCAAAATACCATTTGACATGTTACACAATTCTCTATATTTAGCCAAAGTCGGTAGAGTCATACTCGCAGCAAAATCGTGTCAAAAACTGCTACAGCTATTATTTTATTATACCTACATAGAAACAAGTATACGCTCCTATGCAACCTTGTTACATACATAATTATATATAACTCAGCTAACATAAATATTTGTTTTATATGTTTTTCTTGTATCATATTATATTTATATAGTATATGATTTTTAAAGTATTAAATTTTATAAATTGTGAATAACTTCAATTTATATTAATAAAATCTCATTTTTAATCATGATTTTTTAATATTTTAATGATGATGATTAACATCCACTAAGACCTAATTGGTCTATCGAACCTTAAGAGGGTAAGTGATTACTTGTGATTCTTTCGAATTTTGTTTCTGTACTCGAAAATCATTAAGAGAAGCTTTCCACGATCACCATACTTTTGTTGAGTTAAGAGGTTAGGAAGGTTGGTAGTGTGATCAATATTTTGAAAATGAGATCGAATATGGGTATAGGCTGGACAATCTAAGAGAAAGTTCTTTTCATCTTCAACCTTCTTATTGTCGCAAAGGTGACACACTCTTTCATCCCATGGTGTTTTAGGAATTAACCAATGCCCAGTTTTACTATGGATCTCGTGAGAATTTGTTCTTATCTTAGCAATGCTTATTTTTTTCTTTACACATGGAAAAACAGATAGATAATTTTGATCTTCTAGATTAGGGTTTATTACATATTTATAATAGCTTAATTATCTTTTTTCCTCTAACTCTTTATCACACCACATTTTTTCCTTAAATTTTGATGTGAAATTTTTTTAATAGTATCTTTATTCTGCAAAATGGTTTCTTCCATGATTGCCCAATAGTTTATCCAAGACCGAGCATCTTTATGCCATCCTCTCTTGAGTCGATGGTGGTTATGACTTGATTTTCAAGCAATTTTAGGTAGCCTCTTGCCTTCCATGCTATTTAACTTGTTCTTATACATTAGATATCTAGTCATAGCCATGCTCTCAATGGGGGAGACACTTTTTTCTACGAGAAGGATGGGATAGGGCGTATTTCCTTTAATTTTGAGATTATAGGTTATAAAATTCTTTTGTGTTTGCTCTATCTTTCTCCAGTATTCACGAGAGATACTACAGCCCCAAACTTCACATCCATAAGGAATAACAGGTGTAACAAGAGTCTCAAAGAGGAGTTTCTTCTTATACCAACTCCAAAGATTAGTTGATTTACATTTGTTTTCAAGCCCATAATAATCTTTCCATCCCCCAATAATCCTTTTATCAATGCTATAATTCCAATTAAGCTTGTGGTGAATATCAATTCCAATATATTTGTATGAAGTCACTTCCTCCAAGTTGTTGTTGTCATATACAAAGGTATCATAAGGGATCTTATTGGATTTAATAATCATGACCTTAGTCTTATCAGTATTAACAGTCATACCCATATTGGAGCAAAAATCCTTGAGGATTCTTAGTTGATTTTCAAGATCATGGGGACTCCTTGCCATAAGAACGATATCATCGGAATAAAGAAGAACATTTATGACTATACCAATGAGAGTAGGGCCGACACAACCTGATTTTTTGAAGCATTCTTCTAATTTATCAATGTATATGCCAAAAAGGGTAGCGAACAAAGGACAACCTTGTTTGACTCCGATATTGTAGTTAATCTCTTTTGGCCAACCCTCAATGTTTTTAAACTTAGCAATAATGTTCTTAGACATCCTTATTGCAGCAACCCTCAACTCGAGAGGCACTTTTATCTCTTCCAACCTATTCCAAAGGTTTTTCCTAGGAATATGTCAAGAATCTTTTTTCTAAAGTCAACCAAAACAACAAAGGGTTGGTTTTAGTATTCACTGAACTCCTACCTGGCCAATCCTAAAAGGAATATGCTTGATATGGATACAGTTGAATGATAATATCTCTACAAACACGGCACAGGACATCTCTTTTACCGTTACTTTCTGGCCAAATGCTAATCTTATTTTCAAAATAATTCCATAAAAGCTTGGCCAAAATTGGGCTAATCAAGTAGTGACGCTGATATATAGGGAATGTTTTATCCCCATTTTAAAATGGGAACAATGCAAAGGACTTTGTGTCTACAGGGTTTAGGAAGCCCAGCTGCTTGGCCTTCAAATTGAAGAGCTTGTGTATGTGAGGGATAGGGATTGACCTCGATTTTAAAAAATTTCAGCTTGGTAGCCTTCAGTATCCTTAGCTCACATTTTGTGAGCCTCTGGCTTGAACTCTATGTCATCTAAAGAGTTATTAAATGGCACAATATAAAATTTAATAAATAGATTATATGAAAACCATAAACTCACACCATATAAACAAATAAAAATAAAATCATGGAAAAATCCTTCTTTCTATACTAAAAAAATTCTTTTCAACATATTGCCATTTATTAATTGTAAAATTCAAATATCACTTTTAATATGCATCCACATCCATTTTTAATGGTAAGGAAATAATTATTATTTATAAGAATTCAAATATCTTATAATACAGATCTATGGATTATAATGATAAACATTTAATAAATTTAGAATTATTAATTCTAAGTATCCAACATTTCATATTGGCACAATATAAATTTTAAATGTATAGATGTCTCAATTTTAGTTAGGTGGAGTAAGCACAATTATAGAGCCAATTCAAAAGAATTTTATAAACCTATAATCTCAAAATTAAAGGAAATACACCATAACTCCTCCCTCCTCACTTAGAAACAAGCCTCTCCCACATTGGGAGCATGGCATGACTATGCACCTAATGTATAAGAACAAGTTAAACAACACTGGGAATAAGAGGTTGTGTCTTTATACAACCATACATTAATATAAGTTCTTTGCATTTCAATAGATGGAAGCATAATGAAACAATATCCTTTGAGAAATCGCGTTCACAAAGAGACACAACATTTATCACAGGAAACCCTCTAGGGGAAGCCATCAAAACTTCCCTTATCATAAGTAAACATACAATGTTCAAGAGATAGCTCAAGCCAATATAGAAGTCCTCCCAAGGATGTGCCACCCCTTCTTCTCCTCTCTTGAGGTAATTAGAAACACCTCATAAGAGAGGAGATAGGCAAGTGGGTTGTATCAATGTTTAAGAGTAGAGCTATCTTTATTTTATAATAGCTCATGGAGCAGTGAAGGTGTTCATTGGCCTTGTGAGACCTCTCTCACTTTGGGTGGGTAATCACCTTTAATTAATTATGGGTCTTCCATAAAAACTGCTGGGGCCGACTACTTATTCTACACTTTGTAATTGACCGATGACCAATCCACAAAAGGGATTTGGTCATTTACAATTACCGACATGGTCAATCCTCAATGGGATTAATCAGAATAATAATAATAATATGGCAAATGTGACATGAGATTAAATCCAGTAGGGATTTAATCCAATAATAAAAATAATAATAAAATGCTCTTCGCAGTTACATAAAATCAACACTCCCTTATAGAGGTGTTATTCTTCATGGGGCATCACGGGGTGGGGAAGTGCATCATTGGTATGGGGACAATATGCGTCAATGCTTTCTTAGACTATTTGTCTAAGCACATTTATATGAGTCATGAAGTTTTTCTTCACATCAACAACATCTGTCATTCTGAAGAATGCTATCATCATCTGCGTAAAATGCTTCTTGTAAGGTAAAGTAGTCCTCAATCCGTACACCCGGTGGCATCCAACGGTGCTACACTAGCTCAGTATCAAGCGGTTAGGTTGGTGGCTCGATTAGCCGATTACGCATCTTTCTTCACGATCTAACCAGCTAGGTTAGAAACCAGAGTAATACCATCATCTGGCTTTTCGTCCTTGACCCGGTCCGAGGCGAGGGAATCACGTGATGATGTCATGCTGTTAAAGGCAGCTAGATTGAGGCAATCTCATCTTGCTTCCGATCTATGGTAGGGTCAAACAGGAACGCATCAACATCTCGGCTTTCGTCTGCGAAGTCGAGGCGGGGAATCATCTGCTTTTCGTCTATGGCTTCTGGGTGGAAGGAATCAGCGACGATTATGTTTTATGTCTAACAGCTGGGTGGAAGCATAGCTCTCATCTTGCTTTCGTAACAGTAGGGTCAGAGCAAGGGAATCATCGGTGGCGATCATGCTTCGTCTACCGGTAGTCGGAAGGAAGGATCACCGTCAATGTTTCGATCTAACAATGAGGTGCGGAAGTAAGGATCCACCGCGATGTCGTAGCTGCGATCTAGCAAGTGGTCGGAAGCGTGACTCATACTTACTTCGCGTCTAACAGCGATGTTGAAGAAAGGATCTACCGTGATCATGCTTTACATCTAATGGTGAAGGATCTCAGAAAGGGACCATCTACTCCCCTTTCCGCGGAAGGTCCTTTGGACAATGCTAAACTTAAATGCCGACTTTACAGGATGAAACCGATCAATACATCAACCAGCACATTCATGGTGCTAGTAATGGACTTCGAGGCTCCTCTTGTAGCATGTCGGCGGATCAAGAATGATGAAAACGGATCTCTATAATCATGGAACGAAAGGTTCTCTGTCGTTTCAATATAAGCATGATTATCACGCATGAGATGGTAGTTTGCTCTCATATCCGATCAAATGAATTTCCGACGGCTTTCCAGAAGACCATGGCTTCCATGCTTCTAGCGGAACATCTTTGACATTACTTTCTTCTATTTCGCTGTGCTAAAATCTTGGATTGCTTCCTGCTCTGCCAAGAGATCATAGTGATTGGCTGAAGCGGCATCGAATTAGCACTGCGTGGGCAGCTTCCTTGATACGCCGATTAGCAATCACTTTCGATTGAAGGTCGCAGTCCTCATCGCCATTTGGGGACCATAATCCATTGTACCTTCAAGGTACCTCGTCGCATGTTTTGACTCCCTTCGATAGACCACGTCGGAAACTCTTTGGCCGGATTCAGGTGTTCAACGCCGTGATGCTTAATGCAGTGTTTTAGGGTACATCCATGATTAATAATCTACTCGTACATCAATATCCTGTCGTCGACCAAGGTATGGAGCCAAGCGGCTTTGGCTTTGCTTCCATGCAGAGGTATTCGGCTGGACTCATTCTAGCGTATTAAGTTATTTAAGATTTGTTGTGTACTTTAGTTAGGAAAGATTCTTTCAGGACTCTGCCATACCTCTAGGCCTAAGAAATAGTGCATTAGTCCTATGTATTTCATCTCAAACTTTGCATTGAGATTCTTTTTACAATCTGTGATGACATTTTGTTCTCTTGTTAATAATAAGTCATCCAGATACATTAATAGTATTATTGGTTCATTCTTCATGATCTTGAGTAGAGATTTGAATCAGCTTCTCTTGATAAAGCCAAGCTCGTCAAAAGCTGTCTATCTGTGCATACCAAACTCTGGGAATGCTGATCAATATAAAGATCTTTCTTCCAATCGATACATGAGACTAGCATTCAGCCGCAAATCAGCAGGGTTACTCTATAACCACTTCTGCTGTGGCGCATTAGGAAAAGTTGTCAACACATCCATCACAGTGGAAACGTTTAATCTTAGTTGCAAGGGCTATGATGTTTTTGATCGAAGTGTATTTGGCCATGGGAATGAATGTCTCTTCGCCAGTTAGTTCAGCACAATACGGGAAAATCCACGAGTGACAAATGTTTCTTTATATTTCTCAATGCGCTTCCATCAAAAGCATATTTTATCTTGAAGAATGAACTTTGATGATACCACATCCTTACGCGCAGTGCAGGAACTATTTCCCATACAGCATTATTTATTATGGATTGGTATTCCTCTGTCAGCAGCATCGCGTTTCGACCTATACGGATGGCTGAGCATGTAGGTTCCTCATCAGAGCTGATTGCACATCGAGGCGGTATGGCTTCGAAGGAATGGCTTTGGTCTCTTCACTATCTTGTAGTTCATTATAAGACCTGTACTTCTCTCCATCTTAGGTCCATCTCTTTCCGGTAAAACTTTTCTTTTACACATGGGAGGAAGTCCATTTGAGGAAGGTTCTTTGAAGACTTTTATTTATATCGTGATCTTCGGAGTCTCTCAATAGGGAAGCTAGAGCTTCTTCTGAGTTTCTCGCTCTTAGGAACTTCCTCCTGGTATGTCATCCACAGGATTTATCGGTTCCTCTTCATATACCTCTTTAATATGGCATCTTCTCCGGTTATAGCTTCTTCATCGAGATCATTCCCTCGATCTCAATATGGGCGGTGATAGGTAATATAGATTAAGAAGGCCCTTGGATACCTCGATTATCCCTGAATATTCCCTTCTTTCCAAGGGGCTCCAGGTTTATTTCCTTTTCTCTTTTGGTATATGGATAAACCTTGGACAATAGGAAATATTTGGGATTGGCTTACCTCTAGAAGCACTCGCATAGACATTTCATTACGGTCCATGGGCAAATTTATCAGGATGGATTTATTGCATAAAACAATTGCCATAGGCACTTCGCATAAATAGGAAGATCTTCTGATGTTGAATCGTAGTCTTCGACTGTAATGGATTCATTCTTCCTTCCCGGCAGCTTTACACCGTTTTGTTGGGGATTATGGGAAGTAGTGAGTTCCCTCTTATTCGACATCTTTGAGGTATTACCGAACTCGCCGAGGTATTATATCCGGTATGCAGGTATCTTGCAATCTTTGTTTGGGAAAGATTCTCCTATCAAAGACTTCTAAGAGTTTCCTTGAATTTGTTGAATACTCATCTTTAGATTTTAAGAAATATATCCGTGTTAGAATGAAAATCAATAAATGATACATAGTAGCTTACTAATGGAGGATTATGGCATTGGAATTTTGCGATGAATGGATGAATTCCAAGTATTCTCCTTGCTTTGTTGTCCCTCTTTGGAAAGGTTTCTTGATGTTCTTCCCCTTAAACATCCAGTGCATATACCTTCCCTAATTAACCTTGAGTTCTGCGGTAAACTGTGACAACTTGCATATAAGGTGGCGCTTTAATGAGTTGATGTGGGCCAATCTTCTATGCCAAAGTTCACGCCAATTTTTGATGGCATGGGTCTTAGCAGTTTCTTGGTGGGCCGCAGAGCTTATATGACCCATTTTCTTCACTTGGAGTAAGCGTTAGCGTGCATTTTAAGGTTTTCTCCAATGGCTACACATAAGAACTTCTCCATCTATGAAGGCAAATTTATAGCCTTTCTTATCTAGAAGCTGATGAGTAGGATTGCTGCTAGGCCCACGATCGTAGAGTCGATCCTTCCATTTATTATTGAGTTTTCTGAGATATTCTAGCTTTATGGTTGAAGTTCTTCTATTCCCTTGATGGGGTATTGTTAATCATCTCCAAGAGTTACTTCTGAGAAAACTTCTTTTACGAAATACAAGAGAGTATTTTTCTTACCGTCATATGGCACACAATGCACCACTATAGGGTGGAGCCATTGTAATCACTCTCTAGGTGATCTGAGATCACGGGGAGTTGAGATTCGAACATGATTGTAATCTAAATATTCATAGGTGGTTCTTCATCTTGGCAATGTGAGCATGTTTCCTTTTGGGCTTCCTCTTGGCGGACGTTACTGCATCAGCATCCCATCTGCTCCACAATGATAGCATTGTATAGATGAGAGATCCATCCCTTACATTGTCCTTTCTTCAAAGGTTTTGGGCCAGGATGTAAGTTATTGAACTGTTTTGTTGATTTGTGGTTCTCGCCGAGGATTCCACACGTGCCCTTCCTCTTTTGTTGTGAGTAGCTAGGGCTTTATCATTGTCCCTTGCTAGTAGTTCTTCATGGTTAGCTACCATTGTACTCTTCTTGGGTGCATTCTTCCCCATAGGCTTTCAAATTGTAGTTTTCCTTTACATTGTATCTTGTTGGATGGGCATCAGGTCTTATGTGGACCATTTAGGGTGGTTGGCCATGGAATTCATCTTAAGTTGATGGTGTCTCCATTCGCTTTCAACTATTCTTTTATTCCGGAGATTGGAGAAATATTCTTGAATCATTTCTCCTTTACGCATCTTAATTGACTGTAGGCGAGTTTTGAGATTCATCTTTTCGATTGATGTTCCTGTATATAGTTTAATTAGAGCATCAGGCATCTCCTTAGGGGTTTCTTTGGTGACACATAGGATGGAGTGGTGCTTTGATTGGATAAAGTGGTCCTCTGACTGATTCCCGTCCTCCTGTATACGCTTTCTCTAGACATCTTCCGGAGGTTCCTCGCCTTCTGTCAAATCTTGATAGGTCATTCTCTGCAAAGGATCAGATGATCCTATACTTCGGGCACTTAGGATTGTCCTAGCCTTCCTAGTTTCTCAACAAACTTTCTATGCTTATCTTAATACTTTGACAACAAAGGAAATATGAAAATGAAAGTCTTTCCCAGAAATCAAGTTTTGACCAACCTTACGAGGGAGTCGCTTGGATTTGGGGTCGTGCAGTGTCCTCGGTCGGGAAAATCCATATTTACCGTCAAATCCCAGAGTCTGTAGTTCTAAGACTCATTCTTCAGTGCCTTGGTACTTAAGTCTTGGTTTTTAGACTTCATTGCTTTGTGAAACTAAGGACACTTTCAGAATCATCCGAAGAGTCGCCCTAAGTGCAAAATAATGATCCTTAGGGGAGGGCGCCACTTTCTAGGATGATAGGGAGCTGAAAATACTCACTTTTACAAAACCCTAATTTTAGGGTACAGTAACAGTGACGTTTTCCTCTTACAAATTAATGCTTCCTTGGTTGGCTGGAAGTACCGTATTAATATTTGTACCATTATAGTTCTTTTTCAATGCCAGATAAGGCATAATAAGAACGGATCTTTGCTTGAGGAAATACATTCCGCGAGAGACGCAACATTTATCCTAGGAAACCACTCTATAAGGAGAAAACCGACCAAAACTTCACGCCCTTATCCGCCAATAAAGCACTGTGTTCTAAGAGATAACTCAAATAATACAGAAATTCCACTAGAGATGTACCACCCTTCTTCTCCTCAGCGAATTAATTCTGACTTGCCTCATAAGAGAATGAGAGAAGTGGAGTTGTGTGTTTAGAATTGAAGTGCTAGCCTCTTATTTACTCCAGTTGACAGTGTGAGAGGAGTCCACAAAAGAAATTTGGCAGGGCCGACTTCTTTATCTAGGTGAGTAAACCCACCTTTAATTAGTTATGCTTCTTCCATTATGGCCCATTTGGGGACCTCTTCTTATTACTTTGTAATTGTCAGATGACCAATCCATAAAAGGGGATTTGGTCCTTATACAATGCCGACATGATTAATCCTCAATGGGGATTAATCCAATAACAATGTAATAATAATAATGACATGATTATTCACTTATTGATTTAATGCAATAATAAAATAATAATATTAATGCTCTTCGCAGTCACATTATTTCAACGGAGGCTACCTAAAATTGCTTGAAAATCAAGTCACCAACCACCATCGACTCAAGAGGGATGGCATAAATCCTTACGGTCTTGAAAGCAAACTATTATTGGGGAATCATGGAAGGAAACCATTTTACTTGAGATAATAAAGATGCTATTAAAAAAATGTCAAATCAAAATTTAAGGAAAAATGTGGTGTGATAAAGAGTTAAGAGGAAAAAAGAAAACTAAAATTATTATAAAGATATGTGGTGTGATAAAGAGTTAGAGGAAAAAAGAAAACTAAGGTATTATAAAGATGTAATCAACCCTAATCTAGAAGATCAAAATTATCTATCTGTTTTGCCAAGTGTAAAGAAAAAAATAAGCATTGCTAAGATAAGAACAAACTCTCATGAGCTCCATAGTGAAACTGGGTGTTGGTCAATTCCTAAAATGCCATGGGATGAAAGAGTGTGTCACCTTTGTGACACTAATAAGGTTGAAGATGAAAAGCACTTTCTCTTAGATTGTCCAGCCTATACCCATATTAGATCTCATTTTCAAAATATTGATCACACGACCAACCTTCCTAACCTCTTAACTCAACAAAAGTATGGTGATCTTGGAAAGCTTCTCTTAATGCTTTTTGAGCACAGAAACAAAATTCTAAAGAATCACAAGTAATCACTTACCGTCTTAAGGTCCGATAGACCAATTAGGTGTTCGTGGACGTTAATCATCATCATCATCATCATAAACTTTAATAACATAGATTATATAGAAACCATAAACTCGCACCATATAAACAAACAAAATTAAAATCATGAAAAAGTCATTCTTTCTATACTATAAAAAAAATAAAAATTCAATACATATTCATTTTAATAATAACAATTAATTATTATTAATTCTAAAATTTCATATATCTTTTCATACACATCCATTTTAATGATAAAAATTAATATTTATTAATTATAAAAATTCAAATATCTTTTAATACATATCTACATAATCATTTTAATGATAAAAATAAATAATTATTAATTATAAAAATTCAAATATCTTATAATACAGATCTGTGGATTCTAATGATAAACATTTAATAAATTTAGAATTATTAATTCGAAGTATCCCGCGTTTCATATTTATTCAAATATCACTAAAAAAATAATGGCATTAAGCACACGGATGTTAGATGAGTATCGACGTAGAAGTATGCATTATTTCCTTCCCATTGGGATGTTAGATGAGTTTAGGACAATTTTTTAATTTAAAGATATGTATTTATATTAGAAAGTTTCTATATATTATCAAAACGACGAAGGCATCAACCACCTCCCATTGTTAGGCACCTCAAATATAACCGTTGGGTGTTCTTAACTATGGTGGCATGGCATGGAATATTTTATGATTTGTATAGCCGTTGGGTATTATTAACATGATGGTATGGCATATAACCGTTGGGTATTATTAGCATGATGGCCTGGCATAGAATATTTTATGATTTGTATAACCGTTAGGTATTATTAGCATGATGGCATGGCATATAACCGTTGGGTATTATTAGCATGATGGCATGGCATATAACCGTTGGGAATATTTTATGATTTTATGGAATATAACCGTTCGGTATTATTAGCATGATGGCATGGCATAGAATATTTTATGATTTGTTTACTGAAATGCAATTAGTGTAATGATAACAACATGCCATATCACTATCACCATCCTCGATATTGATAAATGGTAAAAATAAATTGGCACTTGGTGAGTTAATATGTTGTCACGTGGCATTACATAATCAGATATTAATTATAATAATAACAGTAGAAAGTCGGAGGTTCAGGTTTTTCTGTAATAGCACAGGTTTAGAAGGTGGGAAGTTCGGGTGTTTTTGAATAACATAGGTTTTGAAGGATGATCGAAACGATTGGAAAAGGATTTGGCACCGTCGATGAGAAATTAGCCGATGAGAAATTAGCCATTGGTGAAAAAAAGCTATTACCCAGATTTATATAATTATGTTTCTCATTCATCTCCTCATCCTTTTTCTAATTCTCCTCTCCATCCATGTAATATTGAGTATATTTGGTTAATGTGGTTTCAGTCTGATTAATTTGTGCATGGATGTTGAAAGTTTCTGTGGGTGTTGACGTGCAGCTTCATAGTGCATTGGTTAATGTTCTATTATTAGATTTTTTTTTTCCTGTGTGTTAGTTTGCTGGTTAGGGTTCATTGTGAATGAAGAAGAGATGAAGTGAAGCGAGTCCATAGACTCGCCCATAATTAATTTGCAGTGGATCGATCAACTACAACTACAGACATGCATTCCATTAAATTCAGGTACGGTCAGCTGATATTGTTTTTCATTGGTAATTAAATCTTAATTGTTGATGGTTAGTGGAAATTCTGTTGATGCTATCAAATAATATCATAATCACGACCCTATTCTATTACCATTTCAGCTCCTAATATGATAAAAAAATATCCAATAAGGATTAAGTTGAGTTTGGTCTGTATCCTGTAATTCAAATTAACCTGTGCTCCACAAAATTTTTGTAAGAATTTTGTTGGTTTTTCATTGTTCATGTAAAGGTGTGATGCATGTCCTTATATTTCATTTTGCAGTTTGAAATTAATCTTCTTGAATCTGAGAAATTTGATCAATCGTTATGTCCCTTCTTCTGTAAAGTGAAGCCTCGGCATATCCATCGTTAGTACCCAGATTAGACCAGATTGGAATTCGAACGCAGTGAACGAAAAAGAACAGGTAAACGGTAGACCTTGCGATATATTCCTAAGAGAACATATATTCCTAAGAGACCTTGAATCGATATATTCCTAAGAGAACATATATTCCTAAGAGACCTTGAATCGATATATTCCTAAGAGACCTTGCGATATATTCCTAAGAGAACATGAATCGATAAAATGAGGAGATAAACAAATAGATTCTAGATCAAGCATATCTTATTTTGCTTTTGTTTACAGACATGAAGTTCTTTATTTTTTATTAAGTCTCTCCTATTTTAAAAATGGATCGAACTGCATCATAACCTTGTCTAGTTTTCTGTGTAGTTTTTGTCTGATATTTA
>SNQJ01S0009465.1:96218-114187 GCA_010110895.2 Picea sitchensis | reverse complement strand
TAGGGGGGAATTTTTCATTATAGTCAATTACTACAACTTGGAAAAATACTTTGGCAACTAACCAAGCCTTGTGTATTTCAACACTTCCATCTGATGCATACTTATTTCTATAGACCCATTTACATATGACAAGTTTTATTCCTTTCAGAAGAGGTACAAGATCTCGAGTATCATTTTCCATTAAAGAATGATACTCTTCATTCATTTTTGTATCCCAATCTGGATGACATGAAGCTTCTGCAAATGTCTCTGGATCATGAGTTTCTAAAACTTGAACCAAAAGAGAAGAGGCTCACTGGAACTGTTAAAGTGTCCAATGTTGATCTGAAGGATCACCTACAAGATCACCAGATGCTTCTCGTGTAGAATGGACCCATCTAGGAAGTGGAGTAGATGGTGTTGGTTCAAGTTCAAAGGACTGATCTAGAGGAAGCTGAGTAGGCAAAGGTGGATTTTCATCCTCATTGTCATCATCTGAAGAAGAAACTAGAATAGAAGAAAGAATAAATGTCGAAGATGGATGACATGTCGAAGAAGGCACAAACGTCGAATTAGGCTCGTAGGCCAAGATATTTTCATCAAATTTAACATATGTTCTAATAATAATTTCATTACAATGTGGTTGAATAAGTCTGTAACCTTTGACATATTTAGAATAACCAACAAATATGCACTTCCCACTTTTAGGCTGCAATGCTTTCCTTTTCTCACTAGGAATGTGAGCCCGTGCTATATTGCCAAATACACGGAAGTGACTTACATCTGGTTTAATTTTAGTCCAATATTTTGTTAGACTATAATGGATGTGCTCGTTTTACCATTGACAATATTTCTATTGTCACCCAACCATAGGCCGAAGAGACCCTCCGAGCACCTTAACCTTGACAGAGAATCACTCTGGAAGCTAACCCTAGGCTAGATAGCCAAACAAAGGGTGGCACACCTTTCCCTAAGGATAGCGCACCAACAAGAGCTGATCAGATAGTCCAAACCCTAACGAAGAGATAGTCCAAGCCAAATGTGATCCGATAGCTACAACAGTTGCAACGGAAGCTCTCCTCAAACCTACGCACAAGACTGGGCACTGAAGTGTGCACAAGTTGTTGCCTACAATTATGAGACTTCCTGCCAGAATGAGAACTGGCCTTTTGTATTTATAATAATTTTGGCTAACTGGCTGGGCCAACTTCTCATTCTAGGTATCTGTCTGTTCAGTATATATTATTATTTATGGCCGACTTCTTCTCTTAGAGGCTAATAACCTAATATAAATTATCTTCATGAGTCGACAAGTCTTCTAGGGTTATTAGCCAACTCATTAGGGTTTCTTCTTACTTCCTAGAGTATTCTATGCTTTTCAAGTTTACACATGCAGGTAAATACCTCTCGCAGCTACCATAATATCAACACTCCCTCCTAGCCAGGGAGGTATTATAGGGAATGAACTTGAGCACAAAATATACCATTCACCTGGTAGCATCAACATAGTTATATAGACTAGATCATGACTAGATCATGAGCACCATCATCATCATCATCAGCTGCATCATCTCTCGAAACCATACTCTATCTGAGTAATCAGACATGATTCTCACTCCACAGAGTGATACAAGAGCCATTCTTCTAATCTAGAAGAGTAAATGTTTTGAACCATTTTCTATCTGGAAAATTTATGTTCATCATTCATCTGGATGATAATTATTTACCAAATTGTTGACAGTCTTCAAGGTAATTGGAACAAAAATAGAACACAATTGTGTCTATCCATAGTAGTACATAACTACAATCCAGTGATACACTACCACACCAAGTAGCAAACAACTACTTGATCACTCACGAACAGTGGAACACATCCACCACAATAGTATACATCTACTGTCATACAGTCTTCATAACGATCATATGATATCAACCTACACATAAACAATGTTATGATATAAACTGAATCATCTGAGTCAATCTTTCACTCACATATGTGAGATATGAAAGAATATCTGCCCTTAAAAGGTAAAACATCAATGATGAGCTATCTGGAATATTCTTCTCAAGAAAGGAAGAATAATTGTCCTGATTTATGAGCCTGGACCATTCCCCACCTTGGGCCATTCTTCCTACACTAATCAAAGTGCACCTTGGAGAGAATGTATAAACCCTAAGGAATGCATGCCCCTGATTGTTGAGCCTGGACCATTCCCCACCCTAGGCCATTCCTCCTACACTAGTCAAAGTGCACCCTAGAGAGAATGTATAAACCCTAAGGAATGACTGTCCGGACCATTTCCTCTGTTAACCACAAGAAAAAAATATTGTCCTGTATCAACCTCCAAAATGAACCATTCCTCATGTTAACCACAATGAGAAATCCCTGTCCAGCGAGGCGGGGCAGTCTTCTTGAGTAACCCTCAAGAAGAGAGACTTCCCTAGACCACTCCCCATGTTAACCACAATGGGAATTCACTGTCTATGATACATCAACAATCTATACCATTTCCCATGTTAAGCATAATGGGAAATCACTATCCATCAGAAATATTAATCCACTTTCCGAACTGGAAATGAAACTGCTCATCGTGGACCATTTTTCGAACTGAAAAATGATTGTCCATAAATCAATACATATCAGTGCTCCCTCCCAACTTGGGAGTCATCTCTTCCTTTTTCAATAGGGAAGTCGTCTCCACGAGCTCCCGCTTGAGTACAAAAACTCTCTCTTCTTGGATAAAAGCTTTACCAAGATGTATGTTTATCTGCTCATCTGTGGAGATATGTAATGGAGCACCTCTTTCTCCTTTCTGAACTTCATCACGGATAATGTAATGCTTGATTTCAAATGTACTTCGTTATGGAGTATTGGTCTTCTTTGAAGGCTTCATGTAGCTCTGATCAATAAAGTATATCATTGTTGGAACACTGGAACATATCCATGTGGCACTTCTTCTATCATCATGAGATTTGATCTACTGACTAATCATCTTGGTAAAATATCTCTGTTATAGAGAATCTTCACCATCCTTCTACTATGCATTGCAGGTTCTTCACCAGGTTATCTTCTTCCATCTGTAAACAAGGGTCTATTTCTGGTATGCCTCAATTTCTTGAGGTTTCTCTTCATATGATCTTTGTTCAATTTCTCTGGTGAATAGTCTTTGCATTCATCTTGATGTACCACTCCAACCTATGGATGATATAATGACTCATGTAGAGGTATGTTTGGTTTACCTGAACGAGCAATCATCATAGTCTTCTCCCTCCATCTGGGAGAACCTCTAGTTCTAGATCTTGCAATGCTTTCATTCATAAGTCTTTTGTATATTGTTTTTCATCACAACTTTTAGTTCTACTTGATTTCTTTCATATTAGGTTGGTACTCTTGTGATTCTTGATACAATGACTGGTTTTTCAGTCTTCTCTTCTTTCTTGGAATATTCATGTTCTTCCTCATGTTTTTATTTGGATTTTGGGTCCATGGAGTTTCTTATAGATTCCATGCCCTAAAGATTCCACTTATTTATTTTATCACGGGATCACGGATATGGATGGACAACTAGGGATACTTTAAGGCTTCTCTTTGAAGAAGACTTCTTCTGAGATTAAACTGAACACGTATTGTCTTTCATGGTTACTACCATGGATATATACTTCATCATCTTCAATGGATCATATGATTAGCTCCCTCCTAATCCTTGCTTCATGTAAGAGTGAATATAATCGACTCCCTTCGTCTAACAGAGTCCATGCTTCCGTCTGCATCTTTATTGTCTTCTGCAATATATAACTGGATTTCTCTGTCTAGCCAAGTCCATGCTTCCATCTTGTTGTCTTCTACAAAATGTCATAAGTATTTCTCCAATTTCCTCTCGATTGCTGACTTATTTCTGTCTTTGCTTCTTCTAGGTCTCTTCATGATTTATTCATCTTATCTTGCAATAACTTCCACATGTTTTTATTTATTTATTTCATTATTTCATGTATTGTCTAATGATATCAATCCTTATCTTTTTTTTTTCTTCCATCGGTATAGTTCTTCTTGGAACACATTATCTTTCAAGAGATAGATATACAAGATATGTATAGAGACAATGCAAACAAGATATGTACAAGAACTAAGAAGAGTATTGTTACCTTCAGAAGAAGAAGTCTCTTTTGTCCTTCTTAGTCTTCTTTGTAGGTTCCTTTTCTTTGACAACTAATGCTTCGTGTTTCTCCTTCATTCTCATTAGCTCGGGACAATGATTCTTTTAGTGGCCATACTTTTGACAGTTGAATCATTGTACTTCTGAAACATCTTTCTCTTGATTTGAATTCCTCCTTGAAAAAAACATCATTTTGTTCCCGAAATTCTTGAATCTTATTGTGAAGGCTTGATCATCGTACTTCTTTTGGGGTTTCTCTTTTGCACTGATCCTTGATTCTTATTGATCATAGCAAGTCCAAAGTTCTTCAAATGTCGGATACTCCTTCCTTGTGTTCATGCTTGCGGAAAATTCATTCCACGTCTTGGGAAGACCATTGAGTACTATGTTTACCAATTCCTTTTCTGAAGTGATCTATTTAATAGCTTTTAGTTGGTATATTAACTGGGAGATCCTCACAAGGTATTATGTTATGATATCATCATCATTCATCTTCATTTCATGGAGCTCATTCTTTAGACTCATAACTTGTCCAATGTTTCTGATTAAGAAGATATTTGTTAGGGAATTGTACATCTTCTTTGATGAGTCAATATGGGAGATGTAGGGTATCAAGTGGTATTTTATGGATTCCACTATGATACTCATGGCATTGATGTCACTGTCTTTGAACTTCTCCATAACTGCAACGTTCTGCGGTTCCTTCTCTTTTCCTTCTTCAAACTCTGGTTCCACGATCTTTCCTTTTACGATATCCAACATTTTATTCTTGACAAGGATGAGGTCAATACTTGTCTTCCATGCTCGGAAGTTAGAGGCTCTATCTAACTTTTTCTCTGACTTCATAGAATAAGTCATGGTTGCTTTCACTTGGTCAAACCCTAGACTTGACCACAAACTCAAACTTGACATCTTGACTTGCTGAGAGTACCAAGAGATGCGCTAGGCTAGGGAACATTGATCTGTCTGGATATTAGGTCAATCCCTTCACTTAAGGTGCCTCAATGAGAGGATTAGGGTTTCTACAACTGCACCTGCTACTAACCCTAGTGGTAGTTCTTTGGTTAGATTGAATGAAGGAGGTCTGGGCCCATAACCTGCTAGAATATAATGGATGTGCTCATTTTACCATTGACAATATCTCTATTCTCACCCAACCATAGGTCGAAGCCACCCTCTGAGCACCTTAACCTTGATAAAGAATCACTCTAGAAGAAAACCCTAGGCTAGATAGCCAAACAAAGGGTAGCACACCTTTCCCCAAGGATAGCGCACCAACAAGAGCTAATCATATAGTCCAAACCCTAACCAAGAGATAGTCCAAGCCAAACGTGATTTGCCAGCTACAATGCCAGCTCTCCTCAAACCTACGCATAAGACTGGGCACTGCAGTGCGCACAACTTGTTGCGTGAAATTCTGAGACTTTCGACCAAAATGAGAACTAGCCTCCTATATTTATACTAATTCTGGCTAAGTGGCTGGGACGACTTTTCATTCTGGGTATCTGTCTATTCAATATATATTATTATTTCTGGCCGAATTCTTCTCTTGGAGGCTAATAACCTAATATAAATTATCTTCTTGAGCCGATAATACTTCTAGGGTTATTAACCAACTCATTAGGGTTACTTCTTGCTTCCTAGAGTATTCTATCCTTGTCAGGTTTACACGTGGAGGTAAATACCTCTCGTAGCTACCATAATATCAACAGATTCTTCCAATGTTATATTTTTAAGATCTTTGGTGCAAGTGTGATTTACTATGTAATTTGCACAATTGATGGCTTATGCCCAATACTTTATACTTAATCCCTTAGATTGGATCATAGAATTATCCATTTCTTTTAATGTGTGGTTCTTTCTCTCAGCAACACCATTTTGTTGTGGTGTATATGGAACAATGTGTTACATTTGGAATCCCTTTGTAGTGCAATAACTTGTAAAATTATTGTTCACATATTCACCTCCATTATTTGTTCTTAACCTTTGAATTTGATCTCCAGATTTCTTTTCTACAAGGGCCTTGTAGGCCAAAAACTTGTCAAAAACTTTGCTCTTAAGTTTTAAGAAGTAAACCCAAGTACGTCTGGAAAAGTCATCAATGAAAGTTAAGAAATAATTTCACCCAGAAAAAATCATCAATGAAAGTTAAGAAATAATTTCACCCAGAAAAAAAGGAGAAGAAGGTGGACCACACAAATCACTATGAACAAGCTGCAAAGGACTCGAGGCGTGCCAAGAGGCACGTTTGTCAAAACTGTCTCGATTATGTTTGCCGAGAACACAACCGACACAAACACTATCTCTGCATGAAATAAGAGGAAGACCAGTCACCATCTGTTCATTACATAGTCGTTGCAATGAGCGATAGTTTAGATGACCAAACCACTCATGCCAAAGTTTTCTCAAGTCATCGCTATGAGCAACAAAAAATGATGAAAAAGATGATGACCCAAAGTTGTCAAACTTGTACAACCTGGTAATATCATCAGTAATTCGAGTTGCAAGAACATGCTTAGGATATTTTAGATCCTTGATTACAACTTGGTGAAGTGAAAACTCTACAGTTTTACCTTCACCTGAATGAGTGATTTGATATACTGATAGAAGGTTACAAGAAAGACTTGGAACACATAATACATCATTGAAATGACCATTTTATACTTGAATTGTTCCAGCTCCTTCAATACTAATAGATCTATCATCACCAACAAATATTTTCTTGGTGTTACATTCATTTAGAGTAGAAACATGTGTCTATCCTTAGCCATATGATAAAATGCTCCAAAATCAATAATCCACTCATCAAACGTAGAAGGAGAAGTTGTATTGAAGGAGAAACCAGAAGCTGAAAGTGCATGTCCATGAGAAGAAGAAGAAGAAGTAGAATCAATATTGATGTTGTGTTTCTTCATCATTGCTTCTAAAGCTACCATCTTCTTGAAACATTTGGACTCATCATGACCATCTTTATCACAAAAGTTGCAATGTCTGTCAGTCTTCTTATTTTTATATTTTTTTCCTTTGTCTCCATTAGGAGTGGAAGATGTCTGAGTGGGTTTGGGACCCTTATATTGCTTGTTTTTGTGGTGAGTATGTTGCTTCTTTGGATTCTAGGGTTTATATTTATGATGGAAAACTAAGGCTTTGTTGGAGGTACCTGCAGTGTTGATCACTCCAAGTTGTACTATCTTATCTTGCTCTCTAATCAAAGCATCACAAAAGTTCTCAAGACTGGGTTTTTGATAAGCTACCCCTAGAGCCTCTTGCATGGCATAAAGGGTAGATACAAACACATAATATGAACTACATAGATTAGAAATAATAATATAGATGCAACGATCTTCTTCTATATTTATCTTACATTTTGCACATAGAGTTCCGAGTGTTTTAAACTTAGATAGATAGTCTTCAATGCAAGAGAAATCACTTGGACTTAAAGTTAGTACTTGATTTTCTAGATGTTGTGCTCGAATAATATTGTTCTTACCAAACACAGATTCAATATATTCCCAAGCTTCTTTGGGTTTATCAATCGATTGAAGGTGGAACCTTAAATTAAGAGAGATGGACATTTTGATTAATCCACATGCTTCATCATTCCTATTATCCCATTTGGATTTATTATCAACATCAGTGGGTGATGTTTCCTTTCCCAAGGTAATCCGATACAAGACTTTACTTATTAATAAATCCTCCATATGGGATTTCCATTGAAAGTAGTTGGTGTTGGTAAGTAAGAGATTACTTGTAGAATCCATATTAAATATGCAAATAATATGGATTTAAAAACTAAAACTGATGATCTGAATGAAAATACCTTAAACAATTGTACCCATTTTAAACTCATTACAAAACACTCAATGATGATCACAATAATTTAGGTTGAATTTGTTCTTGGAAGACTGCAAGGATGCGCAGGACCTGGGGACATAATTTCACTATTCATGGCTACTCATCCTAATTGTATTTTTCAGATGGAGGGAGCCTAAGTATTCATACTTTTCCATGAGAACCAATCCTTTCCACACAATACTATACCTATCGTTGGGGAGCACTTCATACCCCCCCAAAAAAAGTGTGAACGCAGTCATGTTCATAGGATATTACAATGACCTGTAGGAAAGCATCGCCAACACTTGGCGAATTATGCCAGAAGTGGTCGCACAGTACCAGGGCATAACCAACTTCAAAGAAACCAAGCACACAATGTGGATCCAATCACAAAAGGATCTTGAGAAACAATGGCTACAATTGTGGTACTGCGTCAAGGAATAAGACATAGAAATGGCCATCAGGGATTGGCACGATGACTAGAGGATTCTGGACTTGAATCGAGAGATGTCTATAGATAAGGAGGTTGAGGAAGGGCATGAAAAAATATGTGCAGGGGACAAAATGACACCCAATAAGCCAAGGAAAATCAGAACCCAATGCAAAAAAATAAAGAGGGTGTGTCCAAGAAAGGCGCACAATCAGGGAAGAAGAAGAACACCAAGGCACCGCAAGAACGGGAAATAGAAACTGAGAAAACAAAGGGAGAAACATCAAGTGCCACTCAACAGGGGAAAGGCCAGACCAAGAGGCCAATTATACAAATGGGGGTTGCACGCAAGAAATCTAAGGAAAACAAGATGCCACCGGAATATACAATCACGGAGGATGACGTAAACCTCGTGGCCCAGATGGTCCAGGATCAAACAATGATGGATTTCGATGGAGATCAATGCCAAAGGGATATGATGCAGGATGAGCTGGCAGACATGAGGTAGATCCTCAAGAAAATCAAATAAACAAAGAGGGTCGACAAAGGAAAAGAATAAGTCCCAACAACATCACAGACAGGAGTCAAGGCTGGATCGAGCGAGCAGGATATGATCCAGATGAAAACACAGCTAAGCTCGATGTTTCACGTTACACCCATCATGTTTTGCATGGATGAAATTGTGGGTCAGACACCTTTGATGGATTTGACCCAAATATAATTGTTAATGATGCGGATACCAATCAAGGCCTTGTATAAAATGAAAGTCAGCATCACGCAGGAGGTACAATCACAGGCACACACAAACACAACAAAATTGTAGCAAAGGAAGGAAAATAGAGAGGATTTAGAATTGGTGCTCAATTAGGTCAACCTCAAGATCAAAGATGATAAATATCGCGTGGATAGGCTTCAAATGGGATTGGTCGTATCCTATGAGAAAATTCCAAAGAGTGCACAAACAACAGAACTCATGACGATGCAGAAGATTGATCAGATTATGCAAACAATCGATCAATACAAGCATGAGACCGAGCACCTCCAAGAACAACTCATACCTACCACTCCCCCGGAGGTGAAGGATCGGATGAAGAAGGAAGAAACAATGCATATAGAGGAGATGTAGTGACAAGTAAACGTAGTTTCTCACTTGTTCGATAAATCAGAACAACTATGGATGAAGCTGGAGGAGGATCAATAGGTCCAACAATGGGACCAAGAAGAGGAGAGGATAAGCGCAACTATCTAGGACCTCAAGCAGAGGTAGAAGACGATGTCGATCATCGAGGGTGTGAAAAGGGCACGGGATATGAAGAAGTTGCAGGAAGAACTCATAGCCACGCAGACACTAAAAAAGAAGTGGCAAACTCAAATGGAACCTCTACAAGAGAAGGAAGAGAAGGTCGTTGCACATGTGGAAGACCAAAATAAGAACATGAAAGAAACTCAGGCAGAGTGCACAGAAATGATCATCGACAAGATTGCATTGCAAGTATTGGACGCACTCAGGGAGAAGACCACGCAGGCTCAAACACAAGAAAAGGAACTCACAGAGAAGTTTCAGGCTCTTGCAAGAGATATTGAAGAAGCGCACAAAGTTTAGGTGGCTCGGGACGAACCACATGTCTGTGTTGGGGGCATGTTGGATGCAGGTCGAGTCATGAAGAAAATCTATTTTTGGAGGAGAAGCATGCAAGGAGGAAAATAAATATGGAGGGAAGAGCAACACGTGTAAGAGAAGTAGACCAGGCACACATGCAAGGAAGAACTAATGACATTAGGTTTCGGGTTTTTGTAATGCATTGTAATGGCTAGTGAGCCAAGGATATAAATAAGTAGTACTTAAGGAGAAGGGGAGAGAAAGGATATAAATATATACAGAGAGGAAGAGAAAGTTGTAAGAACTGTATGAGTCACTCAACTGGTGAGATAAGGGAGTAGTGAGCAACTTGATCACGAGGGTTATATCTTAGATTGAGGGGCCTCATGCGATCTAGTCAACCTCACAGGGATCGAGGAGCCTGTGGGAAAGGATGAGATATAAGATTTTAAACTCGCACAGAGTGATATATTTCTGAACTATAATAAAATCCTGAGAGCTAGATCTTTGTGGACGTATCCCAGAAGGGGGTGAACCATGATAAAACCTATGTTATGTGAATTAATGTATAGATCTTATGTCTAATTAATTAATGAATGTTAGATGAATGAAGTAACTAAGTATATATGGTATTCCACATGCATGCATAGAATGTCTATTATATTTAGATGTTAGATTGAATGAATAAAGATTATAGTGCACAACCACATATCTCCGCTCAGTTTCAGGTTGCAAACACCTGAGTATTGCAACCACCCATAGAGTTATCTCAGGTGAGAATGCATAGTGCACTCTGTGTGTTGCGTTGCCTTCTAGTTTACCAGAAGGGCCTATATTTTTAAAGTTATTTTGTTGGGAACCTTATCAAATCTGATCCATGGTCAATATAGGATGGTAAGGTCAAATCAAAATAAACCATAAAGAATCCCGTAGACCAATAGAATAGGAGAAAATCCAACAAATGGATATAGATTGTAGGGGTTAAGGCTTAGGTCCATTAGTTTTTAGGGATTACTGAGGAATTAAGGGTTACAATGATTATTTAGTGGAATATTAGTTAGTGGTGATTGTTTTATATGGATTAGTGTATAAATTAGCTAGTTTGGGGTTATATTCATTAGGACCCTATAGAGGTTTTAAGGATTAGGGATAAGGGTTAATAAGGGTTTTAAGGAATACAATGGTAAGGGGTGTTATAGGTAGTAGAGATCATATATTTCTAGTGAAAAAAGTTATAATGCCTTGCCTAGTTGTTAGAGTATATAGGGGTTGGGGATTATAAATGTTAGGAGTTATGGGTTATATTCTTTATAGGGGTTCACATTGAGGGATGATATGTGCTAGCAATTACTAGGGGGTTATATGGGTTATCATTTAGGGGTTAAGGGYTRTGTATGTTTTGAATTCCAAYGRATATAGAGTTAATGTYTATAAGTGTCACAYGGGATAKGGYTAACARTTCTAGGAGCTAGGGAATATRAGAGTTACATTTTTATTGRGATTAGYAGATAAGGTTTAAAATGRTTAGAGGGGTTATAGGGGKRAATTGTTATAAGAGTTTTGATGTGAGCRGATRTGGGTTATATMTTTTATTGGCTATTAGTTTYGGGGTTATGTTTTATSKTTKTTATTTGAGGGTTTAGTGTTCTAGTAGTTCCAATTATTAAATTTTATCAATGATATGTGGTGATGTAGTTATATTAGTTTTATGGGTTAATTGTATAATTGTACATGGCTTAAGGGATCCCCTAGTTAGTTAGGGGTTATGTTGTTGGCAAGTTATTGGTGCTAGTTGTTATAGAGATGAGGRTTTATAGGTTTTGGGATTAATAATAGTATGTGCTAAATGGGTTGGATATTATATGAGCTAGAGGAGTTACGGTTTATAAGAGTTATTGTTTTTGGGTAGTATGCACTATTAGGGTTAATAGGTAGGTGTTATAGGTGCGAGGGGTTGGGGGACGAGTATTATGGGTTAGGGGTGTCATGGATCATGATTTTTATGGGTGATAACAATTAATAGTTAAGGGTTATATGCATTATTGATAATGATTATAAGGATTGAGTGTTATAATGGTTAGGGTTTATAAGTGTTAGTGTTTTGGATTTATGATGCTTAAGGGTTATATGGGTTATGCGGTTATATTAGTTATTTGTGATATGGTTCCATAGAAAATATTTATAAAGGTTAGTGTTTGGAGGAGATAGCAGATCAAGGTTAGGGGTGGCAATGTTAAAAGACACGGTGTTAAGGATTCTATAAGTTAGGAGTTACATGGATTATTTATTGGGAGTTGTATGGGTTATGGGTTTTAAGACTTAGTGGTTAGGGATTATAAGGGTTATAGTAATTAGAAGTTAAAAGGGAAATATGCATTAGGGATTATAACACTCATACGAGATTAGATCTCAAAGGAGATAACGATTAGGAAATAGGGGTTTAACACTATATAGGTAACGAGTTACTATGGCTATAGTTCTTATGGATCTTGAGGCTTAGGGTAAATAAGAGTGACATTGGCTAAATACTATAGGGAAAGGATTATGGGTTAATGGTTAGGGTCAATAGGGATTATAAGGAGTACATGAGATAATTGTTAGAGTGTTTAGTGTAGATAGTATTTAGTTGTTATGAAACATAAGGAGTGCCTATTATAGGTGTTAGAGGGTTAGGGTTGTTTTTTATAAGGGTTAGGGTTGATACATGCATCGGCTTAAGGGTTATAGGGATTAAAGATTCAAGGTGGTAATAGTCTTAGTAGCTATAAGAGTTATCCATCTTAGAGACTATAGGGGTTAATGGTTATAAAGGTGAAGGATTCTTGATTACACTAAACGAGTTTGGGGCTAGAAGTTATAAGGGTTAGGGATGATATGTATTACATTAATTTGTTATTACAAGGGTAGTGTAGGCTATTGTTGATTAACACTCTATGTTTAATAAAACATAAAATATGATAGTTATTGATTCCTTTCTATACTTAAGAGATTTTATTCAATATTAAAATAAATGTAGGTTATTATATTCTAAGTTGTTCATATCCTTTTCTATAATTAATAAATTTAAAATTAAAATTAATTTATATTAATATATTTCAAATTATTCATCCTTTTCTATGTTTAATAATTAAATTTAAAACAAATTATATTATATTTAGTATAATATAATATATTATAAAAAATTTATAACTTATATTAATATATTCTAATATTTAGAAATATCTTTCATTTACATAAACTTCCACCCCCTTCCTAACCAAAAAAAATTATAATGATAAGCTTAAAGAATTTATATATTCTAATATTTAAAAATAGCTTTCATTTGCATAAACTTCCACCCCCTTCCTAATAAAAAAAAATTATAATGATAAGTTTATGGAAAGGGAAGGTGGCACACGACCGTAAGGGAGGCGCCTCTCGAGAGGAGAAACTCTATTGTCGAGAAACTCTTTTAAATGTTCATGACCTTGTACTTCCACCACCGCTTCGTGACAAAAAAATGTGACTATAATTAAATATGCATCTCCTTTATTATTTAAAGGAGATACTTTTCTATCTATAAACAGACGCGAAGTTAAAGAGCCCTTAGCCAAGACATTTACAATTGGGTTTTATAATAAAGTTTTATAATTTATTATAATAGATAAATATTTGAACTTGAAGTTGTTGTTAATATTTTTAAATGTATATAATATAATCTAAATTGTAATAGTTTTGATATGTTATTAATCTTGAATTAAAAATAATTTAATTGTATATATTTAATAATAAATTTTAAATTATAATAAATTTATGAATATAAAAGTTTAGAATTAAAATTAATCTAATTTATTTAATTTTAATAAATCTAAAATTTGAGTATCTAAGTTTTTACATTTAGTCATGATGTATTAAGTCGAGAGATTAAAGTTGATAATATTTAATATTATTAGCGAATAGGAGTTAAAGGTTAGGGTTTAATTTTTCTAATTGTGAGGGTTAGTTATTAATGTTATATCCTATATATAATTTAATGATTCAGAGTTACATAGGTTAATAGTGGGGGGTAATATTGATTATAGAGTCACGATTTAAATGAATTAGAGGTTAAATTCCTTACGAATTATACGGATGAAGGTTTATATGATCCGAGATTAGAAAAAGAAGTGTTTAAGAACTATATAGATAAGATACCATAAAAGTTAGAGGTTATATTTATAATTTTAAGAAGTGAGAGTTGAATGAGTTATATTGTTATGGTTCATAGGGGTTATAAAATTTTGGGTATAAATGGATTAGTTAAACTTTATACTCATTACATGTTATGTTATAGGGATTAAGGATTGGAGGTTGAGGTGGTTGGGTTTGGGGTTAGTAACTATAAGGATTAGAGGTTATAGTGGTGAGGGATGATATGGATTATATTAATTTGATATTACAAGGATAATATATGTTATCTCTATGTATTTGATAGAGCTTAAGGTAAGATAGTTATTAATCCATCTTCATAACTAAAAACTTTTGTTCAAAATTATATATGTGTATTTTAAATTATTAATATTCTTCTCTAAACTTAATAAATAAATAAATTAAATTAATTTATCTTTATATATTTCAAATTAATTTTTTTATCTAATTAAAATAAATTTACAATAATATATTCAATATAATATATTAAAAATATATATCATATTTTTTCATATATAATATTTATTAATATTTTCTATTCTACATTTACTGATTTCCAAACATTTACCAATTTTTTTTATCTAATTAAAATAAATTTACAATAATATATTAAAAATAATATATTAAAAATAATATATTAAAAATATATATTATATTTTTTTATATATAATATTTATTAATATTTTCTACTTTACCCTTGCTCATTTCCAAACATTTACTAAACAAAACACAGTAACAAACAAAGCCACAAACAATAACAAACAAGGCCACAAACTTGAGAAAACTTTTATGTTTTTCTTTAAAAATAGTTTACCTTGGCAAAATACTATATTAACATGAAACATTTCTGTTGTCTGTGCAAAAGGATGTTCACTGGAAAATTAAATTTTGCTGTTATCGAATTTTTTTGTGTCACTCAACATTTTACTACATTTTACTATAGATATAGGTAGGTAGTTAACGATTAACAACAATTTTTAAATTTTTCTTCTGATGAAGCAAATTTGTGTTTTTATTTGTTTATTTAAAAAATAAATAAACAGTTTGAACCATTTAAAATACAGTAAATCCGTGGGTTCGGTGGATGCGTAGGAATTTGAAAGTGGATTTCTCTGGAATAATTCTGAATGATCTCGATTAGTGCTTACTCGTCGTTTATTTTTGAAACTCTCTTACCTAAGGTGATTTGAACAAGTGCAATGGCACGGGTGGGATAATCCATCTCTCTTATCGAAAGCCATTTGAACGCTTGCGGTGGGATAATCCATTTCTCGTATCTAAGGTATAGAGGGTAGGAGGGGGGGCCTTATATGGNTTAGAGAGAAATTATATGGAGGGGGGTTTTATTAGAGAGAAATTATAATATAATTTCTCTCCAATAAAGTCCCTCCCACCCTCTATAGAGAGTGGGAGGGGAGGGTTTTATTAGAGAGAAATTATATTATAATGCATTTTTTTTATTGGAGTTTACATTATCAATCTGGGCAAGCTTGTGGTACTTGAAAGACCGATTCTTATAAGAACAAATCTTCAAGAACTTGCTTTGACAGTAATGGTTTAATAATATTGGATTTGAGGATAGAAGATTTAAGAAGATGTTTAAGAGTTTCAAATGGCATCATGCATGGAAATTGTGTGGTTTAAGGATTTCATATATTTTGGGGAGTTTTATTCTTTGGAAGAATGTCAGGCTTCGGATCTCACATATTTTGGGGAGTTTTATTCTTTGGAAGAATGCCAAGCTTTAAAGACTAGAGTTTTGGATTGATTGATTACATTTTTGAGACAAATTAAGTGATTTAGAAAGTATTGGGGTGAAAAGACTCTTAGTATTATGGTTACTACCAATCTTACATAACAAGCTTACCTATTGACATTGCATAAAACTAACATCTAAATGCCCTTCTTAAGAACTTCATAACCTTCTAGATTAAGTAAAAACCAATAACTGCTTCTCTACTAAATTCATGAGGAGGATGTGAAACAAGCTTTTTGGGTTTGTTAATTTTTTTTATTAATTTACTTAATATTATATTTTTAATAGATATAAATTAATGTGGTATTTAATCCTTAGATATATAGTTTATATATATAATAGAAATATTGGATTTCTTGACATTTTCATGAGCATATTTTTTGCTAAAAAATGTTGGAATTCTAGATTTGAGTGATTGAGTTTGTATAATTTCAGTTAACCCAATCATTTATGCATCTATAAATGCAATTTAAACAACAATAAATGGTTATTTCACCAAGATTTGATTGGTCAAATTTGTGTTCAAAAGATGGACAGCACCTCTTTCTATATAATATATATAATAAGTATAAATATAAATATAATCTAAATTGTTAATTAATTTTAATATTTTATTAATAAAATTAAAATGACCTGTTTCAAAGTTAAGCTTAATAGCTTTCTTACAATTTACCTGATATTTGGTATAATTTTTCCAAATATTTTGAAACTATTTTATAATTTTCTTAAATATTTTGACCTCATATTTTGTAAAAATTTCCTAAATATTTTGACTTCATATTTTGTATAACTTTCCTAAATATTTTGAAACTGTTTTAGATACAATAACCAATGTATGAAGTACCAATATATATGAAGTTATGATTAGTATGTAAATAATTCAATGTATGAAATCATAATTAGTATGTAAACAATTCAATGTATCAAGTCATGTTTAGTATGTAAACAATTTAACATTGTTTGCTTATTTCTTTTATAGATTTTGGGAATTTGTAAACAACTAGAATTTGCAAAAAAACTACTAGAACTTTTGGAATTTGTAAATAAGTGTGAACCAAGAGGGCACTTAGGATTTCAATAAAAATAATTAAATAAAGAATTTGATCAAAGTCCCATTATCAACCCTGAACAATTCACCATTATGTTATAAGCTAAGATGAAACTTTTTATTCAAAGATAAAGTAATATGCAAACTCAATGAGAAAAGAATTACTACAGGGAACAAAAAACAAAAATTAGAAAATCACATGGAATAAAAAACAAAAACTCATTCAAACTAGATATTTTGTAAATGTAATTATAAAAGTGCAAACTAGATTTGTAATCTCTTAAATTAAAAAAAAAAATTATATGTCTTAACTGTCCATGTGATTTGTTTTGAATTTTAAATTAAAAAAAAAAATTATAAACTACAAGGTTATTGTGAGACTGAGCGAGTAGAGCTAAAAATAGGTGACCTGATCTAATCCGACCCAACAAACCGGTGAAAAATAATCAATAGGTTTAGACGAAAACGGAGGGAGAAAATCTAGAGGTATTGTTGGGCTGAATTGGAACTTGATTCTTGCAGACATCCGACTGTGAGTTCGTGAGTTCGTCCATGTCTGCTTAATCTGTGAAACAAACCATACATAACAATTAATTGCGCAACATTAAGTAACAATCTAATGGGAAGCTGTTACAAATAGGGAATCAATACTATAGATCTAATCGAATTTAGATATTATCATTCAAAAAATACAAAAAAGGGAGAGAGAAACCTCTAGTTTGATTGAACTGTGGTTACTTAGCTTTTTCCAGGCAGTAAAGTGTGATTTTATTAGTGTATTATTGATATCTTCAGAAAACACAACACTAAAGAAAAGCTAAACAATAGAAAATAATTAAAAGACCCAAAAACTACACATAAAGCATGACAAGGTCATCAAGCAGTTCGGTCACTTCCTAAATATAGGAGAGAGTCGATAAAAATAAAAAAATTAATGTGTAAACAAAAGGAAAATAAGAAATGCTTGATGTAGAATCTGTTTAATGATCTCCTCATTTTAA